>CM052436.1:133709011-133750640 GCA_028533085.1 Varecia variegata | reverse complement strand
GTATACCTACATGATGAGTGCGATGTGCACTGTCTGGGGAATGGGCACACTTGAAGCTCAGACTCAGGGGGATGGGAGGGGCATGGGCAATATATTTAACCAGAACTGTTGTACCCTCATAATAAGCTATAATAAATTAAAAAAAAAAAAAAAACCAGTGGCATGAACAGGACCTCTGGGGTTGCAAGGACGCGATGGGCCGCTGTGTCTGGGGAGCGCAGAGCAGCCCTCGCCAGCCATGACAAGTGTAGCACTAGTTGTCACCGTTGTTGTCATAGTAGCTTTCTTAAAAAAAGCCAAGATTTTTTTTCTTAAAGTTGTCACAGAAGAAAGAGCTGGCCTTCTGCATGTGATCATTCTAAGGTTTCCACAGCTGTAGGAAACTGAGGCAGCCTGGGCACCCTGGCCTTGCTACTCCCCAGGGCCGGAGAGCGCATGGTGAGGCGGCACCCTCAGCCCAGCCCCAGGCGTCAGGGCCCCACGTTCTGGGTCTTGCGATCCACAGAACCAGTGTGTGGCTCTTTCCTCAGTCTTTGCTGATGGGGTCAATGGCCCTGGCCACATCTGCTGCTCCTTGGCCACACTAGAAATCATCCAGAAATGCTCACAGTCCACTGGAGACGGGACATTCCTGCCCAGTTGGGCGGGGCCGTCAGAGCAGCTCTGGCCCCACCCGGCTGGCCAGGTGGAAGGATGCCGTGTCTGAGGTCAGCCGGTGACAGAGAAGTCCCAGCGAGGCAGCAGAATGGATGTGGGAATCAGGAGAGGCCAGTTTGTGTCCCTATTCTAACTGTGTGACTGGAGAGCAAGATATAGCCTCAGTTTCCCTAGCTATAAAATGGGGATCATAGTCCCTACATCAGGGATTTATTTGGAAGAATAAGTAAAATAATAGACATAAAATACATATGTACATAAAATGTAAAATGCCATGGCAGCATACCCTACTATTGTTATTACAAGTTTAAGCTGGAGAAACTCATAAAGGGGTGAGTCAAGACTCCATCCTGAGTCGGATCCTCTATTTCATGCCCAGTCCCTCGCACAGCTTACTGTTCCGTTTCTGGACCCACCACGCTCGAGAGGGAACAGGAGCTTCTGCTGCCTGGAGGCCTTCGGGAAGGAGAGTACTCGGAGGTGGCGTAGAAGTGCAGGGGTCTTGGCGTAGAAGTGCAGGGGTCTTGCCGTTCCCTGCCCCTGGAGGAGACTCTCCCACACTCTCAGACAGCAGCCACCTCTGGGTGACAAACACTCCCTGATGTCTGTTCTGGGTGTCCCTAAGCGGGGGAGGGGGGGCTGTGCACTCAGGGTGGCCCTGCCCTGCTCCATGCGTTGGGAAGTGTGTTCTTTAGACATACTCAAAGAGGCAATTTCCACAGAAATTTGTGTGCTAAACATTGCTGCTTTTGTGTTGTTTTGTTTGGGGAGTGGGTTGTCAGAAAGAACGACAGAGAGGAGGTCACATTTGTGCTAGTTTGAAGGATATGCGGGAATTCTCTAGGTCTCTCAAACTTCTACTTGTATGCTGCCAAATCCCCACCCACTGCACACCCCCTGTAATTTCTACCAAAGCCATACCCTGCTTCTCCTATTACTGATTTAATTTTTTAAAATTGACTTATGTTTTTAGAAGTTATTTTAAAAGTAAACATTATACACTATGGTAAACAAAAAACCAGTTCCACTTGCCAAAAATAGAAAGAAACTCTAAAAATACATACAAAAGAAGGAAGTTATTAAATTACAACCAGACACTGCAGCTGGAGCCCGAGGCCTGCTCTGCCTGTGAGCAAAGGGGACCAGCAAGTGCTAGAGGGGTGCTGGATGCCCCCAAATGTGACTTTCTCCTGGACATCGCTGAACATGAGCTGGGAGGGGCAGGCTCTCCAGTGTGGACAGATGCGATTTAATGCCCCGCTTGTGCATCACATAACGCCACTTCCTGGGAGAAGGTGCCTTAGCTGGAAAAGACGGTGAGGAGTTCCCAGTGCCAGAATGCCAGAAGGTAAGAACTGAGCTCCGTGGGAGGGTGGGAGGGTGGGAGGGGACCCGCAGTCGGAGGTGAATGAAGGAGTATCAACAACCTCAGCTCACATGTCCTGAGGGTTCCTGGGGGTCACCACCACGCCCAGGGCTGCGGGGGACTATTTCATTTAGTCCTCGCCCTGCCTGGAGAGGAGTTGCTTCCCTGCCTGCAGAAGCTGCTGCACCTCACTCACACCCATCCCTCACCCTTGTCCCTCGGCTGTGTCCCTGTTTCCCTCCCTGGAACCTCCCTGCGCCCTGCAGCCAGAGGCTTAGGAGGGAAGGGCGGGGCCGAGGTCATGGTGCTGGTGGACAGGACCTGATGTTTAATTTATAAATTCCTAACTTTTAAAAATCGTTAAAATTTTTTCTGGTAAAAAACACATAACATAAAACTTACCATCATAATCATTTTACTCGTATAGTTCGGTGGCATCAAGCACATTCACAGTGTCGTGCAGCCGTCACCACCATCCACCTCCAGAACTTCTTCATGCCCCAACTGAGACTCTGTCCGCAGTAAACACTCGCTCCCCACTGCCCGCTCCCCCGGCCCTGCAGCTGCCATCTACTTTCTATGAGTCTGACGCTTCTAGGTACCCATGTAAGCAGAATCATGCAGTATTTGTCCTTTTATGTCTGGCTTATTTCACTTAGCATGATGTCCTCAAGTTTCATCCATGTTGTAGCATGTGTCAGGATGTCCTTGCGTTTGAAGGCTGAGCAGTGTCCCGTCGCATGGGTATGCCGTGCTGCTCGTCCATTCGTCCCTCATGGACACGTGGGCTGCTCCCACCCACGGCTGCCGTGAACCATGCTGCCACGGACGTGGGTGCACGAGTGTCTGTTTGAGTCCCTGCTTTCAATCCCTTTGGGGATATGCTGAGGAGAGGATAAATTCCCAGCTGTAAACATGATGAGGAAGGACCTTGTTCCCTCCAAGCACTGCCCAGTAAACAGGCTCCCTGGTTCACCTCCTGTCCATCCCTCCCGGGTCCTGCCTAGTCTGCCCGGGCAGCATGCACTTCCTTACTCTGAGATGCTGCTTTCATAAGCGCCACCACAGTCTACAAAGGACCATGGCACGCACATGCTGAAGGTGTGTCAGCCCCAGAACAGACGCTCAATGAAGAGGAGATGGGCGCTCTGCAGCCAGGAACCCCCGTGCAGGACGGGTGCAGGGAGGGCAGCCTCGACCCGTCCTCGTGTCTGTCCACACTTCTCATAGAGCCTGAGGCAGCTCTGCCGGCTGCTCCTGCCTGACAGCAGGGCCACCAGCGGACCATCTCCCAGTCATGCTGCTGCAGCCGGTGATACCCAGCATCAGCCCTGGGGAGGAGATGCACATTGCTCCCCTAGAGCCCCGATGGCCACGCAGGGATGGGCCACAGAAACGTCTCCAAAGATTCAGCCTACCAGCCCCTGTGCAGAGGCCTGAAGGGAGCTTTCATCATGCGACTTTATTTGTTTTTCTGGGGCATCTCCTCTCACCGGCCTTTCTTATGGTCATCATAGCATAGCTCACTCATTTTTTTTTTTTTTTTTTTTTGAGACAGAGTCTCACTCTGTTGCCCAGGCTAGAGTGAGTGCCATGGTGTCAGCCTAGCTCACAGCAACCTCAAACTCCTGGGCTCAAGCATTCCTCCTACCTCAGCCTCCCGAGTAGCTGGGACTACAGGCATGCACCACCATGCCCGGCTAATTTTTTCTATACATATTTTTAGCTGTCCATATAATTTTTCTATTTTTAGTAGAGACGGGGTCTCGCTCTTGCTCAGGCTGGTCTCGAACTCCTGAGCTCAAACGACCCACCCGCCTCAGCCTCCCAAGTGCTAGGATTGCAGGCGTGAGCCACCGTGCCCAGCCAGCTCACTCATTTTTAAACGCTTCCACCCCATTTGTTTAACAGTGCAAGTGGTCACTCCAGCCAGCTAAATCAGTCCCTTAGGAACTTTACCTTGCTAATTCCAGTCCTTCCTCATACCCATACCAGAGACGGGAGGCTCAGCACACAGACACCTGCCTGACAGAGCAGCTGGCTGCCAAACTCGTGAATTGACGGCAAGTCCTGCCGACCCACATCTGGTAGGGCCTCCCTGCGAGGCCCCTCCCTGCACTGCAGCTGGCTGTCAGCTGGCCATCCTGGGCTCACACCCTCCTCCTCTGGGCCAGCTACCAGGACCTCTTGGCTTCATCCGGCTCCACCTTCCCTGCCCCTGTGTCCTTCTGCAGCCGGGAGCCAGTGTACATGGCGAGCACAGTGGCCCTCAGCCACGCAGCCTCCTGCAATCACAGACCCCTGCAAGCCTGGCTCACCAGGTAGAACTGTCTTCCTTGCTCTGAAACAGCCCAGAAAAATCGCCCAAAACCACACAAGCCAGGCAGCGCCCCCCAGGCTGTAAAGACTTCCACCTCCCCACCCAGACCCACAGCCACTCTCAATCCAGAAGCCACGGTGAGCTGAGGAGCACAGGAGCATGACAGGAAGATCGGGAAGGTCTAAATCTAAGCTCATTAATAGGCCAGAGGGTGGGAAATGACACAGAGGTGCCAGACAGGGAGGTGGATGAAACCAGAATGTCGGTCCAAGACTGGACCGTGGGGGAAGACACCTGGCTCACGCTACACAGGCATCCTGCTCAGCTGGAAATCCAGAAGTTTCCCCAGTGTTCCTGGTACCTGCTGCCTAGAAGCATCTGGACTCTCACGGAACATAGTGGCTCTTCCTGTAGTACAATGGCCCGGATGCCTCCTGTCCCAGGGAGCTGGCCCTGCCTCCAGAAGCCACTCAGCAGTGCCCGCTCTGAAAGCTGCACTGGGAGAAGCCTGTCTGAAGCCTGCAGCAGTCACCAGGGAACCTCAGGAGCCACCAAAGTCTGTGCTTTAGTCCGTTCCTGGCTGGCCCGTGCCATGACCGTTCCTAGGTCTTCCTTCTACGCAGCTACCGTGAAGATCCAAACAGACTGTCTGAGCCGGCTTTGCAAATAAATTATCAGCTCTGTTGCAAGAGGTGGTTCCAAAAAACCACCTGCTCCAGCAGCCAGCTGCATCAGGGTCACCTGGGCATCCCTAGTGTATGGCAGGGCCCCAGGGAAGCAGAGGACACTCTTACTGGCTAATCTGAGGAGCATTCACTAGAGAATTACTTAGGAAGCTGTGGACAAGGCACAGTACAGCTCCTGGGGCTGTGACAGTGGGCACATTCATCACCCCGGATTAATTATGTTTTTTATGTTTTCTGATGGTTTGACGTCTTGGGGCCTCCCTGGCCAGGGAGAGACTCCCTTCCCAGGGCTAGTTCCTAGAGAAGCAAACACCTTGCCTTTAGGCCTGCCTTTCACATGCAAACCAGACACACTCCACACTCCCAGCCCCCAGTGTGTAGCTCTCCCTCACCAAGCCAACATCTCCCCTGCCCTGAATCACCCAGGTACCAAATAGCTACGGCCCACCCCTACAGCCCAGACAGAGCCTGCCAAAATATTCAAACTAGCCAGAGAAGCCAACCAGCGTGGCTCCCTGCCTCACCCCTTCCCGCCCCTGAAAGTCCCAATAAAGGCTCAGCCCAGACTCCTCCCTGCCCCCCACCCTGCCTGGCCTGCGTAAGGGGGAACGGGGAACGGCGGCCATTCTTTCCAGCAATTGTCTCATGTCTGTCATCTTACCACACCTAATGAAAATAAACTTCTCCTCGGTACAGGCTACGACAACCCCAAGGCTGGGAGGGGCTGGTGGGGACGCAGCTGCGTGTCTGCGAGGAGAGAGAAGGCTGCCTGGGGAAGCTGCAGGAAAGGGGCCTGAGGGGCATTCCTTGCTTGAGGGACACGTGACACTTGGGTGAGTCGCTGAGACCCAGCTGGAAGCCACAGCCCATCGGGGTCAGCCTCCTAGGCCCAGAGCAGCGTGCACTAGGGTGTGCCTGTGTCTGCAGGAGCCAGCGGCAGATGCCTGGCACAGGTGGGCCCTGCTCTACGAAGGTTCGATTCAGTAGCTTTTCAGTGGGGCCGGGGAATTTTTCTCAAATGCTTCCTCGATATTTCTGATGCACAGCCAGATATGGGTGATCACTCTGAAATGAAGGCACTGTCAGTATTAATGATATTAACAATGGCTACAGCAGCGACAGCTACCATCACAGAGCACTTCTGTGCCAGGCGCTCGGGATGCATAAGTCCTGATCTCCACAACACCCCTGAAAGGGAGGTGTCATCACTCCTCTTTCACAGATGGGAGACTGGGGCTTAGGCTAGCTAAGTGACTTTCCCAGGGTCGTGCAGCGCGTCAGTGGAAGAGCTGGAATGTCAGGTGGGTCTAAAAGCTAATATAGTCAGCCCTTCATGGGTTCCAGATTTGTGGGTTTAACAAACCACGGATTGAAAATATTTGGAAAAAAACAATAAAAAATAACAATACAACAATAAAAATACAGTATGACAACTATTTACACAGCATTTACATTGTATTAGGTCTTATAAGTAACCTAGAGTTGGTTTAAAGAGGATGTGCATAGGTTATATGCAAATACTATGCCATTTTATATAAGGGACTTGAGCACGGTGGATTTTGGTCCTGGAACCCATCCCCCCCATACCAAGGGATGACTGCAATGTTTCTCCTGTCCCCCAACGCTCACCGCCAATCGTCAGGATCACAGGGTAGTTAGCCGTAACTCTGCACTCCCCAGACCTTGCCGAGTGGCCTTTTCATGACTCTTACAAGGCTGTCCAGCATCCCTAGGGGGTTTTGTTCATGGTTGCTTACAAAAAGAAGCACCTTGAGAGCTTTGAAAGCAAGATGCTGAACAACCACACCAGGTTATTAATTTTATGTTCAAAGCAGTTCATTTTCCTTAATAAGGTGTAATCATTTTTATTGCCCTGCAACCTGAAGAAACAGTGCTCAGCTTTAAGGTATACACACTGCACCCAGTTCACCCCAACCGAAGGAAAGCAGACTTCAGCAAGAGAACTAAGGTCAGTCCCAGCGAGGAACATGGCTTTGCTTTGAAAAATTCTTTAGAATAAGAGTTCTTAACCTGAGCTACAGGAAATTCTTAGAACCCTGAAATTACATGTGAGATTTGGCATTAATGGGTCCTTAGCTTTCATTAGATTCTCAAAGGAGCCTCAGAAAGGCCAGAATTTTGTCTCAATTTCTTTCATAATCAACTTTAAAGGTTGCCCTGCCTAATTCCTCTTTTCTTGTTTTCAGTGAAACTATGACCTGCTCCAAAAACATGCAGTCAGTGAAATTTAGTTCCCAAATATTTTATGATAATATAGCAGTGGGCTACATAAAAATAAATTTTAAAAGGTTCTATTCCTTTATCTTATTCATAACTAAACAGTTATTTTATTGGATTTCACTTTGAGGTTTTTATTGAAAATATTTTTTCTCTAAAACTCAGTATCTTCTCTTCCCTTGTGAGAGGTCAAAGAAAAGAATTCATATTGAAACAGATCAGTGAACTTGTCATATTTCTTTCTTGACCTTTCTGACTAGAGAGGAATGTGGCATATAGAGGATTTATACTGTAGACGTGTTTTTATTAAATAAATATTCATCTATTCACTCAGCACGTTTTTATTGAGTCTTGTTCCAGGCAGTAGTTTAGGTACAGAGAGTGCCCGTGTGAACAAAAAAAGTCAATTGCTCCCAAGAAACTTGCATTCCAGTAGGAGAACACAGACCACAGACCATGAACTAGAGAGAGAAAGAAAAAAGATAGTAATAAGCACTGCATTAGTTCCTGGGGCTGCCTGTGATGACCACCCACAAACTAGCTGGCTTAAAACAACAGAAATTTATTCTCTCACAGTTCTGGAGGTCAGAAGTCCAAAATCAAGGCATTGGCGAGGCCATATTCCCTCTGAAGGCTCCAGGGAAGAATGCTTCCTGCCTTTCTCCCAGCTTCCTGTGGCTGCCAGCAATCCTTGGCGTTCCTCGGCTTGGAGGCGCATCACTCCGATCTCTGCCTCTGTCATCACACAGCGATTTCCCTTGTCTTCGGTGGATGCCAGGCTTTGGTTAGGATCCACCCTAATCCAGTGCAAACCCACCTTACCTTGCTTATGTCTGCAAAGACCCCGTTTCCAAATAAGGTCATAGTCACATGGAGTGGGGGTTAGAACTTTACACATCTTTTTGAGGGACACAATTTAACCCACAAGTGCTACAAAAAAAACCTAAGTGGCCATATGGGAGACAGAAAGTGACGGGTGCCGGTATGTCTGGGAAGGCCCCTGGGGGAAGTGCCATCGGAGCAGGAACCTGAATGAAGAGAAAGGATGGAGTACAGGGACGTCTGGGTGTGGGGGTCTAGGCGGAGACCCTGAGCAGAGGCGCTAAGCTGCAGTGCCTGCCCTTCCAACGCCCAGAAACCATGAGATGATAATTGTTTGTTGTATGAGCCATTCCGTTTTGTGGTAATTTCTTTGCAGCAATAGAAAATGTTTACAGTCGCCCTGCAGGGGCCTTGCCTGTGCTATTAGTTTTCTATGGCTGTTCAGTAAGTTACCACAGACTTAGCCGCTTAAAGCTTAACCTGCAGTTTCTGTAGGTGACAAGTCTGAGCCCCCCACTCAGGCTATCTTGAGGCTGAGATCACAGCGCTGGAGGGGCTGCATTCCTTTTTGGAGCTCAGGGGCCTCCCTCAGGCTCCCGTGGCTATTGGCAGAATTCGGTTCCTTGCAGTTGGACAGAGGCCCCCATTTTCTTGCCTGTTGCTGGGCAAGGGCTCCTCTTAGCTCCCAGAGGCTGCCCACAGCTCCTGGCCACGAGGACCCCTGCAGAGCTCTCCTGCTGCAAACCCCTCGGACCCCCGCATCTCACCTCCAGACTCAGACTTGAAGGGATCATGCGATCAGGTCAGGCCCACCTGGCTAATCGCCCTGTTGGTAAACTCAAAGCCAACCGATTAGTAAGCTTAATTACATTGGCAAAATCCCTTTTCCATATAATGTAACATCATCATGGCATTAATAGCCCATCATATTCACAGATTTCGCCTACACTTGAGGGAAGAGAATACAAAGCGTGCACTCCAGGAGGCGGAAACCGTGAGGGCTATTTTAGATCTCGCCTGCCGTGCTGGTCTCCCCGTCACACTGCTGCAGCCACAGCGTTCTGGGAGCCGTTCGCTGCAGGTACGCAGTGGCGCTGTCGCGACGTGGGCAGGCATCAGCGAGAATAAAGGCTGAGGGCCAGGGCACCTGCCCTGTGCCATACTAGGGACTTCACAGGTGCTATTTCAGCACAGGCATTATTAACTTCTCTGTTATGCTGATGAGAAAACTAAGGCTCAAATGACTTAAATTACTTCTCTACGATCCCAAATATAAAGTGGTAGAGGCAGGATCTGAACCCAGGGCGTCAGAAAGGCAGGATTCCAGTGCCAGCTCTATTCCTTTCGACCTGTGTCTCCCAACTCCTCTGGCCTCACTCTGCCCATCCATACAGTGGGGTTTGCAGAATGCCCATGCTGATGCCCTCCCAGGGCTGTTGTTTGGCTTCTATAAGGAATAATGGCTGGACCAGCATCTTCTAAATGGTAAAGAGCCATAAAAGGCTGAGAGACTGCAGCTGTTGACATTACTTTTAAGCACTTTTATTTCCATTTACTGGAAGAAGTTGTTTTCTGGGCAACCCAAGGATTCAGAAAACAACCAAGCCATGAAGTCATCTTGAGGCTTGCAAAGCTCTGAGCAGGAGAAGCAGCGACTGGAGTCTGGGGAAAGGCGTCAATCTGAGCTAGGACGGGAAGAGGGGCTGGCATGCATCGATCCTCCCTGCCCCAAACCAGAGACACAGAATCTTCCAGTTTCACCCATATTTATGCAGGATACTGAGTCACCGATATAGCCTAGCAATCCATCTTGCCTGAAAACAAATGGCTTGTTTAAATGAAAAGCAGATGGCATAAGCAGAATGTCCCCAAAAAGAGTGTCTTTCATGTCTCCTTATTAGGCGCTGGTAGGTTTTTTAGAGAGTTTGGCCCCAAAGGGAGAAGTGGTTAATCACTGTGCATGTTGCCTAATCTGGAAGCAAAACCCTTGAAGGACATCTGAAAGTTCATCTTGGAAATGCAAAACAGCCTGAATCCTCTTCAAGTGAAAACACGTATGTTTGCAACAGTCAACATATCCCTCCTTCCTTCCCTCTCCTCCCAAAAAGAGCATAGAACAAGGAGAAGAAAACCTTTCTGAAGTATAGCACAAGTCATTTGTGTCACAGGCTAGAATTATTTTGGATGTTGATTCTAATGGGTGAAGTTTGCCATTCTGATGCTCTGGGCAGTGCTGTGAGGTAGGAGTGATTGTTCCCATTTCACAGATGAGAAAATCCAGGCCTAGAGAGAACTAAACATAAGAAGGCAGGTGCCAGTTAGAGGAGCAGCCTCCCAGGCCCCTCGTTCCATTTGAGGGAAGTCTTAGGGCCTCAAATAGCACACAGCTGGGTGCACAGCTAGGGTCGGGGGAAAGAGCATGAGATTCCAGCCATGGGGGAGGCAGGTGGGAAGAGGCCAGGGCCGGGGGTCCTGCAGGACCCAGCTCAGTCGAGCCAGATGATGCTGGGCCCCCACTGGGGTGCTGGAGATGAAAGCTCCCTCTGAGCCCGGTCAGGAGATAGGAAGATACCAGGGTTTGGCCAGAAGAACCAACAAATTGCCGAGATGCCTGGAGGGGTCAGGAGAATTCAGTGAGGGTTTAGGACACAATGGAAACAAACCAGGATTATCCTGGACTAACTGGAACAACTGTTGCCCTGGGCTATGAGGAGTCTGACTGCTGCAGGAGGAACCGCACTCCAGACTCAAACAATAGTGTCACTTCTTACATAACCTACCTGTCATTCATTCATCACCCAAATGCTGTGCATTTTCCTAGCTCTGGTCCCTTTAACATTGCACTTTCCTTCCAGCATCCTCCATATGTATTGGCACTGAGGCCCACAGCCTGGGAAACATCTGGGTGGACTCCCCTAAAATGGGTCCCATCTGGACAGCAAACATGCCTGGTGCCAGCCAACCCCCTCCCTTCCTGCTTCCACGGAAAGAGTGTCTGCAGAAATCAAATTAATGCTTTCAATTAATATTTGGGAAAAATACCCGAGGCCAGTTGTTTTATCTTTGGAGCCAGATATACTAGGGTTTAAAGAGAAATAGATAGGAAAGACGCCAAGGGAACCCTTTGAGGACATTGGTGCCTTCTGGTGCCCCCCTTGATTCAGAGGAGACTGTGAAAAGGACTTCCCCCGGAGAACAAGGGCGCAGAGGTCCCAGGGGCCTGAAAGGCAAGCGACACAAAGATGCCAGAATTTCTGGATTTGGGTGCTGCACCGAACATCAAAACACCACTGGTGTTCCAAGAGGGACTACTCCCCAAAACACTGAGTTTTCTTGTCACCCTGGCTTCCCCGGGCCATGCAAGGCAGGGAGACAGCCAGGCTTCAGGGCCCCAGCCTCAGTGGCCTGGGACCCTCGTCAGGATCACAATAATCACTGCAGTAATGACTACGATGAGGATCACGGTGATAACAACGGCCGACATTCACTGAATACTTAACATGATTTAACATGAAGCAAGTATCCTATTTATACCCATTTTGCAGCTGAAGAAATGGAGGTTCACAGAAGTCTAGCCACCTGCCCAAAGTCACACAGCTATGGAGGTTGGGAGCAGGACCTGGACACAGGCATCCTACTCCGGAGCCTGCGCGCCTGACCACAGCAGTGCCCAAACCCCGAGCTGCCACCTCCATGCCCCCCTTCCTGTCTCCATCCCTGGGCAGCTGCCCTGACCACCTGCCCTGGGGATGCAGCTCACCTACAGCCACAGTGGCAGCCAGAGGCCACTCTCCCCTACAGGTGTCTACAAATCTTTACTACACTCCAGAAAGAAATGTGGATCTTTCAGACCAGAGGGATCAGTTCCCAGGAAGCGGCCAGAGGGAGTATGGGTAACACTGTGCAGAGATGATGTATTTTGGGGACAAGTAGAAAAATCTGAATTTGGACTGAAATTATGTGATACTCAGGATTCATATTAATCTTAGGTGCGATAATGATATTGTGATTATGTGGGAAGAAAAAAAAAGCCCTAATCCCTGAGAGATGCACAATAAAATACTTGTAAATAAAATATAAAGTTTCACTTTATAAAACGGTCGGTCACGAGTCACCTAACACTAGGGCTACATTGTAAGCAATGTGTTGTCAGGCGATCTTGTCGTGTGAGCATCACAGAGTGTGTTCACACACACCTAGGTGGAGTAGCTTAGTGCACACCTGGCTACAGGCCACAGCCTGTCGCTCCTGGGCCACACATCTGTGCAGCGTGTGACGGTACCAAGTGCTGTAGGCAACTGGAACACAGTGGTAAGTATTTGTGCATCAAAATAAATCTAAACGTAGAAAAGGTAAAGCAAAAATAGGGTATATTACAATCTTACGGGGCCACTGTGTGGTCTATCATTGACTGAAACATCCTTATGCTGCACATGACTTCACCCCAGAAAAATAGAAAAAAAGCAAAAAAATAAATTAAAAGGGTAGAGAACATAAATGAAACCAGATCAGAAAACTGATGGTGACTGTTGAAGCTGATGGAAGGGTTCATGGGGGGATCATAAGACTATTTTCCAAACCAAACTAAACTAAATTATGCCTCCCTGGGACAGGCCAGATTCCAGGCCCTCACCCTAACCCTGCTGCCCTGGGTCCACAGCCACCTCAGGGTCCTCGCTGTTTCTCCCCAACAGGCCCTGGTACACAGCCCCATCTCTCAGAGCTCCTGACCCTGCAGCCCCCACCCTGAAGCCCATCCCAAGCCCATGCCACATCACTGAAACCCAGTTGGAAAGCACCAGGCCTGAGACATTCTTTATTATAAACAAAAAGATGAACCCATAGATAATTCTCAGGCTCTTGCTTGGAATGGCGTGTCTTTGTAGTGTCTCAAATGCAGTCAACAGCAGTGTCTCCCTTATTCTACATTCAATTGCTCAAACCCAAAAGGAAACTTCACAGGTGAAATTTCCAAGGTAAATAAAAATCTAGTTAACACAGAGAATAGCTAGTCTAGATAGCTAGTCAATAAGGATATGAAAAGTCTGTTTCTTACAGGTTTAAGTGGTTTGACTATGTGAACCCATCTCTGCATAAGATGTCAGGGATATCCATAAACATTCTTAAAATCAAAAATAAATGCGACCACATACAAAAATTAACTCAGTATGGCACAAAGACCTAAACTTAAGAGCTGAAACTATAAAACTCTTAAAAGAAAACATAAGGGAAATTTTTCATGACATTGGATTTGGTGATAATTTCTTGGATGTGACACATACAACAAAAGAAAAAATAGATAAACTGGACTTCATCAAAATTAAAAACTTTTCTGGGTTGGGCGTAGTGGCTCACACCTGTAATCCTAGCACTCTGGGAGGCAAAGGCAGGAGAAAGGATCGTTTTAGCTCAGGAGTTCCAGACCAGACTGAGCAAGAGCGAGACCCCGTCACTACTAAAAATAGAAAAGAAATTATCTGGATAACTAAAAATATATAGAAAAAATTAGCCGGGCATGGTGGCACAGCCTGTAGTCCCAGCTACTCGGGAGACTGAGGCAGGAGGATGCTGTGAGCTAGGCTGACACTACGGCACTCTAGCCCGGGCAACAGAGTGAGACTCTGTCTCAAAAAAAAACAAAATAAAATAAAATAAAAACTAAAAACTTTTCTGCATCTAAGGACGCCATTGGGAGTGAAAAGACAACCCACAGAATTTGCAAATCATGTATCTTATAAGTGATTAATATTCAAAACGTAGGAAGAACTCCTACAACAACAGAAAACCAAAATAACCCAATTAAAAAATGGACAAAGGATTAAAAATAGACATTTCTCCCAGAAGATATACAAATGACCAGTAAACACATGAAAAGATGCTCAATATCACTAGTCATTAGGGAAATGCAAATCAAAACCACAATGAGATACCACTTCATACTCATTAGCATGGCTACAATAAAAAAAAAAAGAAAATAACTGTGTTCATGAGGATGCGGGGAAATCGTGCATAGTCGTTGGGAATGTTAAAACACTGTAGCCACTGTGAAAACCAGTATGGCAAAGTCAAACATAGAATTACTATGTGATCCAGAAGATCCACTTCTGGGTATGTCCCCCAAAGAAATTCCAACAGACATTTGTACACTGATAGCAGCACTATTTACAGTGGCCAGAAGGTCCAAGTGTCCATCAACAATGAATGAATACTAAAATGTAGTATATAGATACAATGGAATATTATTCAGCCATAAAAATGAATGAAGTTCTGATACATGCTGCTGGATGCATGAAGATATTGTGTTAGTGTACTTATGAAATAAGCCAGACAGTAAATGACAAATATTTTATGATTCCATTTATATGAAGTATCTAGAATAGGGACACAGAGACAGAAAGCAGAATGGCAGTTGCCAGGAACTGGGGGAGACAGGGAAACAGGGAGTTATTGTTTAAGGGGGACAGAGTTCCAGTCTGGGAAGGTGGAAAAGGCTCTGCAGATGCATGGTGGCCATGGTTGCACAACAATGTGAATGTGCTTAGTGTCACTGAAATGTACCTCAACAATGTATTAAAATGAGACAGACATGGTGGTGCATGCCTGTAGTCCCCGCTACTCGGGAGGTTGAGGCAGGAGGACAGCTTAGCCCAGTCGTTTGAGGCTACAGGGAGCAGTGGTCACGCCACTGCACTCCAGGCAGAGCATGATCCTGTCTCTTGAAAAAAATGGTTAAAATGGTACATTTTATGTTATGTATATTCTACCACAATTAAAAAAATGTGAATGGTGCAAATAAACATGTCACTAATAACCACTTTGGAGCAATGTTAAGGTTGGCAAGTATCAGTTTTGAACTATGTAGATACCAAATAGAGTTAAGTTATTTGCATGTAATTTCACAAAATTTTCCTTCCAAATGGTTCTTTTTTGCATTACCAGGGAGAAAATTATACAGGAATTTATTAGAGAATGTATTAGATGCCACATAAAACAGAGGAATTTGGGGGCGGGGAGAATTTCCAATGAGTGGGAAGTGTGCTGCTCTAGGCACCACAGGGAGATGCTATCAGAATCCAGCTCCAAGGCACAAAAGGCCTCCCAGGAACCAACTTGCCTGCCAGACACAGAACTTGTAGCTTTTCTCTGCACACATCTTCCCCTTCTCCTCGGGGTCCAGGACCTCGGCTGACTGCAACTCGGAAGTGGGAAGACGTGAAAAAATTAGAAGCATAAGGTCTAGTTTTTAAAAATTATTTAACTTTTAAAAGAATTATATAAAATATTTACGTTTCCAAAGTCAAATCTAAAAACCACAAGGCATATTCAAAAAAGTATAGCTTTGATTCCTCCGCATACAGCTTTCTCCCTTGCTTCTTTTCTTTTCTTCTGATTTTGTTTTGGTTTTGGCTTATCTTTTCATATTAGGTGCCACTTGATTCGGTTATGGGTTCCAATTCTACTTTGTCCATCTTTAGCCCCCAAGGTAGTGTGCAGCACGGCTTCCTTTAACAGAAAATGTTGGTACTACAGTCAGCAAGTACACAAAAGAAAAAGGAATACATATTTAGTAATGACCATTTGGCTCCTTTTGTGGTAGAACACATATTACTGGGCACCAACTTTCTGCTAGGCATGAGATTTTTGAAAGAAATTTGTTTTTGTTTTCATTTTTTTTTGTTTTGGGGATGATTCTAATGTTAATCCTATTAAAAATGAATCAAAGCAAATACTCAAACAAAACTAAGTGCAGTTTGTTGAAAGAACAAAGATGGGGTCTCACTTGAGGCCAGCTCTGGGCCCCCGTGGCTCCCTTCCTGCCGCACACCCAGAGTTAGCTGTTCCCTCAGCCCCTGGCAATGACCACAGGACGTAACTGCTCAGTGTCTGGCTCCCTAGACTATGAGCACAGTGAGGCTAGAAAAGATGGCTTATTTCTTTCTGATAAATAAGAGAACATATTTGTAAAGAGTCCAGCATATTGGAAGTATCCTTTAGATGGCCAAAGACACCCAGTGTTCAACAAAGTGAGCACCCAATAAACGTGCGTTGAATAAATGAATGAATTTAGAGGACTTTGCCAGGTGATGAGGAATTACCATACAGCTCTGGCAATTTGACCCTCCAAAAAACCATTCAACTGTGTAAAAATATACTCCTAGTTGGGCATGGTGGTGGCGTGTGCCTGTAGTCCCAGCTACTTGGGAGGCTGAGGCAGAAGGACTGTTTGAGCCCAGGAGTTTGAGACCGGCCTGGGTACCATATTGAGACCCCATTTTAAAAAAAAAAGTATTCCCAAAATGCCAGCAATATAATAATGGTCAGTTTACACATTTACTTCCCATCTCATTCCAACAATATGAAATTAGTATAATTTTGTTCGTAAGGAAATGTCAGGACCAGCAAGCTAAGTACAGAATAAAACTTAACACTAGAAAGGAAACCTACCAGCAACCTGCGTTTGTGGGTAGAACCTCAACCCCCAACTGTCCATCACGCCGGGCAGCAGCGGGCAGTGTAGGGGCTACGTCATGAAAGAATCCCCACAGCAAACATAAACTGCATATTCCTAGGCCTTTGAAAGTTGACAGAAACTTCTGCCCTCAAATCCTGATGCCCAGTGTTAAAATTACTCAGGTACTTAAAAGTGTCTGAAATGCCCTGGCCACTGTCTGCACACCTGCGGAACAGCAGGTGGTTAAATGACGTGTGTGCCCTACACGTGTAAACCTAGGCCATGAAGGGCACCACAGTTGACTCATAAACTCCAACCACACAATTTTGAAAACATTCTAGAAGACGTGGATAACTTTGAACTCTGTGAAGATGTGGGAATGATCAAAAAGATTCAGAAAGTTGCAAAATGAGGACAGTTGTCATCAGGTGACACGCACAGGTCACCAAAGCCCCTCACCAGGATGAGCAGAAAGGTCCAAGTTTTGGAGGGGTGGCTTCTTAGCCCAGGGAGATTTAGCACTTGAAAGGAAAAGAAAGCCCGTGTCACAAACGAGAGCTGGTGCAGAAAATACCCGAGGGTGAAGCACAAGCACGATGGGAAAGGAGTCCGCTGTGTAATTACCATGTTTACAAAGCAAAACCTTGACAGGATATGGCCATTAGTTCACACATGGCGGAAGGAATGGTTATGATGCTAAACAAGAAAAGGAAAGTGGGAGGCTTGAAAAAACAATTGGCAGATTCAAAGAGGCTCTTTCTAGAAGAGGCAGTTAGATTGCTTTGTTAAAGTGCAGATAACTCCAGACCACAGGGATGAAGCCCACAGAGAGAGACGGGGTGAACAAGAAAAGCTAAAAGCTAAAGGGCCAAGGAAAACCCAAAGGGTGCTGCAAACGTGCCAAGGCAAAGAGGCCCTCAAACTACGAGGGGCCAGGGGGCAGGGCCAGCTGGACGGTACACTTAGGAATCTAAGAAGCTTCACAGAAACCTGAGGAATCTTGCCTTGGACTTCCAGGTGCCACCAAGACAGCATTTCCCACACTGAGCAGAGAACAGAGGGAACTGACAGGAGGTGGTGAAATACTATAATAAAATCCCACCTCTGGACCTCCTGGCTCCGCCCTGCCCTCAGCTACATCAACCGCACAGGACTTAAAATCGGACACTCTGCACCCAACTTTTCAACTGGAATCCGTTTTATGCCAGTGAGCCCAGGCTTACGATTTCTGGAATCAACCTGCACAGAATGTGGTCCCCCCCAGCACCGTGTGTCACAGGTGGTTCCGCAAGTGACGAGGGCATGTCTGTTAAATCCACCTCTGAAAGTAGCTGTGGTACTGGCTTAGTCTTATCTTCTGGAAGCATTTAAAGAAACTTGGGGTGAAATGTGGATCTCCCCAGCGCATCCAGGCACCTGTGGGGGCTGGAAGGTTCCCCGTGTGATGCTTGCCCCAGGAATGACTCCAGAGAGTCCTGGGACCCAACAGTCCCAGGGTCTCACGTCTCTCCTGGGAAAACCAGTAGGATCAATACATGATGGCAGAGAAAGAGAAGATTCCATTCAGGCCATCAACATTTCCTCTAACTCATGATAACCACACACCCACTTCCAGCCAGACTTGGAACAGGGGCCAGGTCCCACTGGATCAGGAAGACCTGAGCCACAGGTAATACCGCCTCGGCTCCAGGCCCCATACCTTGAGTGGTGATTTAATGTCCCAGTCCTGTCATTCTGGGAAGAAGGGGCTCCCTGGAGTTGCCTGGCTCATTGTGGGTAGGAATTAAGAGCAAACAGACACCGCCAGCCGTGAGGCCCAGGCAGGTTAGCTAACTGAAACTGTAAAATAAGGACATTCAGGTGTCACTTCATTGGGCTTCTGTGAGAATTACATGAACGTGAACAGTGCCGCAGGCACTCAGCAGGGTGCCTGGCGCGTGCTGAGCGCTAGTGCTAGCTGCTGTTCTCACTCCTCATTAGGATGGACAAACCTAACACTGAGCTGTCACCTGGCCAGGCTGCGGTGACCTGGTTCATGCAGCCCTCTCAATTTATGTGAAAAGTCAGAATTGAATTAAGGGAAGATGACATTGCCCCAAGCAAAGCCAGGAACAGCTCCCTCATCAGCCACCTGGGTCTGACGTGGAGCTGCTGGATTTTCACAGCATCGTCCTCAGCACCTGCACAGAGCAGAGCACAATCCCTGACCGAGACCCAGACCCAGAATCTCTGAATTTGGGTGATACACCTCCTTTTGTTTTCCTGCACATAATGATTTCCAGTGATCTTTCCAGGCAGAATGCAGTGTCCCTTCCTCCCCTCACCTCCACCACATGAGAAGCACGCTGCATCCAACATTTTCTCTAAAATGCAACGTTAGATCTGTCAGCAACGCCTTGTACCAATTTTCTCTTCATAGCCCCAAATGCAGATTTGCATAAAAGGTCACCACTTACTCAGACAAAATGGTGCAGAGTTTAAAGCGCACATATGTGCCGGGACTCGTTTTTTTTTTTTTTTTTTTTTTTTTAACACTCTGATGTGTGATTGACATATGAGAGCTGAACGTATTTAATGTATCCATCTGGATGAGTTTGGGGGCATCATGACTCTTAACAGACTCTTAATCTTTATGAACTAAAGAGCTCCATGCTGGTGGCTAAGAAGCAAATGGGAGCGGCTCTGCTGGGCTGCCGAACGCAGAAATGCTGTCTGAGGACCACGCCAACCTCTGCAAGGCCAGCAGACACATGAGTGGTTGGTGAACAGCAGTACAAATACACCAGCTCTTCAAAGGCCTCTGCGCATGTTTCCCTCCAGAGACAATTCTGCACCCAAGTCTGTGCGTGGGGTGGGTAATGCCAGGCGTCAGCTTGAAGCGCTGTTTCTGGGTGTGGCTGTGAGGGTGTCTCCAGGGGAGAGGGCTGTGGGAAGGTGTGCTGAGAAAGGAAGACCTGCCCTGAGTGTGGGTAGTGCCATCCAGCAGGGACACAGCAGGCAGAAGAAGGGAGACACTCAGCTCCTCTTGCTTCCTCTCTCAACCCCTTCTGGAGCGGGATGCCTTTTCCTCCTCCTGTCCACGGACATCAAACTCCAGGTTCTTTGGACTTTGGACTCTGGGACTTGCACCAACAGCCTCTAGCCTCAGACTGCAGCCTCTATCTAGCTGCATCGTTGGCTTCCTTAGTCCCGAGGCTTTTGGCCTTGGACTGAGCCATGCTACTGGCTTCTCTGGTCTTCCAGCTTGTGGATGGCCTGTCGTGGGACATTGCCTTTGTGATTCTGTGAGCTAATTTCCCCTAATTCCCTTCCATATATATCCCATTGGTTCTGCCCCTCTGGAGCACCCTAACACACACGGAAGCAGGGCTTTATCACAGACCGGAGTCAAGGGAGAAGCAAGGAACAAAGGCTAGGGACCATCAAAGATACCCGAAGAGGGGACTGGGATGCGGAGGGGGGAGGCAGCACCAAACTGCAGCAACATCTCTGACCCCGGCTTCTCTCACTTCACCCGTGTCTAGTTTTCAGGTGAGGGGCAAGGATGCAGATTTGCACAACCCTGGCCTCCAGAGACACTGATCCACTCCCCGCACCACTGCCCCGCTGCAGGCCTCACCCATGGGCTGGGCAGAGGCAGCCCTTCCAGCCCTGTCTCCTCCAGAGAGACCTCTTTCTCCCTGTCCAGGAGGGAGGCTTTCTGAAAAGTGTGTCTGTGTAGGTCAATCTTCTCCTCAAAAACCATCACCGTACAGTTATGGGATTGTATTCATTTGTCAAACTCATAGAAGTAACCACAGTGAGACACATCACACCCATTAGGATGGCTATGACAAAAAAACTGGAAATAGCAAATGTTGGTGAGGATGTGGAGAAATTAGAACCCTCATGTATTGTTGGTTGGAATGTAAAATGGTGCAGCCCCACTTTGGAAAATTATATGGCAGTTCCTCAAAAAGTTCAACAGAGAATTACCATATGATCTAGCAATTTCACTCATAGGTATATACCCAAAGGAAGTGAAAGCAGAGACTTGAACCGGTATTTGCACACTCATGTTTATAACAGCATTATTCACAACAGCCAAGAGGTGGAAACAACCCAAATGTCCACAAACAGGTGCATGGATAAACAAATGTGGTGCATGCGTACAATGGGGTGTGATTCCACCTTAAAAAGGAAGGGAATTCTGACACATGCTACAAGGGGGATGGACCTTGAGGACCTTGTATCAAGTGAAATAAGCCAGACACAAAAGGACAAATAGCGTATGATTCCACTTGTATGAGGCACCTAAAATAGGCAAATTCATGGAGGCAGAAAGTAGAATAAAGGTTAACAGGGGCTGGAGGACGGAGAAAACAAATTATTGTTTAATAGGTGCCGAATTTCATTTGGGGAAGATGAGAAAGTTCTGGAGAAGGATGGTGGTGGCTGTTGCACAACAATGTGAGTGTACTCAATGCCACAGAACTGTACACTGTAAAATGGTGAAGATGGTAAATTTTATGTTATGTATATTTTACCACAATAAACATGTATATAAAAAGCTCATAGAACTAGACACCTATAAAGAGTGAATTTTACTGCATGTAAATTATACCTCAATGAGCTTGACTTAAAAAAAAATCATGACCTTCAGTTCTTTTTGGAAAAGTTATTGATAATAATTCATTCTTTCCCTCTTCTTTCCCACTGAGCTTGTCTGCTTAAGGTGGGGGGGGGGAGAGAGAGAGAGAGACGTACTAACAAAGTGATGTTCCCAATTTTGTTTATCTTTTCAAAGAACCAATTTTTTGTTTCATTAATCTTCTGTATAATTCTTTTGTTCTCAATTTCATTTAGTTTTTCTCTGATCTTGGTTATTTCTTTTCTTCTGCTAGGTTTGGGATTTGTTTGCTCTTCTTTTTCCAGTTTCTTGAGATGATTCATTAGATTGCTGATTTGTGATCTTTCTGTCTTTTGGATGTAGACATTTATGGATATGAAGAAACCTGCACTCGAATGTTTACAGCAGCACAATTCACAATTGAAAAGATGTGGAAACAACCCAAGTGCCCATCAATACATGAGTGGATTAATAAAATGTGGTTTATGTATGCTGTGGAGTACTATTCAGCCATAAAAAATAGTGAACTAATACCTCTTGTATTATCCCGGATTGAACTGGAGACCATTATTCTAAGTGAAGTATCACAAGAATGGAAAAACAACCACCACACATACTCACCATTAAATTGGAACTAATCGATCAACACCTATGTGCACATATGGAAATAACATTCATCGGAAATCAGTCAGGTAGCAGGGAGGAGGGGATGGGTAAATTCACACCTAACAGGTACAATGCACACTATCTGGGAGATGGGCACACTTATTGACTCAATTGGTACAAAAGCAATTTATGTAACCAAAACGTTTATACCCCCATAATATTCTGAACTTAAAGGAAAAAAGGAAGAGTCAAACTGCTGGCAAAACTGATTTTTTAATTAAAATTTTGGCCTATGTAAGAAAAAAAAATCAAAGTGATGTTCTCAGAACACAGGGACCTGCCCCTGGTCTTCTCAGTTTCCTCCTCCCCTCTCCCTCAGTCTCTTCTCGTCACACAGTTCAAGCAGGTCCAGGCCCAGGAGGACAACCATCCTCCTCCTGTCCTCAGTCGTGAACCTCCTGCGTGAGCTCCCCCCGGGACAGCCAGCCTTGGTGGTGGCGTGTCCATCCAGAAGACATGCCTCCCTCAGAGGAGGGGAGCCGCCCGCTGCTTACAGACAAAGGCTAAACCCTCAGAACCACGTTTAAGAGTCCTCAACATCTGGCCCAAAGGCTTCTGTCTACACCAAGGATGAAAACTGCAATGCAGGCAGGGACATCAGTGTGCAGTCTCAGCTGGGAGCAAGACCACAGTGAGGGCACCACGGAGACTGGACCGAGGAGGAGTCCGTGTTCCTTCAAAAGGTTCTGATGAAAAAGAAGTATTTTGATTTCTTACAATGAAAATTATCCAATTTTAACATTCAATTCAATTAATTCAAATTGGATTCAATATTCTATTCCAATAATTTTGAATACTAAAAAAGCATTCAGTTTATTATTTTTGAATAAAAATATTTGAATCACTAAAATTAACCGTTATCTGGCCATGTTATGGGCTGAATTGTGTCTCTCTCCAAAGTTTATATGTTGAAGTCCTGAGCCCTAGTACCTCAGAATGCGACTGTCTAAAGAGGTGATTAGGATAAAATGAGGTCTTTAGAGTGGCCCTAATCCGATGCAACTGGTGTCCTTACAAAAAGAGGAGACTGGGACACAGACCACAGACGCGGAAGGACGACCACGTGAGGACACGGACGAAGACCCCAGCGACGAGCCAAGGAGAGGGGCCTGGAAGAAACCGAGCCCGGCACACCGGCCTGGGACTCCAGCTCCCGCTGAGGGAAGATAAGCGCCTGCTGCTCGAGCTGCGCTGCCCGGGTGCGTGTCGCCGCGGCCCCGGCCAAGGAATCCCGCGGCTGTTCCGGTGCGCGCCGCCGCACGGGAGCCTGGACAGCGCCAGGCCCAGTGAAAGAAGCCAGACACGGAGCCACAGAGCGTGTGATTCCACGTACGTGAAATGTCCAGAGGAGGCCAGTGAGAGCCACCTGTTCCCTCCGAGGCCCCGTCTCATGACAGGGGCTGCTGCGAGGTGGTTACCCTGGGCACCAAGAGCCAAGACCCCAGAGCCAGGCTGCCTGCAACAGAATGCCAGCTCCAAAACTTACCATCCTGTGACCTTGCTTAAGTTACTAAACTTCCCCGTGCCTCAGTTCCCCCATCTGTAAAATGGGGATAATACTAGAGCTCAACTCATTAAGGTATGGAAAGGATTATGACTTAATCAACATAGAGTGCCTGGCACTTACTAAGCTTCTCGTAAGTGTCAACTATTAGGGAAACCTTTAGATGTGGGTTTATGTGTAGGTCTCTCGCCCTTAATATGGAAGTTCCTTGAGGGCAGGGACTCTATCTGACGAGCACTTCTTGCTTTCCAGCACTGCCCAGGATGGACACGGAATGAGTGAAGCCGTGACCCTCACTGTGGGAGAGAGGAGATAATCTCCAGGCACCCTCAGCTCGTATCTTCTGCGGATCTGGGAGCCCCAGAGATGAAGAAACACCCTCCCCATAAACCACTCCTTACCAGTCTGTAGCCGCGGCCAACCACTCCTCCCTCCACGACGCAGGGCGCGTGTCAGGCCTCCGACTCGGCTTGCGAAAGAACACACGCCTGGCAGTGGATTCAGGGCTATCCCCATGCAGAGAGCTCAGAACAAACCAAGGGAGCCACTGGCAAGTAGGAATTCCCACCCTAGCGTGCCCCTGGGTCTCTGTCCACATGGCCATCCAGCCTCACTCCCGGAGTTCTCAAGGTCAGCCACCTGCCCAGGCCAGTGCACAACCCTCGAGCCAGCGTTAAGTCACCTGTATGGGAGTAACTGCTGGAGACCAGCCCTCAGGCCCGACAGCCTGCGACCCCTCTGGCAGCCTCCACACTTTGAGGGTCCCAGAAAGGAGAGTTCCAGAAAGAACTGTCCCAGTTGGCCCATCCAGACCTGCTGGCCTGCAGAGCTGACACCTGGAGACACAGCCACTGCAGGTGAAGGATCCCAGGCCTTTCCACCTTCCCGGGGCTGGGGCGCTGAGCACCACACCACCGGCCCTTGGCAGGGAGCAAGATCTTCTTCAGGGGAAACGAAATCCAACCAGCAAAGGCCGACGCATGCCACCAGGCCCTAAGCCACTGCCAATTCAAAACCTACTTCTTGCACAAATCCTAGAACAGACTTTTATTAGGTATGAGCCGCTAGTGTGAATAGAGCTGCCATTACTTAAGAAAGTGCAATTTAAGCCCCTCTTTCCTGTGTGTGGCAACACAGGGGCTTGTTCTGGCAATCTGGTCTGTTTCCAACTCAACTATTACAGAAACCGCAGCAGGGCAGGGGTGAAAGTTATATGGGAGTGTGGGTCATGTCTAGTTTTGTAATGTCTCAGGGGCCTCAATTATATCGAGGGAGGACTGTGAGAATCTTAGAACATTCCTGAAAAAAAAATTACCTTTCGTTCACCCAGAAGAACACATTTGGTTTTGATTCAGTAGACACTTATGGAGGGCCCACCAAGCCGGACATCACGCAGCCCTTCCTAGAGGAGGTGAGGAGCAGAGCCTGCCCGACAACAGCAGGTCACACGCCATGAAGGCCACGTGTCAGGGGATAGCAGGTCAACCTCCAGAGGGGACATGTGGTCAGACCTGTGTGGCCATTGAGGACACCTCACACTGAGGGTGCCAGGTAAGAAGCACCTGCACCGACACAGCGACGTGCTGCCCAGTCGTGTCGCAGACCAGAGGGCTCTGCTGCCCGGCACGCCCTGTTACCTCCACGCAGCTCCCGTCCCCTCACCCAGCACGCAGAATTCCTGCTCTGTGAGGCACTGCAGCTCCTGCCTGAGCCAGGCTTTGTAAAACCCCAACATCAAGCTAGACCATGGGAGAAAAGAGCACACACGAGCACATTTGTCTCTGGGTTCCAGTAAGTGTGGAGCCACATGTGGACGGCATCAGATGGTAGGCGAGGGGACTGAGCCTTCAACACCAATAACGACGTGCCTCAAAAATCCAGGGTCACAGAGACACTGTCAGTGTCCTGCACTGGTCTCCCCCTGGTCCTGCAGCTCTGAGATCTTCCTGGGACCCCAGCACTCCGTCTCCACATGGGCGGCTGTCAGATGTCAACCTGCCACCAAGAATGAGGCTGTGTTTCGTGGGCTTCAGGCTCCCTGGGCCCCACCCATCAGCAGGAGGGTTCCCCGGGCTGCTGAGACGTCGAGACACCCACTGCACAGCTGGCGCTAGGACTGGCGAGGCCACCATGAACTGTAATTCAGAGAAGGTGAATTTGGATTACGTGGGTTAAATATTCTGCCCTTGGAGAGAACCCTAAGTGGTCCAAGTCAAGGGCATGGAGGACGGCCTGACAGCCCCAGACTGGGGGCCAACTGTGAACTTCAGTCAGGGAAGGGCCCTGAGGCACTGCTGGAAAGAAAGAAAGAAAGAATGAATGAAAGAATGAATGAAAGAAAATCCAAATGTTGCAGCGCGGATCCTCTGAGATAGGGAAGGAGGTGTCAAAAGTGAGTTGAACGTAGGGCACCACTGTGTGAAGGACAGCGGGGGCAGGAATCTGGGGGCGTCAGATTGTGAGGGAGATCAGAGCTGTGGGGTGGAGGATGCTGGTCGAGGGAGGGGAGGAAGGAAGGAGAGAGGGCGCAGTAAGTGAGACGGCAGCGGCGCGGAGCTGGAGGGGCTCCCAGGGCAAGCCAAGCAAAAGCCGAAAGCCTCTGGATGTGACCACTAGGAAGTTCCAGGGGTGGCTTCTCTGTCTAGTGCAGTCCCTACAGCAATAATGATAACTGCAAAAACAATAAAACAGTAGTAGTGATAATGGTCAACATTTATGAATGCTTTCTGTATGTTCTAAGCACTTCCCCATAGTCTTTCAGTCCTCATAACAGTTCTGGGAGGTAGAGACTATTACTTTTCCTATTTTGCAGATGAGAAATTCAAGCACGGAGAGGTTGAGTGACTTTGCTGAAGGTCGCACAGTGAGCAAAAGCATGGTGAGTGGTGGGGAGACCCGAGCCAGGCAGCCTAGAGCCAGACCCAGGCTCTGGAGCTGTCTGTGGAGCTGTCGCTGTCGTCTCACTCCTCTGGGTCAGCAGGAGTTGTCAGCAGCTGAGTCAACGATGCACAATGCGATGCACGATGCACAGGGAGGAGGCAAACTCGTGGAATGAGCTTGCCAAGGGCTCCTCGTGCTGCCATCTATAATATGGGCACAAGAATACCTACCCCTTTTCATCTGCTAGGAGCAGAACGTATGCGAGTACACGCTCAGCTCTCTGGGGAAATGCCTTAGAATATTCAAGAATTCATTCTTTTTTTTTTTTTTTAGAGTCTCACTCTGTTGCCCAGGCTAGAGTGCCGTGGCGTCAGCCTAGCTCACAGCAACCTCACACTCCTGGGCTCAAGTGATCCTCCTGCCTCAGCCTCCCTAGTAGCTGGGACTACAGGCATGCGCCACCATGCCCGGCTAATTTTTCTATATATATATTTTTAGCTGTCCATATAATTTCTTTCTATTTTTAGTAGAGATGGGGTCTCGCTCTTGCTCAGGCTGGTCTCGAACTCCTGACCTTGAGCGATCCTCCCACCTCAGCCTCCCAGAGTGCTAGGATTACAGGAGTGAGCCACCGCACCTGGTCCAAGAATTCATTCTTAATCTCAAACAGGATGAGGCCCAAAACCATTCACTCGGCCCTTGGTCCACAATGAAAGCAAAAGGAGGTGAGCAGAGAATCCAGGTCAGAACAGTCTGGACACAGTCACCCACAAGAGAGAAGAACAAGGAATAAATGCCGTCCTGTGCTATGCGAAGTTGTGCTCACTTACTCATGCCTTGGGTATGAAGCTTCAGA
This sequence comes from Varecia variegata, assembly GCA_028533085.1. NCBI lineage: Eukaryota > Metazoa > Chordata > Mammalia > Primates > Lemuridae > Varecia > Varecia variegata. Next base: position 133,723,584 of record CM052436.1, on the reverse strand, counting down.
AGTTGTAGCCAGATAAATTTGCATAAGTATTTCAGATTATTCTTCTCCTTTGCACATTTTAAGAGCATAAGGGAAGGAAATATAAATGTAAAGTATGTATAAACTTCAATTTAATTTACTTATAACATGCTTCTTTCCATAAAAGAGATATAACGGTAGATATGCCATAAACCTATTAATATATACAAACACAGTAGGAATCATAACAGAGAGGAAGAAGCCAATTCTATGGACTAAAAGAGCTGATGTGATTTGGCATCCATTTTGACCAATGCTTCCTGGCAGCTTGGGCAAAAAGGGCAATAAGATGTATTACAAAGCTCTTGCCATGAGGTAGAGGAAGTAAGCCAATCTCTCTGGCAAGATGAAGCTTTTCCTGGCACTAAATTCTGAAAATTTCTCATGTGGAATCTTACATAAAGAACATGATGACTACAGTTTTCTGAAAGAGCGGAGCCTGGGACCTGATTTTCAAGGCCACAGGCCTCTCTGAGAGGACCCCTCTTCTGCTGAGACACACTATCCTCGGCTCCTAGAATTACATTTGGTTTCTTGGCTGAAGAGTTAAAAATCTCATCTCAGAATCCTGTTTCTGGCCTCATGGCTGTCAAGATGTTCTGTGGACAGTAAACACTCTTTTTGAGGCAGCACTGCTGTCAAGAGAAGTATTGATAAAAGCTTTGTCAAGGACCCCACTTGCTAAATAAGAAACAAAACCAGGAGCTGTATACAGCTGAGCAGTGAGGAACCACGAGGGGCCAAGACATCCTAGGGGCACATGGCAATAAAAGCATGGCTATTAGGACACAGAGCCTTGATTCAAGAGCAAAGGAAACTTTGGACTGGAATTTCCAGCCTCACTGAGTCAAGATCCTCAGAAATGGCGATATAGGTCCTAGGCGGTGGCTCCCCGTGGCTGGCAGCTTGAAAGGGATGCAAGTCTGACCTGGAGGCAAAATTCTCCAGTTCAGACTCAGGAGTCCCATGATTATGATCAAGCAGTGAGTTCACAGTCAACGGTAAGCACATAGGAAGGATGAATGAGAGTCAGCAGAAACTGAAAACAACAAAAATATATTCTCTTCCATATTGGAATTTTCAGAAATAGAATTACAGAACAGCTATGTATAAAATGTTCACAGAAAAAAATGATATAATTACAAAGATGAGACAATGAAAGAGACTCTCATGATTGAATAAGAAGCTTGGGGGAAAATGTAGCATCTATATACAAAAAGTATAATGGTTGAAATAAAAAATTCAATGGGTGAGTTAAAAAGGCAATTAAATAAAGCTGAAAAGAGAATGAACTAGAACATATATCCAAAGACATTACCAAGAAAGCAAAAGAATAAGATAGGATATGGAAAATATAAATGAGATATGGACAGTGGAATGAGTACCAAACAGAAAGAATAGAAAAAATGGAGAAGAGGCAATATTTAAAAAGGTAATATCTATGAATTTCCTAGAACCAAGAGGAAAAAAAAATCCACAACTCTAGGAAGCAAAACATCCTAAATAGGATAAATAAAAAGAAACCCACACCTAGGTACACTGACCTACCCAACCCCAAGCCAAAGAAAAGATCTTAAAAATATTTATAGAAAAAAAAGACAGTCTGCCCTTTAAAGGAATGACTGTTAGAATGAGAACAGACTTCTCAACACAAATATTGGAAGCCAACAAATGGCAGAATGTCTTCAAAGTGTCAGGAAACAAAAAATAACTAACAGCCTAAAACTGTGTGTCTAATAAAACTAATAAGCCATACACTTAAGGTCTGTGCATCTTACTATTTATTAAGTTTATCTCAGTAAAAAATGAGAAAAATACTAGTGGGGTGTGTATATTACAGGCTAGCAGAAACAAATGAAAAAAGAAAATATAAACAACAAAATAAGATTTTAAAAAGGCAAGAAGCAGAAAAGCCTAAAAAAGTGAGACGATTTGAAATCTTTAAAAAATATCAAAGAAACAAGTCAGAATATATTAAAGAATTACATAAATAGGTCAACTCAACTCACTAGTTAAAATAAGCAGAGTGATAACTGGATGATTAAAACAATCCAACTATGCACTGTTTATAGGAGATATGCTAAAAGCATAAGAATAGACATACTAAAAACAAAAAGCTTAGAAAAGATCTATTTGACAAACATAAGCCAAAATAAAAAAAGAAAACAGAAAACACACAAAATCCCACAAAATAAATATCAATACTATCAGAGAGATAAAAACAAAAACGTGTATGCGGGCTGGATGTGGTGGCTCACACCTGTATTCCCAGCACTTTGGGAGGCTGAGGCAGAAGGATCACTTGAGGCCAGGAGTTTGAGACCAGCCTGGGCAACATAGTGAGCCAGTGTCTCTACAAAAAATAAAAATAAAAATAACCTAGCTGGGCATGGTGGGGAGCACCTGTAGTCTTAGCTACTCAGGAGGCTGAGGCAGGATGATCACTTGAGCTCAGGAGTTCAAGGCTGCAGTGTCCTATGATCACGCCACTGTACTCCAGCCTAGGCAAAAGGTAAAACTCTGTCTCTAAAAAATAAAAATAGATGTATTCATGAAACAGAGGCAAGGTGCTATTTATGAAAAGGAGTAATTTTTGTGGAGAAACCAGACACCGACTACCTCAACTAGGTGACCCAAGATTAACATCAACAGTGGTAAGTCACGTTGATCATGTATGTACCCCTGATATAATGTGAGGAGAACAGTACTTCACCTCTATGGTCTTCCTCCTAAAAATCCATAACCCCACTCTTGCCATGAGAAAAACATCAAAGAAATCCAAGTTGAGGAATATTCTACAAAATACCTGACCACTACTCCTCAAAATTGTCAAGGTAATCAAAAAACAAAGAAAGTCTGACAAACTGTGACAGCTAAGAGGAATCTAGGAAGACATGACAATTAAATGTAATGGGATATCATGCATGAGATCTTAGAACAAGAAAAGGACAGGAAGGATTTCCTTCCTAAAACTAAGGAAATCTGAACAATTAGGGGCTTTAGTTAATAATAATATATCATACTGTTTATTAATTTTAACAAATATACCATACTAATGCATGGTGTTGATCATAATAATAGGAAAACTGAGTGTGGAATATATGGGAACTCTCATACTATGTTCACAACTTTTCTGTAAATCAAAATCAATTCTAAAGTTATATATTTAAAAAAAATAACTTTGAAATTAAAAGCACAATAGTAGAATCAAAACTCTACAAAAGAGTTAGAAAATAACAGTTAAAGTAACATGCCAGAAAGAAGAGCAAAAATGAATAGATTAAAATAGAACAGCAAATATAAGAAAATTAGAGGAAAGCTCAACATCCAAATGATAGAAGTCACAGGAAGAGAGAACAGAGAAAAGGGGAGGAAGTCATCCTTAAAGTAATTCAAGACCACTTCCCAGAACTGCAATACGTGAGTTTCCAAACTGAAAGGGTCCACTAGGCATAATAGGTCCCTTCAGAAGCTGAGTACAAAGGGAAGACTACGAAAGTTCTCAGTAACATTGGAAGTAAGAAGACAACGGAGTGGTACATTCAAATTCTGAAGAAATATGCTTTCTAACATAGAATTCCATAACCAGCTAAATTATCAATGAAATGTTTAAGTAAAATAATGATATTTTCAAACATGAGAGATATCAAAAATATTTTTTTGAATATGTTTTCCACCAAAATGAAAGAGCAAACTAAAAAGAAAAAGACATGAGAAACAGAAAATAGGAAATGTAATAACAGGAAAAAAGATAAGGGACTCCCCAAGCTAAAGATGAAACATTCTCGGACTATGACAGTTACAAACTATAAAGGGCAATCAGTCCAAATGGGAACAGTGTTACTAAAGAGTAAAGTCAACTAAGATGTGTTATGCCATGCTCTCTACCACTGTACTACTACTTAACCTGACGAGACTACTGGAGGATATGTTCCACCAAAACAATGAGATAAGTGAAGAAAGAGAAAGGCATGAGACCCAAACAAGTAAGACAAAAAAAGAATGTCATGGGATGACAGTGTGAGAAGAATTAGCAATAGACACACATATACACAGGTGAAGTAAATCCAAACCCAAAGCAAATATTAACTTCAAGCAAAACAAAAAGAAACTGGAACACATTTTGAAATCTGAATAATATTTGCATAGACAATATGATACTAAATACTGATTTCAGTAAAAATTATATTTACAAGACATTAAAAGATGCTCAATATTATTTGTCATTGATGAAGTGCAAACTAAAATCCTAATGCGATGCCACTGCACACCTGCTAGAATGGCCGCAGTTAGAAAGGCTGCCACACCAACCATTGGTGAGGATGTGGAGCAAATGGGACCCTCATATACTGCTGGTAGAAATGTAAGACTTTGGAAAACAGTTTGTCAGTTTCTTAAAGCGTTAATCATATACTTATCATATGATCAACCATTCCACTCCAAGACATTTATACCTAAGAGAAGTGAAAGCATATGTTCACACAAAGACTGGTCCATGAATGTTCACAGCAGCTTGATTTGTAACAGGCTCAAACTGGAACCAAATGTCCATCAACAAGTGAATGGATAAACAACCTGTGTTAGAGATATACAATGGAATAGTACTCAGCAAGAAAAAAGAATGAATTATTGATACATTCTACAACATGGATGAATCTCAAAATAATTATGCTGAATGAAAGAAACCAGACCAAGTTAAAATGGCACATACTCTATGATTACAGTTATATAAAATTCTAGGAAATCCATAATAGTTTATAGTAACAGAAAGTCAATCAACGATCACCTGGAAGGAGGGTAGAGAGGTGCAGAAAGGAAAGATTAAAAGGGACAGGAGGGGTGATATATATGTTTATTTTCTTTATTGTGGTGATGGTTTCATGGGTGTATACCTATATGTCAAAGCTTAACAAATTTGTATACTTTAAATATGTTAATATGTCAATTATACTTCTATGAGGCTATTTAAAAATATGAAATTGGATCCATATGCCATAACATACACCAAAATCAACTCCAGGCAGATAAAGAACTTAAAGGGAGAGAGACAGAGGGTGAATGAGATCAAATAATCATTTTAAAAAAGGGATAAAATGTTCGACAGTAGATGAGTGAGGGGAATAGGTTTTCTTTGTACTCTTTTTACTTTTTCTGTGTTTTTCTAGGTTTTCTTTGTACTCTTTTTACTTTTTCTGTTTTTCTAGGTTTTCTTTGTACTCTTTTTACTTTTTCTGTGAATTTGAAATTATGGTCTAATAAAAAGTTCAAAAAATAGAGGGAAGAAGCATAATGAAATAAAATTCAGGACAAGAATTCCCTGCGCAGGGCAGGCAGAGGACGGGCTGGCGGGACGGGCGCAGGCTCCGCTGCTGTCTGCCCACTCGGGCGACAGGTCCTCCGGTGCTCGTTACGGTGTCGTGCTTTACAACGCAGACACTGTCTTTTGTATGTTTTCTGGTATTACATTTGAAAAGATAAAAAAGAAAAACATCTCATCTCAGGAAAGACATTCCAGGCTATCCCAGCTGAAGTTCTGAATGGCTGTAGCCTCAGTTCTTAGCTTTTAATCTGAAGGATAAAATGACACGCATACCTTCTTTGTTTTCATCACCTACAATCTCCCATATGACTGTCTCCAGTCTCCAGATATTTTTGGGTGGAGACAGAAGTTGAAGTGTAAGAGAAACTGTTAAGTTGGACAGATAGGCCCATTCACTGCTCTGAGTCTTAAAATGACAAGTTTTAAAACTCACCTTTTTTTTTTTTATTTCAGCATATTATGGGGGTATAAAAGTTTAGGTTACGTATATTGCCCTTGCCCCACCTCCCCCCCAAAACTCACCCTTCTTTTGGTGAGAGGGGCAGCTGCTGGGTCTGGGACCCAGGAGGCCAGGGGACAGGTCAGGAGGCCTGGCCTGGTGCCAAGAGACTGCCCACCATGGGGCAGGCCCTGGGAGCAGCAGGAAGACCGGCGCAGGGAGGGCTGCTGCAGCGAGGTCCTGCAGGGCAAGGGCTGCCTTCCAGCCGGAAAGCAAGGCGCAGGGTGTGGGCAGGCAACAGGCTGGGCTCTCAGTGGCCAATGGTGACAGCTGATGTTGGGATGAGGACTGGAAGTGGGTGTGAGGGAAGGGAAGGTGCAGCCCTGTCCTACAGGTCCTAGAGCAAAGACCAGAAACCCAGAAGCCTGCTGGGGCCAGGCAGTCCCCCGCTGAGAGAAGAGCGTGGGTTGGTGGGGATGAAGCACCCTTGTCAAGGGTGTGTACGTGCCCCTGTGTGCACTCAGTTGGCGAGAGGATCTGGCAAACAAAGGTGGTGGCCGCTACTCTGCTCCAGCCACTGGGGGCCAAGCAGGAACAGCCCCATGTTGGCAGATGTTCTGATTTTTCTAGAGAAACCAGAAATCTGAGTTTATATAAGATCTATATGGATTTTTAACAACTGGCTCAAAGCATTTTATTTTATTTATTTATTTTGAGACAAAATCTCATTCTCTGGCACAGGCTGGAGTGCAGTGGTGTGATCATAGCTCACTGCAGCCTCAAACTTTTGAGCTCAAGTGATCCTCCTGCCTCAGCCTCCCAAGTAGCAGGGACTACAGGTGCATGCCACCACACCTGGTTATTTTTTTTCTTTTTCTCTTTGTAAAGATGAGGGTCTTGCTATGTTGCCCAGGCTAGTCTCAGACTCCTGGCCTCAAACAATCCTCCCACCTGGGCCTCTCAAAGTGCTGGGATTACAGGCATGAGCCACTGTACCTGGCCTTCAAAGCATTTTAAAATGAAAGGCAGGCCTGACAATATGTGATGGCCACCAATAGGTGACTTCCTTACTGAATTTATCAGTTTCCTGGGGCAGCCATAAAAAAGTTCAACAAACTGGGATAGCTTAAAACAACACAAGTGTATTGCCTTGTACTTCTGGAGGCTAGAAGCCCAGGATCAAGGCAGCAGCAGGGCTGAGGGAGGGGTCTGTTCTAGGCCTCAGTCCTGGGGGTTTGCTTGCAATCTTTGGTGCTTCTTGACTTGGCGATGCCTCCCGTCTCTGCCTTTGCCTTCACTCAGAGTTCTCCCTGTGTGTGTCTGTCTTGGTGTCCAAATTTCCCTTTTGTATAAGGACACAGTCATATTTTGATTAGGGGCCCACGTTAATGACCTCATCTTACCTGATCATGTTCTAAGACCCTATTTCCAAATAAGTCACATTCACAGGTGCTGGGTGACAGGACTTCAGTATCTTTTTGGGGGTAGAGTTCACCTTCTAACACTAAGATAATTGGCAAAGATTAAAGCAGTGACTTGGGCCCAGGAGGACCAGGAGGGGGCCCACGTGGGGGTTGAGCATGGGGCCCAGACTCAGGGACAGGGTGTCTGATTGCTGGCACTAGACACGCGGAAGGATGTGTGCCAGGCTGCGCCTGTCAATGAGTGCTTGGATGCCTCCCAAGGCGGCAGACCCCAGAGAGAAGGGCACACAAGGAGGGGGAGCCCGGTGCCATAACCCTCTGCGGAGCCTCAGATGCCGAGACCCACAGGCAAGTCCATGGCTGTTGGGACCTTCAGACCCAGAATTTCTGAGGGGACATGTCCCCCCCGCGGTGTACCCAGAGCCTGTGAGGCACGTGGGAAGCCGGGCTGCTGCGGGACTGGAGAAGATGGACCAAACAAATAAACAGAGGTAAAACAAAACAAAACAGCAAAGGCCTGCTTCCTGACCAGGACGGAATCATCATGCCACCGCCTAGGACTGAAGCCTGTCCTGCCAGTCAGGGTTCAGCCTGGGGCGTGTTTTCCAGTTTCTGGCCTGGCTGAATGACTGAGATCTCTGGGCCTCAGCTTCGTGGGTGCCCCACACCACTGCGGCGTTCGAGGGAGGCAGCTGGTGTGTCCACTCGAGTGACCTGATCAGAAACCAGGGATCCCGGGCACATCCTGCAGGTGGACTTCAGGGACAGCAGAAGCCATGGCTGCAGCCTGTTCAGCCCGCTGCACCAGGGAACACGCCCTGGGCACTCAGCTCAGTGCGGAGCGCCCGGGCCAGCAGGGAACGCGGCGGGAGGCCTGCCGTGGGCTGTGGCTGCTCTGACTCAGTTGCTTACGGAATAAAGCACATACTTCCTACTGCTGCTTCTAATTCTCATTAACGATGATGAGATTTTACTTAATTTCCAAAATATTATATTTGTACATCTTCCCGTACAATGAAACCTTGGTTCCCAAAGACTTTAATATAATTACTTATGGTTAAATATGTATATTTGTATATATCATAGTTTCAAAACAACACTACCATTTTTATTGCTAACAATAAGACTACTGAATGCAGTTTAGGTTTTATTTGTGGTTCTTTTTGTTTGTTTGTCCCACTTGGAATGCACAAATTACTATTTCAAAGTCACTAAAAACAATTCTCTGTGAGGTTAAGCCATCGATTTTGTACACAAGATTGTTTGTTTCAGTTTGTTTTCAATGTTAAATGATGGTTTTTATTCTTTTTGGTTTAATTTTGCTTTTTATAATAGTTATGTAAAAATGTTTATAGGGTTCCAAAGCCAACTTAACAAACAAGGTACATTGTTTCATTTGTAACCCCGTGGTTTATTCTTCCATTTTTTTCTTTTTCAAAATAAAACCAAATATTATATATTATACTTTTCTATTTCCCCTTTTCTTATGTAAAAGGCAGCATACTCTCTGCACCTGGCCTTTCCAGTGAGCCACGTGTCCCGCAGTGGCTTCACAAGGGGCTGCCCCTCCCTCGCACAGCTCCGCAGGACTCGCTGGGGGGGGCGGTGCCGCAGTCCGTCAAGCCAGTCCCTTTAGATGGAGCCTTGAGAAATTTCTGATCTTTTAATTTACAAATAGCATTGCAAATACAGTCTTACTCATGTGTAATTTCATGCTTTTAAGAAAACTCTAGTTTTGAGTCCTCCTCTCTCATCAGGAAACCTTTGGCCCGGGAGGATCACGACGGGGGTCACTTAACTTGCAAAACCTCAGGTTCCTCCTCTGTAAAACCTGGGTAATAATAGTGTCTAGCTCATAGTTCAAAACAATCCCCAGCACAGGGTCAGGTGCATAGTAGTCAATAAATGTTTGCTGTTGATTTTTCTATTTTGTTTTATTTGTTCATAGCCCTAGTATTTAATGCTTTAAAAGTCATTTGGGCCGGGTGTGGTGGCTCACACCTGTAATCCTAGCACTCTGGGAGGACTGCTTGAGGCCAGGAGTTTGAGACCAGCCTAAGCAAGAGGGAGAGCCCATTTCTACTAAGAACAGAAAAATTAGCTGGGCATGGTGGCGCATGCCTGTAGTCCCAGCTACTCGGGAGGCTGAGGCAGGAGGATCGCTTAAGCCCAGGAGTTTGAGGTTGCTGTGAGCTAGGATGATGCCACTGCACTCTAGCCCAGATGACAAAGCAAGACCCTGTCTCAAAAAAAAAAAAAAAAAGTCCATCATTTGGATGGGGAGTGGGGAGAGAGAGATGCAAATTTGTAGGTGCTTGATGGCGCTCTCCGTGCTCTCAGAGGTGTGCGGACAGACGCTGCTCTGCTCGGGCGTGCCTGAGGGATCAGGGAGGCTTAGGGCACGTCTTTTGATGTTGCCCATTCAGCTGATCCCTCTCCTGATGGAAACCACTCCCCAATTTTCCATTCTAAATATATGTAGCTGCGCTGTGTGGGCACATGACCCACACTTGGCCTCGCAGGGCCTCAGAGAGGGTGCACGACCCAGCACCAGCACTGAGAGTCAGCCCTGGAGCTCACTGAGAGAGGTGCCCTCACTTTCTACTGGGATGCCAATCTCTAGATGAAAGCCTGGAGCTGCCAGCAGCTACCGCGTGGCATGGGGAGCATGAAGAAGTCAGGGCTGACACATCGAGAAGGCCGATACCCAACACTGTCACTTGGACACCACTGACTTCAAGTGAGCTGGAAAAAAATCCCTTTTCTGACCAAGCGCATTTGAACTGGGTTCTTACTTGCATCAAGAGGAGTGATGGCAGACAGAGGGGTCCTGAGGCCTCAGGCTTAGTCTCCAGGGCAGAAAGAAAAGGAAAGACATTCCAGTGGGGAGAGGAGCACGTGGCAGGTCCTGAGGAAATATGGCAGTCAGCCTCCTTTACAGCGCCATTAAAGCGACACCTGGGGGTGACGCTCCTCACAAGAACCAAACCCAGATTCTAACCGGAGCATAAGGCTCGGGCTCCTGGGGACGAGCAGGGAGTTCCCACTAGGACAGTCACCAGCTGGGTGATGCCAGAATCAGATGGGAACATGCAAATGATATGGTGGGGGCAGGTTGAGGCCTCTGCCTTCCCCACCATCAAGTTCCCGCGACACCTGACGCTGCCCATGCCTCCCAACACGTCTCTACACTCCACTGCCAGGTGCAGCCTCAGCTGGCAACTGCATCTACCCTGGGGCCTCCATTTCCCTCCACAGTCCTGGCTGTCACACTGTCCCTTTGATTTCTGAAGCCTCCTATGCTCCAGAAATGTCTCTTCATGGTCCCGTGTGTTTGCTCAACGCCGCTTTTCCATGCTGAATCACTGGGTGCCGGAACTGAGACACACCATGTGTGTTGCGATCGCGCTGAGCAGTGCACAAGGGGCCAGGTGTGCACCTCGGGCTTAGAGCTGGTGGCGGGGGGTGGGGGGTGGGCTGGACAAACTTGGATTTGCTACTTGGAGGTTTTTTTAAAAAAACTTTTTGTTTTGAAATAATTATAGATTCACAGGAAGTTACAGATAGTACGCAGAGGTCTCTTGTACCCTTCACCTAGTTTCCCCACAGTTACGTCTTCCATAACCACAGCACAGCATCGAACCCAGGAAGCTGGCGCTGGCGCACGGGCATGCACTTGCGTGTCCTGTTGTCACAGGTGCAGGTCTGCACAACCACCACTGCAGCTAAGACGCAGCACCGTTCCATCACCGATAGCTGCGGGCTTGTCCGATTCTCTTTTTAGCTCTCTCAGTTTTTGCTTCACATATTTTGCAGCTCTATCGTTCAGATCATGCACATTTAGGATTGCTGTCTTATCTGTTTTTGGTGAATAAATTCTTTTACCATTATATAATGACCCTCTCTGTCCCTGGTAATTTTCTTTGCTCTGAAATTTACTTTATCTGATATTAACACAGCCACTCCCGCTCTCTTTTGATCAATGTTTGCGTGATACATCTTTTTCTATCTTTTTACTTTCAGCCTACCTACATTCTTAAATTTGAAGTCAGTTTTTATAGACAGTTTATAGTTGGGTCATGTTTTTCTTCTTACCTACTACATTACATATTTGCTAATCCCTGACTTTTAATTGATATAAAAGACCATTCATATTTACATTTAATATAATTATTACTATGTTAGGGCTTTTTATATTTTCATTCTGTTTATTCTAGTTTTTATTTCCCGGTTTTATTTTTGCTGCCTTCCTGTGGGTTACCTGAACCTTTTTTAGAATTCCATTTTGAGATATCTATAGTGTTTCTCAGTGTATCCTTTTCAGTGGTTGCTCTAGGGGTGACATTATACATACACAACTTATCACTGTCTACCGGATTGTCATTTTACCAGATCAAATGAAGTACAGAAACCTCACCTCCTTTTATAAAGTCTTTTACCCTCCCCCATTTATTATGTAATTGTCTTAACTATTTTCTCCACATATTTTTAGAACCTTATCAGTGTTATTATTTTTGCTTCAATCATCAAATTCAGAAAATTCAGGAGGCGAAGGAAAATGTGTTTATTTTTTAAACATGTTTTGTTGTTCTGTCTTCTTTCTTGATGTTACAAGATTCCTTCTTTTATCATTTTTCTTTCTTTCTTTTTTTAAGAGAAAGTTTCTTGCTCTGTTGCCTAGGCTGGAGTACACTGGTGATGCAATTATAGCTCACAGCAACCTCAAACTCCCGGGCTCGGGCAAATCCTCCTGCCTCAGGCTCCTGAGTAGATGGGACTACAGGGTGCGCCACCACACTCGGCTATTTTTTTTTACTTTTTGTAGAGACAGGGTCTTGCTATGCTGCCCAGGCTGGACTTTGAACTCCTGGCCTCAAGTGATCCTCCCGCCTCGGCCTCCTAAAGTGCTAGGATTACAGGCCTGAGACACTGCACCCAGCCTCATTTCTTTTCTTTAGAGAATTTCCTTTAGCAATTCTTTTAAGGTAGTTCTGCTGGTGACAAATTCTCTTAGTTTTCCTTCATCTGAGAATGTCTTGATTTCCCCTTCATTCCTGAAGGATATTTTCAGTATAGGATTCTGGGAGGCATTTTTCTTTCAGCACATGAAAACTTATGCCACTTCCTTTTGGCCTCCACGGTTTCTGATGAGAAATCCAACTGTCATTGAAATTGTTTCCTCCCCTATAGGTAAGGCGTTGCTTCTCCCAGGCTGCTTTCAAGAGTTTCTTTGTCATGAGATTTCAGAAGTTTCATTTGTGTCTTGGTGTGGGTTTCTCTGGATTTATCCTATTTGGGATTTGCTCTGCTTCTTGAGACCCTTCTTGAGAGTAGGTTTATATCTTTTGCCATATTTGGAAAGTTTTCAGCCATTATTTCTTCAAGTCTCTTTCAGTCGTCTTCTTTCTTGGCATTCTGATGACATTAATGTTAGATCTTCTGTGATAGTCTCACAGGTCCCTAGTCCCTGAGGCTTCATGCTTTTTTTTTGTTCAGATTGGGTACCCAAATCTTCCAATTTACTGATTGTTTTCTGTCACCTCTGTCATGTTGATGATACCATCTACTGAGCTTTCAATTTTGGTTTTTGTATTTTTCAGTTCTAAAGTCCTCATTTTGTATTCCTTTATCTCTTCTATTTCTTTAAGACTATTTTCTCATTTTTTCTCAGATGTATTCGGAATTGCTCATTGAAGCATTTCCATGATGGCCGCTTTAAAATCCTTTCCAGATAATCCTGACACCTGTGCCATCTCAGTGTTGCTGAGTATTGTCTGTTTTCATTCAGGGTGAAATTTTCCTGGTTCTTGTGATAAGTGGTTGTTAACTGAAACCTAGATATCTTGAGTATTACATTATGAGACCCTGGATCTTGTTTAAGTCTTCTATTTTAGCTGGCTTCCCTGACACCACCTTGGCAGGAGAAGGTGGGGGTGCCACCTGGTTACACCCAGGTTCCCGACTTGGCCATTGGCACGTGAAGGGGAAAGTGTCTCCTCAGGCCCGCTGGGCGGGGTGGGAGTTCCATCTCCCCGCTACTGACCCACCCTGGCAGGGAGGGGCTGCTCCGCAGGCCCGCTGACACTATGGAGGAGGGGTTGGGTTTTGGCCGGGGTAGAGCAGTTATTACCCAAACATTTTCTGTCTTGCTAGGCTGCTCCTTTCCTGGTCCTTTAGCTAGAGGGAGCAGGCTTTTGTTGTAGCTCACCACTGCGAGCTGGGCCCTGAGGTCCCCAGCTGGCTTGACCTCTTTCCCCATCATAACAGTCTTCTTAGGTTTGTTTGACACACACTGTCTGGGGCTTTTGGCTGTACTTAGAATGAGGAATAGGGAGAAGTATTTCTCTGTAAGTTACTTGGAGCCTTTTAAAATGTGTTGCAGATGCCAGAGTGGGGCAGAAATAACACAAGGTCAGAGTACCTGGGGCAAATGCTTAGACTGAAGAGACTGGGGCTCTCCAATATTTATTTTTGCTGCCTTCCTGTGGGTTACTTGAACCTTTTTTTAGAATTCCATTTTGAGATATCTACAGTGTTTCTGAGTGTATCCTTTTCAGTGGCTGCTCTAGGGGTGACATTATACACACACAACTTATCACCGTCTACTGGACTGTCATTTTACCAGATCGAATGAAGTACATAAACCTCACCTCCTTTTATAAAGGAGAGAGTGGGGCCTGTGCAGTGGAAAGGCACAGGATGGGGCTGGAGTGACCTTGCAGGGAAGGCTAACCGGACCTTAACATGCCGCTTCGGCTGTTGGAGGCTCAGCTTTCCCTCTAGGCTGTGAAAACCAAATACTTATCTTGTAGGAGTATCATGAGGATTAAGTGAGATAAAAAATGCAAAGTGCCTGGCACTGAGAATGCACGCCATAAATAATTCCTTTTCTCAGACAAGTCCAACCTAGTAGCCTAACATTCTCTAAATGAATCCCAGGTTCCAGCTCAAACTGTTAATGATTGTGCCACAGCTGCTGCCAATGCCCTGACACTAGATGAGTCCCTTTCCCTCTCCGGGACTCAGTTTTCCCATGTTTAAAAGGAGAGGAATGGTCTAGGTCCCCACTCCTTTGTGGACACAGCAGCCCCTGGGAGCTTGCTGGAAATGCAGTGTCAGGCACCACACTTGACCTACCAATTCAGAGCTGCACTTTCACAAGCCCCCAGCTGACTTCTGGTGCGTTACAGCTGGAGAAGCAAAGCTCCAGGTGCCCTCAAAGGCCACTTCCAGCTCTGATTTCACCTGTCTCAGGCTTTCCTGCCTCCACACCACTGCCGAAGAGCTCTGATCTCTCTACTCTGGCCACAGGATCCTAGTCACCACTTAGGCACAATCCCACCCCATCCCACCTCAAGCATGGAGCTCTCTC
>CM052436.1:133696821-133708911 GCA_028533085.1 Varecia variegata | reverse complement strand
CCTCAAGACATCTGTCCTCTGTGCTCAGCCCCGGGCCCCGCACGCAGGAGACACGCAACACCTCAGCAAGTAGCCATGTTCTACACACAGAACTTCATGTACCTACAGTTAGTAATGAGAAAATGCTAAGATCATGGATCTTAAAAAGGAGCATAAGTAAATCTATGTTCTCTGTTCCCTTCAAAAAGAAAACATATTTCTCTTTTTAATGACCAGGCCAGACGCTGGAGGGACTGTGGGGAAGCTGGGACTCGCACGCTGCAGTGCCAGCCCACACACACATTAGCAAGCACATTGCAGCATCTTTTGTGACGTTTCCAGAAAACCCATCCCTGGAACTTTATATTTTATTGCAATTCAACATAAGTAAAAACTTATTTGTACGAAGTATCATATATGTATTATTCAGTCAAAACCCTGGACATCGTCTCAACGCCAAACAAGGAACTGTGGCCCACTCATCTGACGGGCCACCACGGAGCCATTTAAAATAATGAAAAAGGCTGTATTCAAATACAGAATAGTGTTCGGTCAATCTTAGGTAAGAAAAATCAGCATATAAAATAACATACATGCTATGATTATAACTAATATATGCATGTAAGAGCTAAAAAGAACAAAAACCTGGAAATTATACTTTAAGATGGTGGGACTGAGTTTCATTTCCTGTTCTCATTTTTTCTTCAACTTTTTCATTTTGCCAACTCTTCACTAAATTTTTAAAAACGTTTTTTAGTGACTCCGAAAGAAGATTTGGAGATCACCTTGAGACAATCCACTTAGGAACTAATCAAGGTCCATTTTCTTTGTGGGTTCAGCCACAATCCGCATGTGGGATCTGACAGGTGTGTGACATTTGACGAGATTGGGCGCCTTCAGGGCGGTGTGGCCGTAGACAGGTGTGTGACATTTGAATTAATGACCAAAGCCTCATGTCCAGAAGTTTTCAGCAGCCTCAGAGCAAAGGAAGTCTCCAGGCTGGAAATCACCAATTTAAAAGACAAAGACCTTAGTTCTTAACCTGTAGCCCTGAGTTATCACTCATTCTTCCCCCAAACTCTACTCAAATTAAGACTCTGCTTGCAGATCGCCAGAGGAATGCATGCTTGTTAGAAGAACGAAAGCTTTCAAAATGTCTTTAGCTTGTGTACAACCCTTTCTGCAGCACTGTGCTCAGAGGGGACCCCCAGCTCCCTTCCTTCCTGGGGTAAGTCCTGGAGGAGGGTATCCTCTGGAAGGAAGGCCTTGGCCCAGGCTCACCCTTGGTAGTGACCCCCAGGGGACCACTGCCAGCCCTCCCTCCGACCCTCACATGACCCCTGAGCCACATCTGTAAAATGGGGACATTGATGCTTTCCTCACAAGGAGAAATTAAATGAGGTGGTATTTTCAACATTTCTGGAACATTGAAATGAGTAATGTATGTTAGTGTCTCAAATATCACCTATGAATTTGGCAAAAAAAAAAAATTGTTAATTGATACTGTGCTCATTGCTGGATGGGGATGGACGCTTGTACCTTCCTAGTGGGAGGAGTATATATTGATGACGATCCTTTAAGAGGGCAATTTGGAAATGCTCTGTGTGAGCCAAGCTTTAGAAACTCAAGCTTCATTTGACCCAGCAATTCCACTTCTGGGAATTTGTTATAAGGAAATTAGACAAATGAGAAAATGTGTATGCACAGAGCCTTTCACTACAGTAATTATTTATAATAATTACTAGAAAATAATTACTAAAAAATCTAGAACAGCCTAAGTGTCCAATGGCAGAAGACTGGTTAAATAAATTCCAGCACATATCTGCAGTGGAATCCTACTCAGTATTAATGATATTGGAGAACTGTAATTAATCACATAAAAATATGGTCACAGAAACTGAGGTATTTTGTACAATAATGTTTACTGTGTTATTCTGTTTTGCGAGGAAAGACTCTATCTTTATCTAGACAAAGTTATGAATGTACCACATATACATGATATCCAGTTTGAGAAAGAGCAAATCATTTACGGACTTTCCTGAACCAGATGTATCCTGGGTGGCTGCTCTGAGGCAGGTGTGGATGGCGAATTAACACGACCCCAGTCCAGCAGGGGAGAGGGCCCTGTGCACACAGAGTGCCAGGGAGGAAGGGGACAACAGGTATGTGCTGCTGTGTGCCAGGGACCGTGGCAGCCCTGCCCAGGTTTGAAAGGGAACCATGAGGTGGGGCAGGTGGTACCCCCACATTGTTTTTTAGCTTAGAGAGGACACAGAGCTTTGCCTGAAGCTGGAGAGGGGCAGAAGGAAGGGCTCATGTTCTGTCGCAACCTGCAAACCCCTAAGTGCAGACAGAGATGCCCTTACCCACTCCCTTCCACATAGCTTGGAACAGCCTGTGGAGCTTGTTGGGGACAACTGAGCACTCACTGAGGACCTGTGACCCAGTCTGATGTGCTGACATCAGCTCCGTGCCTGCTCTGTTCTCACCACACCAATGACATACAAAGGGACACTTTGGGACTTCAGGGGTGTGGGCCGGCATAGAAAATCCAAATGTGTAATTGACACGCATGAGAGGGAAAACACTGCGTTCCGGGGACCGGGCCCACACTCCAGCCTCAGAATCCCAGTTCTTCACAGGGCCCAAGTTACTGTCAGCCAGAAATGTAAAACACTGGCCGGAAATTCAAATAATGTCTCAGCATTTTCAGAGCGTGGCTTAAAATTTCAGAATAAAGCTGAGAAAAGGGAACCAAGTTGCATTTATATTTTCTGCCGAGGTTCTAACTTTTATTTAGAGCTATTTCTTGCCAGAGTCCAATGAAAGTAAAGTCACTCTCCTTGAAATAAAACTCCTCCATGGGGAAGTTGCTACCTGCTCAAATGGACACCCACCCAAGAGCCATGTGCTATGCAAGCTTCTTGGAGGCAGCTGAGTTGCAGATGTGGAGAAGGACACCGCGCCAGGCTTAGATCCCGCCCAGCCCACCTGGGAATCTGTGACAGGAGCTTTTCCTCTAAGCTACCTTGCCCAGGGCCTCCTCTGCGCTACCCATCCTCGGTGGCCCCTGACCTGCCTCCCTCTGGGCTCAGCGCCCACACTGGTCCTTCTGCAGGCTGCCCTCCCCAGGTGCGGGTAAGCAGCATGAGCCTGTCCCTGGGCTGGGCAGGTCTGTCCTGGAGCAGCACCGAGCAGCACTGGCACAGAATTGGTGCAGAGGCTCTAGAGCAGGGCAGGGGGTGGTGAGGGAAGGGCATGCAAGCCCACGAATCTTCCAGGCCATCGGAGGCCCAGACTCCTCCTCGCTCTTACCCGTCTGCTCTGGGATCCTCAGACCTCCCACCTGCCGGCCCACCTGGAGGTGCTCAGCACCTCTCCTCCCTCACCCAGGAAAAGAAGGCACCAGGCAACTTTCTCAGCCTCCCAACACCAGCTTTTCCTCCCGGGCGTGGGGCCCATCTCCTACCTCTGCAGACTGATCGCTGTGCTGGTCTCCGCTCTCTGCTGGCCCCACTCAGTGCTGCCCGCCCGCGCCCCTTCTGCACTGCCCCCTCCTCCTCTCCCCTCCACTCTACACCTGCACCCACACCCCAATAACGTGCAGTGGCTTTTCAAATGAGCTCCCAGTTGGCGAATCCAGCAGACACATCCAGTGCTCAGGGTTGCCCAGGGCCCTGGTCACCCCAACCCAGCTGGCTCGCCCACCTCTGTGGCCTCCTCTTCCTCTCCCTTGTCTCAGTGGGTTCCTCAGCCTCAGTGCCAGGCTCTTCTCTTTCTCAATCTCTCTCTTGGGCTCCCTGAAGAGCCCTCTTGAAATCTTACCTCCTCCGCAGCTTCTGTGACTGTCAATCCTGAGCTTCAGAACCAAGTACTCAGCAGCATCAGGGCGCCTCCACCTTGATGTCCCACCTGGACCATCCTCTCGTCCAGCCAACCTGCTCCTCCCTCCTGCTCCTCATGGCCACCCAGACTAGCCCCAGAGAGACCTCCCTCGCCCCTTCCCTCTCTCCCCTCTCCTATGGATTGAAGCCCAAGCACCAAGCAATTCTATTCCCAAACACCTGCGGAGGAATCGTCTCCCATCTACTCCTCCGGCCCCCAGATGGTTGAGCAGCCTCTGGTGTGCGCACACACGTGCATGCACGCACACACACACACTCACACGTGCACCTGGTGGCCGTGCCAGAGGTCTGGCCTTCTCAAATCCCTCCTGTACCCAATTCAAATGCAGGCGTGCTCAAAGGCACTCTGCAGCTGACAGCTCTCCCCTGGATCCTCCTGGCTTTAAGACAAGTGTAACCTTCCTAACTATGGTGCAAGGACGAAATGATCCACATGCTGTCAGCTTCTGTGCAGTGGTGTCTCTGCAAGTACCACTGGGCCTGCCTCCCGGCTTCCCAGGTACAAACCCTACTTTTTAATCACGTTAAACTCTTGTTTCCTTGAAAGCTCTGGGATTTCTCTCACTTTTCACATACTGTTTTCTCTGATTAGAGAAGACTTTTATCTATCTGCTTCCCAATTCTCCCTTACCCTTCTTAATTTAGGTGTTGCTTCCCTTTGGAAGTGTTCTGCCTTCTTCCCAGATCCAGATGGGGTGCCCCTCTGAGTACCCCTCAGCTCCCAAATGCTCCATGAGGGTCTGTGCCCACCTTGCCCACCACAGAAGACCTGCACCTCACACCTGTCCTGATGGAAAATGATTAGCAGTCAAATGAAAGGATGAGGCACGTTGTGTGCTGTGTGTGGTCAGTAACTGGTGCAGAGGGCTTCCCGCACCCAAAGCAGGAACATCTGCAGCTGTGTGCATGGAAAGCGTCATCGCTGTGGTGGGCTTGCCTCCTGTCAACACCCAGGGCCAGGACTCAGCAACAGCACCCACCCTCCCATCCATCCACCACCAGCCCAGTCAGGACACAGCCGGAAGTGTCCAGTGAGGCATGGTGAGACGAACAGGGGAAATGCAAGCCCCTGACACCTGTCAGTCTTACTCCATGACTATATTCCTGATGTTTAGATAGGTGTCTGACAAACAGATGCTTAATAAAGATTTGTTGCATGGATGGATGAGTGGATAAAAGCAAACCTGTGCCCCTAGCTGATGGGTGAGGAATGACAAATGCAACAGCCCAGTATCAAAGACACAGTGGGAGGGAACGGAATGCTCCCCTGAGACCTGTCTACACCCGGGCACTGCCAAAGGATCAGCCCATGTCCCACTAATGGTGCTAAGTGGCATGCAGAAAGGATGCCAACAGGATTCTGTTAAATCAACCAAATGACACCTTGGCCTCGTGACAGGTTCCCTTCTCTCTCTCAATTCTCCCTTAGGGCTCGGGCTCTCAGCGACAGCAGTCCCTTCTGCTGAACAGCAGGCTGCAATCTGAAGATCTTTCTCACCTTTATTATCTTCACGCCCTGCATGCTGGCCCTATTTTGCGGATGAGAAAACTGTCATCTAAGGGACAGAATGTGTCAGAACAAAGCCCGGGGAGATGGATGGATGCACACATGGACTCATGAGTGGGTGGATGGATTGAGGTTGGATGGCTAGATGGGTGGATGGACGGAAGGACAGACAGATGGATAGTCAAGATGGAGGGAGGGAGGACAGGGAGGGAATGAATGCATGACCAGTAAGGTTGGACAGTCCTTGACTTTGCTGCCAGAGCAGAGGGCTCAGTGGAGGAAGCCTTGTTGGTGCCCCAGTTGCAGTGCACACCGATCTCTCAGCTACTCAAAGACCCCACGTGAACATCCCCAGCACCTCCCTGAGCACAGGCACTCACAGGACTCTCCCCCATACTGAAGAGTTGATATGGGGTACACTAAGGTCAAAGGACAAAACCGGGTCATTCTGGGCCAGGACTTAAGGTTCTGTGGATGCATTTGGGAAGAAGACATCTGTGGAACATCTCCAAATGGGACAAAGCTGCATGAACCAGCTCATCTCGGTGATTAATGAAAGAGAGAGGACAGGAAGGGATGAATTCAGCAGTTAGGAGGACCAGGGTTCAAATTTCAGCCCAGCCACATACTAGTTATATGACCTTGAGCAAGTCCCTTATCCTCTCAGAGCTTCAGTGGTTTCATCTGTAAAATGGGGCGATGAGATCTACTTCATACCATGTTTGTGAGGATTAAATGAGATGATATTATGTGCATGGCCCTAGCATATAGCCTGGTTTATAGCAAATAATCAATAAATGTTAGTTCAATTTCACTGTGTTCAATCTTCCAAAACATATTTTGAAATGAAGACTTTACAGGAATAAAATGTTAATATAATCATGTGTCACTTAATAATGGAGACACATTCTGAGAAATGTATCATTAGGGGATTTTGTCATTGTGTGAACATCACAGAGTGCACTTACTTATACACCCCTGGATGGTAAAGCCTACTACACACCTAGGCTATATGGTGTAGCCTATTGCTCCCAGTCTACAAACCTGTACAGCATGTTACTGTCCTGAATAATGTAGGCAACTGTAACACAATGGTAAGTATCTGTGCATCTAAATATATCTAAACATAGAAAAGATACAGTAAAAATATGGCATTATAATCTTATGGAACCACCATTGTATACGCGTTATGCAGTGCATGCTTTGTATTAAATTTACTACCTAAAACTATTCAAAACCAGCATTTAAGAACAAGGTCAAATGTCCATCAATTGATGAATAGATAAATAAAATGGGTTATATCCATACAATGGAATATTACTCAGCCTTAAAAAGGAAGGAAGTACTGATACATGCTATTATACAACATAGATAAACCTTGGAAATGTTTTGCTAAGTGAAATAAGCCAGACACAAAAGTGTATAAATTGTACTATTCCATTTACATGGTATGTCTAGACTAGGCAAATTCATAGAGACAGAAAGTAGGTGAGAGGTTACCAGGGGCTGGGAGAAGAGAGACAGGTGGTTATTGCTTCGTGGTTACAGGGTCTCTGGGTCATGAACAATTTTGGAAATGGTGATGGTAGCACAACATGCTGTGTATGTAATTAATGCCACTGAATCCTACACTTACAATGGTTAAAATGACAATCTTTATGTTACATATTTTTTACCACAATAAAAAAATTTTCAAACCAGAACAAATGAAGAAGTCTTAGCAAAGGAACAATTCTTCTAGTTTGTCCAAAAAAGGAAAGAGCTAAATGACTTCGTGCTATATAAACATTAAAAACTTTCAGAGTTAGCTATATGAAGGTGTCTTTTGCCCTTTGAGACCTAAAATGTATTTTCAGTTTATGAAATGATATTTAGAAACATGACCTGGAAGTTTTGCTTTCTGTAATTTGGGGGCAGGAGAGAGGAACAAGAGAAAAACTAACCAGGCAAGCTACTGCCTTTGGAAGACAACCAGCCATGGAATAGGGTTTCCTCCCTCAGATTAAGAGGTGTGGCCCCCATGAGTTCCAGTGTGAACAGGTTTCAGGAGGGACAACAGCAGTCACCCACCATGCCTCTGGACTGGGGGAGGCCTCACTGCCCTTCCCCACGCAGCAACAGGATGGTTTAAGAGCTGCACAAACCCTAACCCCAGTCACCCAGCAAGGAACACCGAGGCCACTCCCGGCTGCCCTTGGCCCAAGCTGTGCCCACCCAGGACTTGGTCTGGAGGCCCACGTGTAGGGCAGCCAGTGGTCAACATGCATAAAGGACCCAGGGATCTTTGGAGAAAGAACGTTTCCAAAGGGCACGTGACAAGTTTGTTCAAGGACAACAGGGCAGTGCTGGAGGGCAGGATGGTGGGTGTCTGTGATCCTCCAATGGTCTGATGACATGGCCAACACCAAAAGTCGTGATCCAGGCAAGCGCCAGGCACCTACACGAGGACACTGTCAGGGAACCAGCGTCAGCTTACAGGGACTGCCGATTACTCCTGCCGAAGGGCATCCTTTCTCTTCAAGCCTCCCTCGACTCTAATAATATTATCCACCTTAAACCTTTGGACACCAAGGGTGGCTTTATGGTACAGTTTTGACAGAGATAGTTTCAGTAACGAGCCAGGCACCCCTGCCCTATAATGTATGCGCCTAGCACAGCCTCCCATCTATGCCCAGAACTGAATTTGACAAAACTCCATGGTGTGGACAAGTTCTGAGCAATCTGCGTGGCCGGAGTTGAAGATCTGTCACTGGGCACCAGCCAAGGAGCACCTCGAAAGCTCTGTTCCTGTGTAGCCCCTAACAGGGCCTCCATCCTCTGTGTCCATGGAAGCACTAGGAGGGCTGCTTTTGTAACATTTTCTTTCAATTGTCGCCATGCTTTATCAGTGCATGTCATTATTTCCATTACTGAACCCACAGCGCACGTAAAGTACAAACCGACATACCCAGAAAAAAATTCCTTGAGACCCTGAATGATGAACAACTGGAAGGAAACTCTGCTCAATGTGGTCAATGCACATTCCAGACTCTGACACGCCTGCTCTCCCAAGAACCGCCCCTGGGACGAGCCACAGCACACCAGCACCGCACCACGCTGCTGCTGCTGCTGCTGCTGCTGCTGCTGCGGGAGACAACTGCGGCGCTCACTCACCGCGACAGCTATTTCCTGAGAACCTCTCCTGTCTGTGGCAGTTTATTTTTTTGGCCTCCAAGGACTTCAGAAATGCAAACATCCATGGGAATGAGCGTCAACAGGGGCATGGGCTCCGTGCCAGACGGCCGGCATCCCTAGGGAGCAGCTGCTTCCAGCGGGGCAGTCTGTCACTCAGGACTTATGTCACTGAAGGTCAGCACTGGGGTCAAACTAGCTGAAATAACGAAGAGAATGGATTGCCTCTCATGACTGTAAACCCACGAATAGTCAGGCATGGCCGGATGCAGGTGCTCCGGTGACATCCTCAGGACGCCTATCTGCCCCACACCTCAGCTCTGCTTCCTCCGTGTTGGCTCCACTCTTAGGGAGCCCTCTTCACACTGGGGCCCCGGCAGCTCTAGGCCCACGTCCTGCCAGCTCAAGAACCCCAGTGGAAAGAGACCCTACTTCAAAAGTTCTAGGAAAAGCCTGGAATCTGTCTTTTGGGGATGTCTGGCTCATGGTGCTGATCACCAGAGCCTGGTGATGGGGTAAGCCCACCCCGAGACACACAGCCTGGGAACTGGGAAGGGGGTCACCAAAAGGGAAAGCAAGGTGCTATCACGAAAAGAAAGGGGCCGAGATGCAGTCCAGAAAAACCAACCCATGCCCAGCACAGGCAGAGATCCCGGAGATGGTGGGCCTTGCCCTGACCAGCCCTGGGCCCACCAGCCTCCTCTGCCCCTCATGGGACCACCTGCCCTGTGTCTAGGCCATCCTGCCTCCTGCCCCACCGCCTACACTGAGGCCTCCGAGACTCAGGAAACGGGGCTTTCTTTTCCACAGAGGTCCCTGTCTAGAGTCCTGCCAGGCCATGTGGCTCAACACATGACTGACTGACTCCTTCATTCACTCACTCAGTGATTCGCTCATTCCTTTAACACCCGTCTGGGAGCCTGGCACTCCGGGGACACCCTTTACATACACACTACCTGTCTCATCTGCATAACTCTTTAGGATAAGTGCTCTTCTCATTTTAAGATGAAGACCAAGGCAACAAGAAGTTAAATAATTAGGCCAAGCTCACGTGGCTAGTAAGAACAGACTATGAGAGTGGTGCACACCCTGGGACCCAAAGGCTTTGCCTAATAAAACCAGTCCAAAATGGAAAAAGATGATGTGTCCAAGGCTCGCAGGAAAAGCTTCATCAACACAGAGAAATGAAGATCAGGCAAGATGTGCCCATGAGCACGGCGCAGCCCGGGGCAAGCACTGGAGAAACGCCCACAGCTTTCCACACCTCATCAGTGGCCTCAGGAACACAGCTGCCTTGAATCCTGCCCTCACAGACCTCACGACAGGGGGGACCCAAATGTGTGGAGATGAAGACGGCAGCAGCCTGCTGTGACAGACAAACACCGCACTAGGCAGGCCTGGCAAGGATGAGTGTCTGGGGTGTTCTGGGGAGGAAGGAAGCACAAGGCTGGGGTAATCAGAAAGGGCTTCCTAGAGGAGGTGCGGCTTGGGAGGACCTTGAGGAGAGAGGGCAGAGGGCAGACTCCAGCGGGGAATGAGAAGGAAAGGCACGGGTGAGTGACTAGGCGCTGGAGGTGACATCTGTGGGCTTTCCTTCCCAGTGTCCTCCTCATTCTTGCACTGGCAATGGTAGCACCCCAGTTCCTCTGGGGAGTCACCCCTTTGCCCAGCTGAGCCCATGTGAGTTTGGGTGGAGCTGACCCCATCCCCTGACCTGGGGGTGTATATTCAACCCAGGCCCAGCCAAACAAAGTCCCCCATCCTCTCAGCTACGATGATGGGTTCGGGGGACACGCGCCATGCTGGACCAGGGAAGGTCCCGCCCTGGCTCTGCTGGGACGCTCAGCTGGTATGATGTGGCCCTGGGGCTGGCAGGGGCTGTCACTGCCTGGCAGGGGAAGAGCCTGCCTGAGAATGAAGCTGACACAGGACCATGAGCCGGCAGACAGGCAGACCCACCAGGAGGACGTCAGCTGCTTGCTCCTGAAACCAGCAAACTACAGAGCCCAGAAAATTCCCTTTGATGCTTAAGCTGGTTTGAGTTAAGCTTCCGTCATCTGATGCAGGTGTGGAGCTTTTGGGGGGCAGGGTGTCTGCAATGGGGTGTTTCCATTCCTGGGCCTGGGAGCCAAGGATAGAGGGGGCCATGCAGGCCACAAAGGACTTGAACCCCCAAATGTGGATCCAAACTCAGGCTGCCTCCAGTGTCCCCTCAGCCTCCCTCCTCTGCTGCCCAGACATCAGGCTTAAAAAATGGCCACTGTTAAGGGTTAAAGGCTGAGTCCATCACACTGCTCCTTAGACCCTACTTCTTATATTAAACGCTGTGTGAAACTGTTCCTGTCTTCGCCCATCCAAATGCTGCCTTCCAGAAAGATGGCCTCCCTAGGGCATGGAGGTCGGCTGGAGATGACCAGCAAGCCATTCAGAGCCAGAATGGGATGGGGGAAACTGAGTCCACAAGCTCAGCCACGCCCTGTAGGCATCTGGTGTCAGAGGGGTCAAACGCCAAGGGGGCCAGTCACCAGAAGTGCAGCCCACATGGGTGTGGACAAGTGGGGCCTGGGAGGCAGCAGGCGCCGTGGTGAGGTGGGTGCGGGCAGCTCCGAGGATGCGGGCTGGGTGCCAGAGCGTGGACTCGGGGCTGGTCTGAGCCGCCCCTCTGTGCTGGGATCAGGGAGCTACCGGAGTGTCCTCGTGGGGCAGCCCGAGCCAGACGGCTGTCTGTGTGGTTTCAAAACACACTCCCTCCAGCCTCCTGCCTTCCAGCATGAAGAACCTCGGCCTTTCCTGTCCATCCATCCTGAGCTAAGCGGCTGACCCTGTCATCTCCCCTCCCTGGGCCTCTGCCAGCTCCAACGGGCCTCCGGGGCACACTGTGGCCTTCTAAGAGAACATCTCCTACTCAGGTTCTATTTCCGGGAGGTGGCTGGCCTGGATGGTTTAGAGTGTCACAAGCTTGCACTGGGCACAGCACCGCGTACAAACTGTCCTCATGACTTGGTAACCAACCAGGGGGTGTGGGAGAGGGGTGCCTGGCCTCTGCAAAGAGCTGGAGACAACTGTGTGTTCCCAGTGGAGGACAACCATGGGCACCACTCAGGGCATCCTCTGTGCTCTCCCCCAGGACCCTGTCTTCCGGCTGCAAGCTGCTCCTCAGATCCCCCTGCCCCGCGCAGCCTGGACACTGAGAACCTGGCTGAAGGTTGATCGGGGCTTGGCCCCAGGCAAACACAGCCTCCTGTTCCTCAGATAAACAGCCTGAAATGGAAAATGCCAAAATAAAAAGTTTCCAGGATTTCTTGGACAAGAAATAGCTCCCTCACACTTGCACACACGAAGCGATGACTTAAGTGTAAATGAGTCAGAAACACCTGGACACTTTTCTTAAAATACAACTGAATTTTTTTTTTTTTTTTTTTTTGAGACAGAGTCTCACTCTGTTGCCCGGGCTAGAGTGCCATGGCATCAGCCTAGCTCACAGCAACCTCAAACTCCTGGGCTCAAGCGATCCTCCTGCCTCAGCCT
>CM052436.1:133645837-133696321 GCA_028533085.1 Varecia variegata | reverse complement strand
CCGAATAGCTGGGACTACAGGGATGCACCACCATGCCTGGCTAATTTTTTTCTATATAGATTTTTAGCTGTCCAAATCATTTCTTTCTATTTTTAGTAGAGATGGGGTCTCGCTCTTGCTCAGGCTGGTCTCGAACTCCTGAGCTCAAACGATCTGCCCACCTTGGCCTTCCAGAGTGCTAGGATTACAGGCGTGAGCCACCGCGCCCGGCCACAACTGAATTTTAAATTCAAGGAGAAAGGCC
This sequence comes from Varecia variegata, assembly GCA_028533085.1. Classification (NCBI taxonomy): domain Eukaryota; kingdom Metazoa; phylum Chordata; class Mammalia; order Primates; family Lemuridae; genus Varecia; species Varecia variegata. The sequence goes on along the minus strand of CM052436.1, from coordinate 133,696,077 downwards.
TAAAACACATTTGGGGTTTTGGCAAACACCACAGCCTTTGGCTAAGACATCCGTCTACCCAGAATGTAGTCCCCAGCCCTACCTGCATCCTGATTTAGCTGTGACTCCCCCGGAGCCTAATTCCCGCCTCTGGGCCTCCTTCTGTCTACTGTTCTACCCCTCAGCTTGCTTGCCTCCTAGAAAGCCCTGTCCCTTTCCTGTGACAAGTCCTGGCTTAAATATTAGCCCTTATTAAGGTTCTTCCTCAACTAAGCCCACTCACAATTACTCACTCACCCTTCACCAGTTTGAGACACTCCCTGTAGAGGGTATCTGCCGTTTCCGACTGTTAAGTCCCCACTGCCTCCTTTTCTGGTGACAACACCTCATTTTTCTTCCTTTTCTTCTCCGCTCATGGGTTGGGGGGGACTGACCCAGCTCCCCAATGGCTACAGGGGTGGGCACGTGTCTCTGGTCTGGTCTTCACCCCCTGGCCACAGTGATGGTTCCAAGATGAGCAAGTGACTTGCTCTCGTTAAATGACAGTCAATCCCTCCATCCCTTGACCTTTCCTGAAACTAACGGAAGAGAAGGCCTTTTTGTCCACGGGGATTTCTGAGCCTGGAGTTGCTGGCAGCCATCTCGCCACTGCTTGGAGGTGGTGTATCAGTTATCTACTGCTGCAAAACAACATGATGCAAAACTTAGTGGCCTAAAACATCAATTTATTATTTCTCATGATCCTGTGAATTCACTGGGCTGACCTGGGGAGCTTTGCTCCATGTGGCTGAAGCTGAGGTCACTCAGGTGGCTGCATTCGATTGGGAGCTTGTCCAAGACGTCTGGACTAAGCTGGCCTTGTCCTCCAAGGACTCTCTCCATGTGGCCTCTCATCACCCTCACAGTCCTACATCTGGCCCTGAGCTTCTTCACAGCTGGACGGCTGGGTTCCAAGAGGACAAGCCGTGATGAGCAAGTGGCCCATCAAGCCTCTACTTGTACCACGTTTGCTAATGTCCCGCTGGCCAAAGCCAATCACACAGTCAGGCTCAGAGTCAGTGTGGGAGGGAACAGCCAGGGTGTGGCTCACTGGGGGCCACCAGTGTAACTGTCTAGCACAGAGGTGTAGGGGAGGTGTTAGCACTGGAGGCCTGGGGCCCAGATGTGCCCAAAGTCAGAGATCTATCCTTGGACTTTCTAGTTACATAAATCTCAATCAAACAAAGAAAATCTCTTTTTTCCCCTTTATGTAGCCAAGTCATTCTGAGTTAGGTTTCTGCCACTGACCAATACAGGGACAAATGCCTCTATGCCAAGCCCAGAGTGGACACCAGAGACACAGAATGACACCAGATACAGCTGACTTAGCTAAGAAGAGGTGTTCCTAGTTGTCTGTCTCCCCAACAAAGCTACAAATCTCCAATGGATGGGGCCAGACCTCAGGCCTAATTTGTAACTCTTATGCCTGGCACATATGATGGTCAGTAAAAACTTGCTGATGAACTATTACAACACTACACATTTTCAAATGCTGCTGTAAAAGTTTCCTCATTGTAAGGCAGCAACTCTGAAAATGAACCAGGTATTGTTTACTGTTAAGACTGACAAAGGTCCACTGAAATGGTCAGGCCAGGGCTTTTCAAAGAAGCCCAAGCCTGACAAAACCTTTCCATAACAGTTTCTTTTTCTGTCTTTCTTACTTTCTTTTTTTTTTTTTGAGACAGAGTCTCTCGGTCTGTCACCTGGGCTAGAGTGCCGTGGTGCCATCACAGCTCACTACAACCTCAAACTCCTGGGCTCAAGCCATCCTCCTGCCTCAGCCTCCCAAGTAGCTGGGACTACAGGTGCATGCCACTGCACCCAGCTAATTTTTTCTATTTTTGGTAGAGATGGGGTCTCACTCTTGCTCAGGCTGGTCTCCAACTCGTAAGCTCAAGTGATCCTCCTTCCTTGGCCTTCCAGAGTGCCAGGATTACAGGTCTGAGTCACTGCGCCCGGCCAGTAACAGTTTATCTACAGTCTCACCCTGAGAAGTCTAGGCTCTCTTGAATTCTGGAATAGTGAGGGTAAGCAGGAGAGAACATTGAATTGAAAACCTATGGATGCACGGTGGCTTTAAGCATGTACACAAATTCTTTGGAATGCTTCCCCTCAAAAGGCAGAGTCCAACTTCTATCCCCTTGAAAGTGAGCCAGCCTGAATGGTTCACTTCTAATGAGGAGAATGGGAGAGAGTGATGCTGCGTGACTGCCCAGGCCAGTGAGAAAAGGCAACACAGCCTCCTCCTGGCTCTCTCTTGGGACACTCACCCTGAAAACCCAGTGACTACGCTGTGAGGGAGCCAAGCAGCCATATGGAAAGACCAGGTGTAGATGCTGCGGCCACATCTCCCGGGGGCTGAAGTCCCTGCCAGCATCCAGCATCACCTGCCAGACAGGGGAGTGAGTGAGTCTTCGGATCCCAGCCCCAGCCGACACTAAGCACCAGCTGTCTTCACTGAGCCCTACTGAAATTGCAGGTTCATGGGCGAAATAAACATTTCAAGCAATAGATAACTGGAACAAGATGGAAGGGACTTCAGAGATACTATAGCTCTTCTGTGGCCATACACCTTGAGCATACCCAGTCTCGTCTGATTTCAGAAGCTAAGCAGGGTTGGGCCTGCTTAGTACTTGGAAGGGATATAATATAGTTCAACTCTCCTATTTGACAGATGGAAAAAAGTCCAGAAGATGAAAGTGACTTGCCCCAAGGTGACCCAGAGTGGGATGTGAACCCAGGTCTCTCTATTGCTAGTCTAGAGCTCTTTGTATTACCTGCCTGGGCTGACACAGCTCTCATTCCAGACCCCCTTCTCCCTGACCTATCTCTAAGATGAAGGTCTCCCTGCTAAGGAGGAAGGGATGAAAAGGTAAAAAGAGCCTGGGCTCCTGAAACATCCCTGAGCAGATGCACCAGCCCTGGACTTCCCACCTCTAGAACTATCACCGGGCAAGGAAAATAAATCCCCATGGTGTTTACATAAGAGATTCTGTTATCTGCAGCCAAATGCATGCCTAACTGATATACTGGCTTGCAGACTGTACTGGATTCAAAGTTCCTACTGTGGTCTTTCCAACTTATTTTGTTACTATTGCCAAAAACCATGTAACTGAGCTGTAACTACGAGGGGCCAAGTTGAGAGTTTCCTGCTGCCCCGCTGGCTGCCAGGCTACCATCTGTGAACAGCAAGCACATCCTGGCTCGTCCTCAGCCTTCTAGGCTGTCGCTGCCCCAGCAGCCTGTATGCTCCCTCTGGCTGGGAAAGTGTGAAAGGTGCCTGGCGCTCCCCTCAGCCCTGCAGTCACCAAGCTGCAATCCCAGACTCCAGGTGGGCTGCCAAAGCCCTCAAGAGGCTGAGTGTGACAGATCACATGGCCCCAGCTGACAATCAGACCCAGGGGAGGCCCCCAGTGAAAGGGTGCTGCCCAGAGCTGCACAGCTGGAGCGTGTGTGCAGGCCGCTGGGCTAAGGCGTCTGCAGACATAGGTGGGGCTGACTCAGACCCCCTTTTCGGGTCCTGCCACAGCCAAGGTCTGAGTGACTCCCATGTAGAATTGAACACCTGAGGCCTCCCACTGAGGGATGTACACCAGACACATCTTTGCCAATTCTGCCTGCTTAGTCATGATTTAGCATTATCCCTTTAAAAAGAATCAGGTTGCTAAGAGGAACCTCTAATAACCATGTCTTGGGCAAGGCCTTGGGAGATGCCTCACTTTGTGGCTGCCTTAAACTAAAAACATGGAATGAAAATGGCCTTTTAAGGAGCAGCCTTGAGAGAGAGGGCAGCAGAGCCACCCTCCTACCACACGCTGTGTCCATTCAGCTAAAATGGCCCCAAGGTGCCCTGAGAAACCAAGGTCCGAAGACTCAGAGTCCACGGACTCAGGCGGTCCCTGACAAGTCTAAGTGCCCCAAGTTGCAAATTTCAAAGCTGTCTGCACCTGTCACTTCCACTGAGTCATACAGAAATCCCACAAAAGTGGGCTGGCTATTATTGTCCCCATTTGAAAGATGGGGAAACTGAGTCTTGAGGCATTTAAGGGACTTCCCCATGGCTACATGCAAGTGAGTGGACACTATGGCCTGAATGTGTGTGTCAACAGATGCATATGTTGAAGCCCTAATCTCAAATGTGGTGATGGCATTTGGAGATGGGGCCTTTGGGAGGTAATTATTAATAAGGTGAGGTGATGAGTGTGGAGCTCCATGATGGGATTAGGGTCCTGATAAGAAGAGGAAGAGACTGGAGCTCCTGCTCTCTCCACCACACGAGGATGAGCAAGAAGGTGGCTGTCTGCAAGCCAGACAGGGAGGCTTCACCAGAACCCAACCGTGCTGGCACCCTGACCTCAGACTTCCAGCCTCCAGAACTGTGAGAAACGCCATGTCTGGTGTTCAGCGCCCGGCCTCTGGTAACTTGCTACAGCTGAACTTGTGATGCGACCCAGGCCGAGGCGGCGGGCACCTGGCAGACGCCTCTTGCTCCACACCGGCGCTGCTTGCCTGGTGCAGTCCACCCTCCGAGACCCACCGTCCCATCTGTGGAAAGATGAGCATGTGACACCATGGTGATGTGAGAACCAGGAAGCTCTGAGAATGTATAAATGAAATATATATATTTATATATGTTTTAATATATATATTTTTTATTATGGTAAAATATATGTGACATAAAATTTACCACGTTAGTCATTTTTAAGTACACAGTTCAATGGCATTAAGTACATTCACATTGTTGTAAAACCATCACCACTATCCATTTCCAGATGTTTTCCTCATCCAAACAGCCTCTGCACTCATTAGACAATAATTCCCCCAGCCCCTGGCAACACTACTCTACTTTCTGTCCCTGCGAATCCGACTACTCTGACTACCTCACATAAAGGGAATCACACTGTGTCTGTCCTTTTGCAACTGGCTCATTTCACTTAGTGTGACTTGCTCCAGGTTCACCCATGTGGTAGCGTGTGTCAGGGTTTCCTTCCCTCTTACGGCGGAATGATATTCCACTGTATGCATATATGAAAAGCATTTCTTATCATTAACCTATTGGAAAGGAAGCGTGTCCCTCGGCCAGTTTTGGTGGATACCCCGTGTCGCCCCCCCCACAGATGTCCCCCCACCCTGGAGTGGCATCCAGTATCAGCACACAGTCTCCCTCCTCCCTCAAATCCCTCTCAGGACCTGCCTCCCCGAGGCTGTGGCCCCAAACAACCTCCTGAAGGATGCGCCCCCATCTCCTGTTGCATCACCGCTTGGCGCTGGCCACTGTGGTCACGTTCGTGCATGGATCTGACACTCCCCCCATCACTGATGGACAGCCACGCTCTCAGAGCCCTCCTGGGCCAGGCCCTGCCCTGAGCATGACAGAGATTTCCTCATTCTCAGTCGGAACCATGTTCCTTGGGATTTGGGTATGCCCCAACATGCAGAATAAGCTAAGCAAATGGCTTTCCCAAACTCTCAAATTCACAAACCCAGCATGTCTTAGTCCACTCAGGCTGCTATAGCAAATACCATAGACTGGGTGGCTTATAAATGACAGAAATTTATTTCTCTCAGTTCTGGGGAATTCCAAAATCAAGGTGCTGCAGATTCGGTGTCTGGTGAGGGTCTGCTTCCTCACAGATAGCCGTTTTCTCCCTGTGTCCTCACATGGTAGAATGGTCAACAGGTCTCTCTGAGGCCTCCTTTACAAGGACACTAATCCCATTCGTAAGGGCTCCACCCCCATGGCCTAATCACCTCCCAAAGGCCCCACCTCCTAACACCACCATCTTGGGAGTTAGGATTTTGACATATAAATTTTGGGGGGATATAACACTCAGTCAACTGCACATGGTAAAGGAGAAAGCACTGAGCTCAGAGCCATCACTTACTGGCAAAGTCAGAAAACAGCACAGAGAGCACAACCATGTCCAGGTGACAGTCTAGGCCAGGGGTGGGGAACCTGCGGCCTTAAGGCAACATGTGGCCTTCTAGGTCCTTAAGTGCAGCTTTTTGACTGAATCCATATTTTACCAAACAAATCCTTTTATTGTTGTTAATATATTTATTTTTTAAATGAACGTATTTAAAATACCAAAGAACAAAATAAGTCTCAACAAAATAATCCTCCCAGATTGACCAGCACAATTAGAACATTAGGAAGCCATAGGGCTAAACTGACGGCTGCTACAATTATGAAGTAGCTCTAACTTCCCCCGCCTGCCTGGCGCCACTGCCGCACGAGGCTGGTTGGTGAGAGTTTATGGGGGTCGAATATGCCAGTCTGTTACCAGATTTTGAAAACAGTGCACTGTGTTTCTGTTTGAAGTGGAATTTATGAATAGTTGCACAGCTTGACAGTATTTTTAATTCTGGCAGCTTAACAACCCATCACGTCAAAGACCAACAGAACACTAAGGGACGAAAACAGATTTTTGTAGTGAGGATTGGGAACTGCAATATTATCTTGTTTCTGGTAAAGATAAGATGACTTGCTTGCTTTGTGATACTACAATATCAACATTAAAGAAATTCAATGCTCATCAGCATTATAACACTCGTAAGGACCACAAATGTTTTAAATTAGAGGGAGAGGTGTGAAAGTTTGTATTGCAGAAATTAGAAGATGAAAAGCAAAGACAATTCTTTCAAGCAGCAATATAACCTGGAAATAATGCCACTGAAGCAACTTATAAAGTAACTTATATACTTGGGAAAAAAGAGAAGCCATTGAGTGATGTAGAAATTGTGAAAGAATGCACTGTCAAAGTTGTAGGATGCTTAGACCCCGATAATGTTTCAAAGTACAAACAACCGCCTCTTTCAAGAAGAACCATAACTGATCGGCAGCATGAATTAGCCTTCAACTTAACAGAACAACTTTATGCAATACTTTAAAAGGAAAATATATATCATGCAATCACTTTGGATGACTCAATTGATACTACTGACTCAGCACAGGTTTATACTTCATTCTGATCATAACAGAAGATTTTCTTTGCTACAAAGAGTTACTCGCTTTGGGCACTCTTGCGAACAGAACACTGGGAATAGATATCTTCAACAACTTTCAAGATAAATGTCGTGAAGTTGGACTGAATTTGCTTACTTTAGTGAGCATGTGTACAGTGTACCTTCCATGACAGGAAATCATGAAGGGTTTATTGCACAGATTTAAAAAAAAGTATCAACAGTATTAATACTCTGAGAGTATTAATGTTCTCATTTCTTTTCATTGTATCCTGTATCAGCAAAATCTCTGTGCTAAAGCCACTATTAATATTTTAAGTGACACTTTGTAACAAACAATAAGTATTGTTAACTATATTTGTGCAAATGCAACATGGCCCAGTAAGGAAAGTCAGTTTCCTAATGCCAAAGTTGAAGGATGAGGCATTCAGTGTGGATTTGCTATATCATTCTAAAGTGTGTTGGCTATCACAGGGACAGGTGTTAGCCAAAATTTTATCTCTGCAAGAACAAATAGTTAAATTTATGAAGAACAGAATCAGCAATGTGAATTATTGAAAGAAGTTTTCTATAGGAATGCAGCATTTCTGTGTGATATCATGCCAAATCAAAACGACTTGAATATTTCTTTGCAAGGTAAAACTAAGTCTATATATGATATGTGGTGAAAAGTCCAACCATTCTGAAAAAAGCTATCCTTTTTCAAAACACTTCTTCTTCAAAACGAAATTTCAGATGAACATTTTCCCCAGTTAGCAAAGGTCATTGATGAGCAGGATGATATATATGAATCATTTGAAGAATATGCAACTGTTATAGACCTATTAATTGGAGAATATAATGAAAGGTTCACTGACTTTAAGAATCATGACTTCACACTCAAATTAGCATTTTAGCCTTGCCTGGTTGACATCACCAGGCCCCTAAAGAACTACAGAGAGAATTGATTGAGCTCTCAGTAGATGACATTTTAAAGTCATTGTCTGATGCTAAGAAAGATCCAATTGAAACATGGAAAAATGCAGAATACCTTTGGCAACATGCCTGAAAAATGTTTTCTTGCCTTTCAACCACTTATTGCTGCTAATGTACATTCTCCTACCTAATTCAAATCAACATGCCCTTAAGGTCACAAATGACTGATACCCATCTGGAAGATCAGCTGAAACTGTGGACCTCCATGCTGTACCAAATATTCAAGTGTTTTCCAACAAAAAGCAGATACAACAAAGTCATTAAAAGTTTAATTTTAAAATTAACAAATAGTTTTCATTTTTAGAAATTATTAAGTACATAGTAGTTAGATTTTTACAAAATAATGTAAATTTTTAAAGTATATCTAATTGAAGTTTCTTGAATACGGCCTTATTTGATTACAGCTAAATTAATGTGCCCTTCCAACATGGAAAGGTTCCCCACCCCTGGTCTAGGCCCTGCCATGTGTTCTCTTATTTAAAAACCCTACCAGTTCCCCCTTTTGAAGGAAAATTTTAAGGGGGAAAAAAAAAAAAAAAAAACCCTACCAGATAGGTATCACTTTTTCTGTTGGCTAAAATAGGTTGTTTTACGTAATTTTGCTTAAAGTCCACAGCTTCCTTCTGACTCCAGAGTGCATGCCCAAGTCCTTGAACCTCTCAAAGCCCTGGCTTCTTCATTTACTCAGTGAGGCTGCCAGGCCTCCAACACTCTGTAAGTTGGGCAAGACCACTAGTTGACCATGCTCTTGTGAGCACCGACAAGACAAGGAATATGAGGCTCTCTGTCTAAATGCATGCCAGGCATTACTCTGCTGTACCCAGAGTCCAGCTGACAGCACATGGGGAACCCTGTGTGTCAGCATCCCTAGACCCGGGTCAGACAGCTGGTCTACAAGATACAGGGTGGGGCACATGAACATCCAAACAGGGGGGAAGGACCAGGGATGGGATGTGGCTCCAGGAGCCAGAAACAGACCCATCACCCTGCATCCTGTCTGAAGGGGGCAGTGTCTCAGCACACAGCGCAAGGGAACCAAGAAAGGGGGTCCCAAGTGCTCACCTGGGCCAGAGTTCCCAGTCCCATTCTGGAGAAGGCACCCCATCAAGTGGGTGCCTTAAGCCAGTCTATTCCTGCAGTAGGAACGGGGTGCCGGGGCCCAGTGTGAGGAGCCTTGTCAGGAGATTTACTAACTACTTCTTGGCATTGCTGATCTGACCAGGAGACTTCAGGGTATGGAGGTGATGGCCTGGTGGGGCAAGGGCCAGTCCTCTGGGCAGTTTTGCTCCTCCAGTAAAGTGCTCAGGACCCTCTGATGTGGAAATTGTCCCCAGGGATCTGGTCTGCCAGAGGCCGTCCCTGGCTCTGGGGCCACCAGCAAGGAAGCCCTGATGGAGGATGGGCCTTCAATGTGGAAATCTCCCCGGAGGAACAGTTCACTGCCATTCCCACGAGGTTGTCCCACTTGGCTGGGGGCACGGCACAAGCTACTGGGGCGCTCAGGGAGTGAGGCTCCTCGTCTGCCTGCTTCCTCATCGGAGGGCCACACAGAGAGGGGGGCGACAGCACCCTGACACTCCAGCGGGACATGCCAGCATGGAAAGCCCAAAGAGGGGCTTAGAAAGCCTCTTACATCCTGACCCATCACCCAGAGACTCCAGCGTGGTTTCTCTATGTGCTTACCAAACCGCGCCTGAATCCGAGGCCTGGGCTCCAGCTCCAGCTGCTGACTCTGCCTCCAGTGCTCACACTGTCCACAGGCTGTATAATAAGGGCCAGTCATCAGATTCACCATCGAGACCACAGACAGGTGCAGCCAGGGACCCTCAGTCCCCCACAAGGTTCGAGGCCTGCTTCCAGTACTGGAAGGTCTCATGCTTCTGGACCACAGAACTGAGCCCCAGACCCTGAGCTCCAGCCCCCACAGCACAGGCCTGTTCCCAGGGAACCCCTCGTGGCCTGGCAGGGCTCCATCTCATTCCTGAAGGTGATGATTGGCCCTACAGAGGATCTGGGAGGGGCTGGGATGGCCCAAAGTCTTCCTGAGGAGGTGGGGCACTGTGTGTTAGACTCCGGGGTTGGAGGATGCACATCTGGGTCAGGGCTGGAAAGGCAGATCTGAGCTTTCCACGGCCACAGCTCTCCTGGGCCCTTCCACTCTGGGCCCTGTGCACCATCTGGGCTGGTTTATGGGTTTCCCACAGGGGCCCTGCACAGGGAGCAGCGGTCAAGGTCAGCCCTGCATAGCCACGTAAGCCCTGTTCTCACGCCGTCGATGTCTCTGTTCCTCACATCTCTGCTTCTGTTTACATTCTGCAGACACACGTGGCACTGGCATCGGTCAGACTGCTGGCAACTTCTGGACTGTGAGAACACAAGAGGCTGATACGATTCCCATGGATGAGTGGAGGGAGGGGTCCCACACACAGGCTGGGGGTGGGGGTGGGAGGCACACCCCAGACCATGCACGCCCCATCTCCAGACTTCTCTGCGAGCCCACTGGGTTCCTATGAGGCCCCCACCCTGCCTCACCCTTAACAGACCCGCTCTTGTTGACTTGAGGCCTGGGCTCACATGCAGATGCTGCAGAAGAAGGGGTTCCAGTGCCCAGAATCGGAAGTCCACTGGCCTGCGCCACGACTCTGTCCCTCACAGATGGGGAAACTGAGGCCCAGTAGGGGCAGGTGAAGGGCAAGGGACATTTTCGAGTCACACAGGTAGAATCAGGAATGAGGAGAGGAATGGTGCCTGCAGATGCCTTGAGCAGAGAGGGGAGTCCAGGGAAGTCCTGGGGGGGTGGACTGTGGCAGAGGGCAGGGCATGGGCTTGCCCCTACAGGCATGCGGCCCCGGGGAAGGTCACTCTCCCATCTGGGTAACAGTTCTGTGAGATGGGCAGTCTGAGGGGCCGCTGTGGGGAGCAGATGGACGGTCCTGGGGCAGCACTGGTCACACTGAGAGGTCATGGCAAGAGCCTTCTTTATTACAATTGTGTGTGCATGTGTGGTAAAATATGCATAATGTAGAATTTAGTATCTTAACCGTTGTGAGTGCGCAGTTCAGGGGCATTAGGTACATTCACATTGTCGTGCAGCCAGCACCACCGTCCCCCTCCAGAACGTCTTAAACAGAACCTCTGTCCCCACAAAACACTAACTCCCCACTTCCCCCTCCCCCAGCCCCTGGCAACCACCATTCTACTTCCTATCTCTGTGACTCTGACTCCTCTAGGCACCTTGCACAAATCATGCAGTATTTGTCTTTTGTGACTGGCTTGTCTCACTTAGCATAATGTCCTCAGGGTTCATCCCTGCTGGAGCACGTGACAGAGTTTCCTGCCCTTTTAAGTCTGAATCATGTTCCATGTATGGACATGCCACAAGGTGTGTACCCATCAGTCTGCATTACGATTTCTCATCGTCAGGAGGGCCGAGGATCTGAAGGAGAGACGTTCCTTCTTTCCTCTCACGGAGGAGGCCCGAGGACGCGCTGAGCGTGCCCGCGCCACCCACAGGAGCGCGTCCCGCGGAGACGCGCATGCGCAAGGAGGTGTCCGGGAAGCGGGATGCGGGGCTTCTCTGCCTGTCCGTGCTGAAGAGGCCCTTGTGTTCAGTTTGTCAGGGGCTCATACTTTGTAAAATACATTAAAACGATGTAGTACAAAAGGGAAACTTAAAAAACAAAAAAACATAAAAGTACTGGACCATTTTTTAAAACTTCAATTCAGCAGACATAAAATTACTAGTTCAATTGCTATAAAAGTTTCCAAACACTCTTAATTTCTATTCTAATCTTGTTATAGACCAGTAACAAACAGTCCAAGGCCCAGCACCTAGCTACAAACCACATTTTGAGTAGCATGGCCTGGAGCATTTGTTTAACAGCAAAATTAAACAACTAAATGACCATCACTAAAGGTAGTTGCTGTAAAGCTTTGTTAATGAAAATAATGTGGTATTGACACACAGATATATAACAATAGAACAAAGAGTCCAGAAACAGAGCTGCAAAGCCACCAGAATGACTAAAAGGAAAAAGAAAATCCAAGTGTTGTTGAGGATGCAGAGCAATTGGAATTCTCATACATGCTTGGTAAGACAATCGCCCTTTGAAAAACGATTTGGTTCTATTTACTAAACGTAACATATACATACCTTGTGCCTAGCAGTTCTGCTGTAAAGTATAAGCACAACAGAAATGTATATATACGTTCACCAAGAGATACCATACTGAAGATTGCTCATAGCAGCTCTATTGATAACAGACAAAAACTGGATACTACCCAAATGCCCTGCAAGAGTATGATAAATAAATGAGCAACCCTCAGCTGCATGCAGCAACGTGGACCATCTTACAAATACGATGCAGAACAAAAGACACAAGAACCCACACAATGTGCTTCCATTCACGTAAAGTTCATAAACAGGCAAAATGAGTCTATCAGGTGAGAAATCAGGACCGTGGTTACCCTTGGGGCACATGGGGAGTCTCTGGGAGTCTGGTTAGGTGCTGCTTCTTGACCTGAACACAAGTGTGTTCTGTTTGTGGAAACTCATCAAGCTGCAAACTTACGTGCTACTTTCTAGAGTTAGTTATTGTACGGTTTTTTGGAGTGGCCGGTGCCAGAGAAAGAAAGACGAGCAGAGTTGAAAGGGATAAGTAAAGAGGCTTTATTGGAGGGCTCCCGGGTGGGGGTAACAAGTCCCTAGAGAAAGGGACCCGGGCGAGCCTCACAGTCCCACGAGTGGAACCAGAGAAGTCACCCCGCCCAGAAGTCTGAGTGGGTTTATATATGTTTTAGGGCTGGGGGATGGGAGCTTCTTCGGCTAGGAGATGTCGGCGCGAGGAGTAAGGAATTTCTTTGTTTCAGTTTTGCGGCGGGTATTGAGGAATACGAGGGGCTTCTTCTTTTTTCATTAGGGAAGGGAGGGGTGCCTGCCACCAGCCTTGCAGTTATATTTTAATAAAAAGTTAAAAAATAATAAGGCAGACATCAGAGGAACTGCTATACTGATATTACAGTGACAAAAGCTAGTAATGAGTGGCAGAGCCATAGGATAGTAAATGTGTGAGTGTCCACTGCCTTTCTGCCCCGCTAAGGAAGGGCCTGTGCTGGTCACTGTGGCTGTGCCTGAGGCTGACGGGGAGAACACAGAAAGACCAGAGTCAGAAGGGGCTGCAAAGAAACCAGGAGATTTTTATACTGGAGAGGCTGAAAACTACTGGTGTGGAAAGAAATGTGGAGAAGGTCCAGGAAGGTAGTGGAGGAAAAAAAGACCAGAGCTCTGAAGCAGAAACAGGGGCGGATGGAGAGAGCAGGGCAGGGGCAGGTGGGGCTGGGAGAGACCCCCTGCTGACGCCTTTGGTGCTTCTGGCATAAATTTGATTGTGTCTCCACCCAAGAACGGCCTGTGGGCCTCTGGGCCCATTTAGGTGGGACTGCCTAATGGTGCCCCGCTACAGTGAGTGAAAACAAGTTTTAAAAGTGCGTTATGTCCTACATTATTTTATTTCTGTAAAAATAAAAACGTGTGGCTGGGCGCGGTGGCTCACGCCTGTAATCCTAGCACTCTGGGAGGCCGAGGCGGGTGGATGGCTCAAGGTCAGGAGTTCGAGACCAGCCTGAGCAAGAGCGAGACCCCATCTCTACTAAAAATAGAAAGAAATTATCTGGCCAACTAAAAATATATATAGAAAAAATTAGCCGGGCATGGTGGCGCATGCCTGTAGTCCCAGTTACTCGGGAGGCTGAAGCAGTAGGATCGCTTAAGCCCAGGAGTTTGAGGTTGCTGGGAGCTAGGCTGACGCCACGGCACTCACTCTAGCCTGGGCAACAGAGTGAGACTCTGTCTCAAAAAAATAAAATAAAATAAAAAATAAAAACGTGTGTTTGTGTCGAAGCACAGAAAAATGTCTGACAGAGTGCAGACTAAATTGATCAAGATATTTACATCCTAGGGCATGAGATTAGCTGGTGAGATGGGAGAGTTTTTTTTTTTTTTTTTTTTTTTTTTTAACTCCATAGCTATGTTTTTTTTTTTTTTTTTGAAGGGGTAGAAAGTGAGATCATTTTAAGAAGCATAGTTTTTTTACAATAATATTTTTTAAAAAATAAAAGGAGGCCAGGCTGCCCAGAAGACTGGAGATGCAGGGGAATCTCAGGAAGGAGGCAGCGGCTGTTCCAGTTGAGAAATGAGCCACCTTGATATCCCTGAGGGAGGCCCCAAGACCCACCTAGTGAGCCCTAGAGGGCTTCTGGCCAACAGCTTCCACCTCTCAGGCACAGGTGGCCTGAGGGTCAAGTCACTGCCCTGGGCAGGGGTGGGCAGACACTAGCACACCTGGGTCCTCATGTCTCTCACCCACTTCTCCATCACCTGCACCTTCTTTCACCAAACAATCTGTCTTAAGAAAACACTCTAGACTGGGTAGCTTATAAGCAACTGAAATTTATTGCTTACAGTTCTGGAGGCTGCGAAGTCCAAGACCAAGGCCCGGGCAGATTCCAGCCTGTTTCTCGGTTTGTAGGTAGCACCTTCTCACTAACGTTCGAAGGAGCTCTCTGGGGCCTCTTCTACAAGGGCACTAATCCTATCATGAGGGCTCCATCCTCATGGCCTAATTTCCTCCCCCACCTCCCAATACCACCACCTCTGAGGTTAGGATTTCAACATACGAATTTGGGGGACACAACATTCGGTCCATAGCACAATGTCTTAGGCATTCCCCTCTCCCTGCACTCTCCCTCCTGCACCCTTCCTACCTGAGAATCACTCCCCACACCCCCTGCCCCAAACCCTCCCTCTCCACACATAACCGTCCTCTTGTCCTCTTCCCGCCCCTACAACCCCCAGCAGTAAAAGGGCCAGTGCCCAGGTAATAGAACTGGGCCGTTACAGGCCCCCCAGCCCAGGCCCTGCTGGAGCTCCTGGGTCCCAAGGCGGGAGGTGGCAAGAGGACAGGATGTCCACTTTAGGGAGCAAATAGGCCCCAGAGGGGGCTGGAAGGCACTGCCTCATCCTCCTGCAAATGAAGCCCAAGTCCTGCCTTGGGGGGTGGGGGCAGTCAATCCTGGGCAGTTACTCCCAGTCTCCCTCAGGAGGTGGTCCCTGCCCACTCCAGGCCACAGAGAAAACGGCAAGACCATGGCCAGACCCCCGCCGGGCACTCTGGCCACAGTCACAGCTAACAGACGTGCCGCCCCTGGGTGCAGCAGCCTCACAGTGAGCGCTCCGGCAGCACAGCCTGACGCCATCCCCACCTCCGTGACTGCCAGTGCCACTCCAGGGTGGTCACTGCCCAGTCCTGAAGGAGCAAAGCTCAGAGGCATTCCCTGCTTCGCCTCCAGGTCACCTGCACCCCACCTGGGGGTGCCCACGGTCTCATCTACACCTTTAAAGCGCATTCGGCAGACAGCAGCACAGGGCAGGCAGCAGTCCAGCTTCTGATGCCGGGCTGGTCGGCCCCTCCTCCACATGGGCCATCCGCGTCCTGTGTCCCCTGGACTCTCCCTTCCCAGTGAGCCCCGTGCCCCTCGTCCCCTCAGCCTCCAACACTGTGAACCTCTTCCTGGGCTGGCCTGCGAGCGGATCAGGGTCCACACAGGGCTGTGTCTGAAGAAATGACCAGACAACGGGCCACTTCACACCCATTAGTGTCATGAAAATCATGACCTCACGGGGAAGCAGCTCTGGTGGCATTCAGTCCTGTTTCTAAAGGCAGGGCTGAAAAAAATTAAAAACGGTAGGGGCGGGGGCGGGAGGAGAAAGAAGAGCCTTTGGTGGATCTTTGGGTAAATTCCAAGATGATACGAAAGAAAAGGACTTTAAAACTCTGCCTGCTGTAACCTGCAAGGCAGCAGAGGGAATCTCAAGTTCAAGGGCTCCCCAAAAAGCCAAAAGTTGCTCTCTCTCCATCACTGGGCAGAAGGTTTGCTGAGGTATCCTGGCGCCAAATGAAACAAAAGTCTAAGCAGAAATGACATTATTTTCCTCGGGGAGGCAGCAAAAAGAAAGTGCACCCTCACCCAAGCTGTAAGCACCACTCTGATCAAGCATCACCCAGGAGTAATGATGACCAGCGTGCGGGCTCTCCCCGACCACCTGAACACCACAGGTCAGTTTCCTTAGGGATAGATACATGAACAGACATTATTAGATGCCTACTGTGTGCCAAGCACTTCCACATACATGTATCTCAGTTTATCCTCAAAACAAACTCTCGAGATATATAACACTATCCCATTTTATGCACAAGGAGGTGGAGAGTTTAAAGAATCTGGTAACTTGTCCAAAAAGCAGTGGGTACAGATCGACCCCTGAGGCCTGCCCTTCCTGCTGCCCAGACTCCAGGAGCTGCCCTGCACCCCATCCTCCCCAGGCCTCAGGCCTCATGCCTCCAACACTGTCCGTTTTTGTCTTGCTCAGTGAGTTGGTTGCTATTGCTAGTGACCAAGAATGCTAACCTGCTCACCCTGTGCTGGGGTGCTTCCCCGAGGACAGCCCTGCCGCAGCCCCCTGGCCCGCCCTGGCTGCCCCATCCTCCCTGCTTTCAGGATGATGACACAGACCCCTGCAGAGCCTGCTGTCTGCCCCAGAGCTGCCTCCTCCATGACTCTGGGGGCTGTCTCAGGGCCTGGCCCCCATGACAGGCTACTAAGCACTTATGGGATGATGGGGGTAGAAGGAGGGTTCACGAGGGCAGACTGGGGCTGGGATGAGGGAGCCAAATTAAGAAAAGAAGTTAAAAAGGGAACATTTCATATGTTTCAGCCACAACCACTCCTGTGTGTATAATTTAGCAAGGGCAACTATTTCTGCCCACGACACCCACTTCCAACAGCCCCACGATGACAGAAGGCTGAGGCTGTGCTGTGCCAGGGTGAGGGCTTGGCTGGCTCGTGGCAGAGTATGCGGGCACCACCTCGGCAAGGCTGGGGTACCTGAGCTTGGGGCGGCACAGTGGCCTGGGAAAGGGGAGGCACTCAGGGGCTGGAGGCAGAGAGAACAAGGAGGGAAACTCTCACGAGCACAGGTGGCCTTCCAAGCTTGGGAGTGGTGGGTCTGGGGGGGCCCCAGTCCACACCGCTCCTAAACTCTGCTCAATTTAGGCAATTTGGGGACTAGAACAGAATGTTCAGGACATGCCAGCTGCAAAGGTAGAGAAGGCTTTTCAAGAAGGGTATTTCTGAACTGTTTCCTGTAGGGAATACATTTCCACTACCCAGCCTGATCTGATTCTCGGGGAAGGGAGCCTGGCCAGCACCAAGTCAAGTGCAAACAACTTCCAGTCGTCAGCCCCCTGGGCCAACTCGGAACTCCACAGAGCCAAGCCCTGCCTGAGTTACAGCTGGGACCAGCAAGGAGAGAGAAAGCCAAGTGCTGAGAATGTGGGAAAGGGTGGAGAGAGACCCGAGATAATGTCTAAAATCAAACAGAGGGCCTGTGCCCTGTGAATGGGCTTCCCTGCGTGAGTCCGGAAGCCACCCCATGCAGGTGGGCTTGGTTCCTGGACATCGTGGCAATCCAAGAAGGACGACATCAGGCGGGGCGGCTTTATTTATGGATTTCATTACCCCTCCTTCGCAACAGTCCTCTAACAGACTTGTCACTGTCATTTCACAAATCACCCAGACATATTTACAAAATGAGCTAAAGCCCACGTGCTCCTTTGTTGAGGGCTGAGCTTGTCTATCTGACCTCCCAGGCCTGCCTTCAAGGGTTTCCCAGGCTGGAGGGGTGACAGACAAGTGAGGAGACAATGGCCCCAACACGGACTTGCAGGTGCTATAGCTGAGGGTCCCCAAAGTGTGTGGGGATCACAGAAGGAGGGACAATTCATTCTGCTTGGAAAGTGGGGAAGGTTCCCAGAAGAGGTGAGTTGTAAGCTGGGCCTTAAAGAATCTGGATGGCCAGACTGAGAAACTGAGTCACTCGCAGGGTGTAGGAATGTGGTACGACTGGAGAGTCGGTCCAGAGAGGGAGGCAGGTAGGAGACTGTGCGGGGAGGACTCCGTGCTCGGGGAGCAGGGTGTGAGCACCGGCTAGAGAATGGCCCATGACACAAGGGCAGAAGGGCCTGCGATGGCTGAGGTGATGTCAGCACGGCTGGGCCACCAAACGCTATTCTGGAGGTTTCTGTGAGGGTGTTTGCGGATGAGATTAACATTTAAATTGGTAAACTCTGAGTAAAGCTGATTGCCCTCCACAATGGGTGGGCTCGTCCAGTCAGCCGAGGGCCTGATGGAACAAAAAGGCCTGCGTTCCCCAGGCAGGAGAGAATTCTCCAGCAGGTGGCCTGGGACCTCCCGCCGTCTGCACTGCCGGGGCTCTGCAGCACAAGGGCACGGGCTCCCCGCGGAGCACCGACTCCCCTGGGTCTCCAGCCTGCAGACCGGGCCGCTGCAACCGCTCATCTCGGGCTGTAAATTCTGGACTTGCCAATTCCTTAAAATAAACATCTCTCTCCCTCCTGCCCTTCCCACCCACGCGTGCGCGCGCGCACACACACACACACACACACACACTCACACTCACACACTGTACTGGTTCTGTTTCTCCAGAGATCCCGGCCCGTAGGGTGAGGGCAGAGAGGTCTGCCGGGCTGCAGGCCAAGGACGAAAGTGAGCACACACCGTTGCTTGTGCATCACCAGCAGCCCTGCATCTGTGTAGACAAACACCCACTCAGGGCCAGGCCCTGTGCCACTGCTGCCACCTTTGTTGGGTCATTTAATCCAAGGGCTGACTGCGTATCTCCTCTCAGATGTCCCCTAATCACATCAAAATGAACAGATCCGGACACACTCTTAATCTTCCCTATCCTGGCCCTGCCCCCATGACAGCAAGTGGCACCACTGAGTTGCCCAAGTCACGAATCTGGATGTCATCCAAACACCGGGAGTCGTCCAAGCTTCTCTCCCTCAGTCCATCCACGTGGTGCCGACATGGTCTCCAAAACACACGGCAAACCCACCCGGGCCTCCCCGTTGCCTCCAGCACCGCACCCTGGTTCACACCCCCTTGCTCCAGCCGGACAGCTGCAACCACCCGAACTGGCCCCGCACTTCCTCCCTGCCCAGCCCTCCTCCCAGGCTCTCCGGATGGCATCAGCCTGACCTTTTCAAACACAAACTGGACATCACTTCTCTATTTTCAACCCAGCAACGATTTCCCACTGCTCGTTGGACAAAATACACACTCCTCCAACTCCAGGAGGCCAGGCCACATGGGTAGCCCATTTCTCCCACACTGTCCTCCTACCATGCCCCCCTGCCAGCTCCAGACACGCTGACCCTCCTAGAGGACACGCAACCTCCTGGCTGCCCAGGAAGATCTCACTGTTCTTGGTGCCTTGGTACATCTCGGATATCTGGCTCTTCTTGGTCTGCAGCTCTCAGGCCCAACGTCTCCTCCTTCGAGAGGCCTTCCCGGACCTCCCTTTCCACCCTTTCCAAAGGAGAAGATTGCAGCCCCAGCACCCGCCCCGCCCCCCCCTTCTCCCTCTACCTGGTGCCTGTAGAGCTCTTATCGCAATTGTAATTGTCTCATTTATTTGTTTACCTGTTTTAGTTGTCTGTCTCCTCCACCCTACCCCCAACACCCTGGAGTGCAAATTCTTCAAAAGCACAGACTTTGTCTTGTCACCACTGTTTCCCCAAATCTAACATGGCAAACATTATTGAATGAAGGATGAATAACAAATGACCATTAAGTTTGGGATTATCATGCTATTATTAAGCAGAGTTCAGAGAAGTTAAGTAACGCTTCTAAGGTCACACAGCTCCAACTGACAGATGCAGGATGGGAATCCAGGTCTGTCTTATTCCAGAAGATGTGATTTCATCACTCTCAACTGGCTTCTTTATAAACCAATATCTACAGTGCACTTTTTAGCTTAAAAGATCGCTTAGAAACACAGCATTCATTAAATGGAAACACTGTTGGAGCATCTGTGGTATGTCAGGCACTGTGTAGGTGGACAGTGGACTCACGTCAGAGGCTGCCCTCCCAGGAGACCAGCATGGCAGCCCCCTGGGCAGACGGGCAGGTGTGCCGTCTGCCACGCACCAGCGCAGGTCTGTGACCAGCCCAGGGCCAGAAACAGAACTCTGTCTTTTATTTTTTGGTTGAGTACATTTTAGCTGTTTTGTGGTTTTTCCTGATTACGGCGGTAATACATGCTCATTGTAAGCAAATGCAGAAAACGAAGGGCAATTATGATCTAATCACCCAGTGAAAATCACTGTTCATGCTGTGATGTTATTTTGCTTTATAATCAGTTTTTTCCCACTATAGAAATATTGTGGCTGTCTCCTATAACTGGCTATGAATTTTATTTTTAGTGTTCTTGCTATTATAAATAATGCTCTGATAAACATCATTTATTGTACAGTCTCCTTTGCACTGTTTCTTGAACCTAGGAGTGGAAATGTTAAGAGAAAGAGTTTGTACTTTTAAAATTTTCATTTATATGCCAAAATGCCCTCCTCAAAGATTAAAATGATTTAAATTTTACCAGTTTGAGAGTTTAAAACTGATTTCATTTTACTATGTATTTCCTCAATTATTCATGAGGTGGGCCATCTTTCCAAGTGTCCAGCACAGTGACTAGCACGGAAGGGGTGTTCTGTAAGTACTCACTGAAGGGAAGTGCCACTGTTTGTATTTTTTCCTATGTGGACTCTATTCATATCCTTTGCCCATTCTTCTAGAGTATGTTCCTTACTCTTTTGCAAAAACACTTTATATCTCATGAGTATTAAGCATGTATTTGTTATATGTGTTGAAAAACTTTTCAGTTTGTCATCTCTCTTCAGACTCTGTTAAGGTGGAATTTTCTTTCTGTATAGAAGATTTAAAATTTTAAACTTAACATGTTCAAGAAAATGTTTTGCTCTGTGGCAAGGTTTTTCAAGCTGGGCACTACTAACGTTTTGGGCCGGATAATTCTTTGCGGTGGGGGCATTGCAGAATGCTTAGCAGCATCCCAGCGTCTACCTCCTGGATGCCCGTGGCACCCCCCAAATTGCGACAAACCAGAAATGTCTCCAGACATTGCCAAATGACCTCCTGGGGGCAAAATGGTCCCTGACTGAGAAGCGCTGCTTTAGGGTTTCTGACTTCAGTGCCATGCTTATAAATTCCATTTCCACCTCATGATTTTAAAAAGTGACCTATTATTTTTGTCTAGCCATCTACAGTTTTACTTTTTACATTTAAATCTTCAATCCATATGGAACATACTTCAGCACGAGAAGCAAGGTAAGAAGTCAGATATTGTGACTGCACTGAACTTAACACCCGGAAAAGGCAATTTCAGCGTGCCTTATCGAGGGGCCAGGAGGAAGGGCACAGGTGCCAAGGCCAGGTGTCAGGGATTCTCTGCTGCCACCAAGCCAGACGGTACTCAGCAGATGTTGAGTGGGTAACACAACTCTTCTAGCACTGTGGTTTTCAATGAACATTTTACCCTTCACGGAATCATCTTAAACTCCCAAACCAACAGCAAACCACTTGACTCCAGAACCACCTGGAAAATTCTGAGGGCTCTTCCATTTTAGTAGAAAAACATCAGAGTGGGAGGTTAATTTTGTGTGTCACTGCCCTTGGTTTGAATTTGTGTGCTTTCCAGTAAATTTTTAAAAATATATATTAATTATCCTTTTCTTCTAAATTCCTGTTAGATTTCTGTAGAATTTAATGGATATAGTGGGCTCCCTCTGGTGGTCACAAGAAAATTTCCAAATCTCAATGGTTAGTACATAGCTTAACATCTTTATTTATAGGATATAGGCCTTTTTATAATTAATAGATTCAGAGTGGCTACACTATGCTTTAAGAGAAAACTTCTAATTATTTTTTTCCTTTCATCAGTGTGTCTCACAAACTGGTTCGTAAGGTCCACTGCCCAAAACCACGCTTACCATCTCCCTTCCAGATCGTCTCTCTTTGGGGATGTCTTGTTTCTGGCCAGGGCACCCCCGTCCCAGGCTTGGGGCTCCAGTCTTCTCTGCCCTGCCCATGCCCATCCACCCCCGTCACGAGTTTGTCCAGCGCACAGCCCAGCGCCTCTCACAGCTGTTCCTGGCTGTCAATTCTCATGGCCTCTTCTCCAGACAAGTCATCCAGCAGATGGTTATCAACCCTCCTCTACATGCCTGGCTCCATCCTAGGCTCAGGGAGTCCTGCCCTGAGCGCCCCTGGGGGCCCCTCTGTTGGAGCCAAATCCGTGATCCAGTCTAGCACCCACGCTGTTTGTAGAGTCTTGCTCTTAACACTGAATTCTATTCAGACACCCTCCACTATGTCCCACACCCTGGACTCACCCCCGCCTCCCACTGCCACCTTCTAACCAAACAAAAATGGAAGAGCACGTTTGTAGCTCTGGCTTGGGAGAGGCAAAGTCATTATATGTAACCAAAATGTTTGCACCCCTATAATATTCTGAAATTTAAATTTAAAAAAATTAAAAAAAAACACCAAAAACTCACTACCAAGGGGTGCTCCATTTGCATCTGCTCCAAACGTCAGGTCTCATGGAATGTGTCCCCCACTCAGCTGGCTAACACGACAACCAGTCTTCAAAACCCCGACCAGCTATCATGCTCTCCAGGAAGGACCCTCCCCCACCCAGATCCTCCTGACCTGGAGTGATCTCTCCCTCCTTTTAAGTTCTGTAGGACTTTTTTCCTTAGGACTCATCCTATTCTCAATTTATCATGGTTCTTGTATCTGTACCATCTTCCTCTAACCACTGGGTCTACAACTGTTTCTAACAATCTTAGTCAGTAGCTCCCACAGGACAAGCACCAAAACAGGGTAGGGAGAGATGAACGAATAATAAACAAATATCTATGCACAGTGGAGTGCAGGACTGAGACCATCCTCCAGAGAATTTTGGCACCAAAAGATATATATATATCTACATATATATATATATATACATACATACATATATATATATGACACATAATATATATATATTATATATATATATAAGACACATAAATTATCTACCTCCACTTGGTAGAGTCTGACATAGTGAGATAACTGCCTTATAGGGCCAAGTCCACTGGGATTTAACACTTTTAAAATATATATATACCATTCCTAGAAATTTTACAAATAAAAAATAATTCAAAAGAGGAGAATAATTTCTTGCTTCAAAGTACTAAGAGAGCATGTGCCCTTCACTAAGCTCTTTCTTAAGCCAACAAAGGCAGTAAACAGGCTGAATATGAGCAACTTTTACTACTTCTGTTCTGCTCTGTAACATTTTCCATAAACTATCAATGAAATGTATCAGGTTCTGTCTGGCAGCTTTTGTCTATTGAAGCTTCTGTCTATCACTTCCACACTGTGCTTTATGTGGTCTTAAGTAGAGTTTCACTCCTCTCCACAAACTTCCAAATGTCTTCACAGAGCAGGGAATTTCTAACTTAGATTAATCCGTTCAATTTCTGGAAAAATCACCCTATGCTGCACGCATAGTGTGCATCATTTGGAAACCACAGACAATGTCTCTGGAATATTATGCAAGGATACAAAAAGACACAGAATGAAAATGAAGAGGATGACCAATTTTCTAGAAAGTTCCTGAAAATGTCTGGGGCGGTTTGAGCCGGGTTGGAAACAAGTGCAGATGGCGTGAAGGGCAGGAGCCCCAGGCTCTGCGTGAGGGGAGCTCATGAACGCCTCACCTTCTCCTCCTCTCTGCTTCTCTCACTCCTGTGTTGCCAGGATTTTCTGGCCCATGTCCCGGGGGAACATGCCAGAAAAGTGTGCCAAGCCTTTGTTCTTTCCCTCCAGAATATTCCCAGCCAACCTCCAACTCCATCTCTTGTCCCTTCCTCTCTGGCAGCCCCGACTGACGGCAGCGGCTGAGTCGACAAGCGGCTGCGTCTGCGGAAGCAGTTCCAGGCCTCGCTCTGGCTGCAGCCATCCCGTGAGGCAGGCACTACAGAAACCCACTGGGGACATGACAAACTGAGCCGCGGGGAGGGGGAGTAACCGGCTGAGGCCACAGAGCTAGGACACGGCTGAGAATTCAGACCGGGCAGTCTGGGTCCAGGGTCAGTGCGCTTCACCCTGGCCATGCTGCTTCTTGGTGCTTGAAGTGGAGCCAGTCAATCCTCTGGGCAAACCTGAATCTGTCTACAGTCCTCAGCTGAGGACCAACTGGGCCTGGCTGGCCAGCCATCCCCGGAGTAGGACTGAAATGGTCACTTATTGTTTGTGTCACCCAGCTGCATCCATTTTCTCTTCTTCTGGGAAGAACATCCCAATTTCCCATGGGGGAACCACCCTTCCCCACACCACATAGTTCTGGTATTGCCAACGCTCCCCCACATCTGTCTCCACTAGTTCCCAGAATGGTCGCATGACCCGAGCATGTCACATGACCTGAAAGTGGCCACATGATCCAGGCCCAGCCAATCAATGGCTTGATAGGCCCCTGCCCCAAGCCAGGCAAACCAGGGTCAGCTCTGAGACTTTTTCTTTTTGTTAATCATGGTAAAATACATCTAATATAAAACTGACCATGTTAACCATTTTAAAGTACACAGTTCCATAGTATTGAATACATTCAGTATGTTGTACAACCATCACCAGTAGCCATTTCCAGGACTTTTCATCTTTCCAAACAGAAACTCTGTACTCATTGAACAACTCCCTGGTCCGGGTGCTACAGCTGCCATGAAACTCCCACAGACTGGTCAGCTTAAACAACAGAAATTTATTTTCTCATACTTTTAGAAAATAGAAGTCCAAGATCAAGGTGTTAGCAGGATGGTTTCTTCTACGGTCTCACTCCTTGGCTTGTAGATGCCGTCTTCTCCCTGTGTCCTCATGGGGCCCTTCCTCTGTGCGTGTCCAAATCTCCTCCTCTTATAAGGACGCTAGTCACACTGGATTAAGGCCCACCCCAATGGCCTCATTTTGCCTTAATTACCTACCTCCAAATATAGTCACTTTCTGAGGCACTGGGGGTTAGGACTTCAAGATATGAATTTGGGGGGAGGGACATAGTTCAACCCATAACACTCCTCATTCCCCAATTCTGGGACTTCTGAGAAAGCAGAAGAATGCTCTATTTGCTGGGGCTGCTGAGCAGGTATGGTCTACCCCTGCAGCTACTGGCGGCCACCTTCCCAAGTAGAGATCAACCCCAAGGAAAGACTATCTGAGAAGGAGGCAGGGAAGAGTTGAGAGAGAGTGAGCTCCTGAGCCCAGACACACCTAAAGCCAGCTCCACCTCAGGCCCTTCCATTCCCAGGGATGTGAGCTAATAAATTTCCTTTTTTGCTTTATTAATGTAGGATGGTCAGACCTTAATGAATGCTCTGATGCTTGTAATTCAAAGGTGGGTTAATGCAAAGGCCTCTCACCCCAGAGTACCCGTGACTCCAGGACATACAGGTGGGACCACAGGGCAGCTATTTACATGGCAGAGTCAAGATTCAATTCCAGGCCTTGGGATGTTCCCGTGTCATGACGTTCACAGCACAGTGGAGGCTGGGCCATGCTGGCATCTCCCACAGAGCAGGCTTCAGGGCCCACCTGGGCCACACAGCTTCCTTCACAGTTCTGTGATCGCTGCCTTAAGGTTGGCCTCTCCGCACAGACTGGGGGCTCCTGCCCTTCCAGCCAGCACCCCCAAGCCTGCAGCAGTGCCAATGACAGCCTTGGAGCAAAGCCCAAGGAAGTCAGAGAACAAGGTTACGCAGCAGGCCTTCCTTCCTTCCTGCCATCACAGGAGGGATGCAGCACTGTCTGTGTGAACACTGGGTGGGAAACAGCCTGAACGTCCTTCGGAAGGACTGGCCAAGGACATTACAGGACAACCCAACAGCCCGGCCGGATTCCATCATTGAACCAAAACAAGGCAGCACCTGCTCTCTGATACAGAGACTGACACAGACCGTCTCAAAGAGAAACTGCAAACTGAAAAGCAGCAGCACACAGGAAACAATACATGACACCAATTGTGTGAAAAAGGAGGAATACTCGCTGATGTCTACGTAACTACCTCTGGAACCGGGCTGTCCAATACCAAAGCTGCTCACCACAATTTAAACTAAAATTAGTTAAAATAAAATAAAATTTAAAAACTCAGTTCCTCAGTCTCACCAGCCACATCTCAAGGGCTCAACAGTGACATGTGGCCAGTAGAGGCCACAGTCCTTGATGGTGCAGGCCCAGAAGGTTCTGTCAGGCAGCACTGCTCTCTAAGGGCCACAGCAAACTGGAAAAGGGCCCTTGGAAAGAGGAGCAGGAGAACAGGGCCAGGAGAATCATTTTTCACATATCTTTTATGTACTTGAATTTTTTAATCACATCATGCATTATTTCCTATTCAAACATAAACATTTAAAAAATCTAAACACATTCTTTAACATTTAAATACATAGGTAAAGTAAGAAAAGAGGGTCTTAGATCCCTGAAGGACACAGGTAAGCCTCACTCGCGCCGAGCACGGGAGTGACCCGCTGGGGGAAAAGCAGGCGTCTTTCTTGGGCAGGCGGATGAGAAAGAGCAGTGATGGACGGGCTCCCAGGGAGCTCCCTGTCTGATTCACAGCCCACCTGCCCCCACATTCCTGTCCTCTCGGCAATCTTATAAGGTCCTCAGGGTGGTCATCGCTCCTGCTTTCATTTCCTGGGGCTGCTGCAGCAAACTTGTGCATCAGCACAAACTCGGGAGCTGGAAGTGATAGTTTACTCCCTCCCAGTTCTGGAGGCCACAAGTCCAAGGTGTGGGCGGGGCAGACCCCTCCCAGAGGCTCTCAGCGAGGACCCTCCATACCTCTCTCTGCATTCCCTGGCTTGTGGACGCACCAAGCCGCGCCCCACATCTCATGGCCCTCTGGTCTGTGTGTCTCTGCGTCTCAGATTTCTCCCTCTCGCCTCTTATAAGAACACTAGTCATTGGATTTAGAACCCACCCTAAGTCTTGGATGGCCTATTCTATCTTGAGATCCTTAGCTTAATTACACCTGGCCAGACCCAACTTCCAAAGGTCACAGTCATAGGCACCGGGAGTTAGGAATGGACATATCTTTTTGGAGGACACAATGCAACCCACTACATCATTTTATAGACAAGGATACAAGGCTGAAGGGTCCCCACTTGCCCATGGTGACAGCCTTGAAGCCCAGCCGTGAAGCCCATCACCACAAAGCCCCCACTGCCTGGGCTCAGCCTGGCAATGGGTGACACACCCATTAGAGCTGCACCTTCTCTGGCCTCGCTTATCTGACTGCTGCGGGACAGGATCTGACAGAAGATTCCACCGTCTCCCGGGCGACCAGGCCCTGGCTATCTGTGGCTGTCTCAGATCAGGTGGGGACCCAAGCTCCAGAGGGTGGTCTGCATTGCCAAACTCCAAGTCTGCCGGCAGACTGGAGCCGGGGAGTTCAGGCTTCTGGGGCTGGAGACAAAGGCCCCCGTCCTTTCCATGATAAGGATGCAGATGCCAGCCCACGGGGGCTTTTGCGCTGGTGAGGGCTCTGGTCTAAAGGACTCCCGTTGAGTGCTCAGACTCAAGACGAAGGCAGACAAAGCCCAGGCGCGGACGCGGGTGTGCAGAGGGCCTGGCGGAGGCCAGCGTGCTGGGCTGCACTGATGGCGGCAGGGCCTCCCAGGCAGCAGGGGCATTGACGGCGCCCTCCTCTCAGCAGGACTGGAGATTTGGACCAGCCCTTTGGCCACGGTCTTCCTGAGACCCTCTTGGAACCTCTCTCCAGGGTTCAGGACCCCCGCTCCCCTCTTCCCAAGGGAAGGCAGGACACAGGACTGCCTCTGGGTCACTGGCTTTAACCTGTACTTTCTCCATGACCTCAGAAAGGCACCCACAGAGCCCACTCCCAGACTGTTAGCAGGTACTGATAAAGACCCTCACGGCTAGTAAGGGCAGACCCTTACTAGGGTGACTCAGTTCCCATGTATTCGGGAGCACCGTGCCCGCTCCCTGCCTCCACCCTCTCTCGCTCTATCATCTGGCAAGAAACCCATTTCACACTGCTGTCCACACACACCGACACACACAAGCAGCTGAAGTTTCACGGCAGCATTCCTTACTGCCGTCTGTGCTGGTTCACAGTTTCAAATGCTAGCTACAACCCACTAAACTGATTTCATATTCCCAAATGGGTTGTGACTCCCAGTTTAAAAAACACTGATCCACATAACTCACATGGATATGCATCCAAATAACACTCAGAAAGAAAGAGAGGAAAAAAGAAGGATGCTTCCCATTTTATGCATTTTGCAGATCATCCAAAAATCCATTTGTGGATCTGAAAATTTTCCCCCCATTTAATTGCAATTTCTGACCTTCCTGATCTGCAAATGGAACCCTTACTTGTCATGTCCTTTTTCCTCTTATTAAAACCTCAGTGGCCCTAAAAACCCT
Source organism: Varecia variegata (assembly GCA_028533085.1). Classification (NCBI taxonomy): domain Eukaryota; kingdom Metazoa; phylum Chordata; class Mammalia; order Primates; family Lemuridae; genus Varecia; species Varecia variegata. Next base: position 133,667,709 of record CM052436.1, on the reverse strand, counting down.
GGTTGAGCCCATAGAATCCTCTCCCACTGGGCCCTCAGAGACTGAATTTTCACACCATGGATCCACCTTTGGAGAAATCTCAGGGCATCTCCCAGCCCTGGGATGTTCATGATCAGGGAGTTTGGTTTCTGGACCAGCTGCAGTGGTCTGGGAAATGCCGGACGGCTTGGCCAGTGGAAGGAATGATACCAAGGGCAAGAGACACTGTATTCGGCTCCCATGTTCTTCTGAACCAATAACATGTTATTTCATTTTGCTGTCACCTTTCCCTGGGTGTTGGGACGTCTGAGATACATTGTGATTTTCCACTCATTCACTGGTATTGGATACCATCCTGTGAGAGGATCATTCTAACCTTGGAAATACCAGGGTCAGAGACCAGACACTGAAATTCTCAATCATAGTCTGTACAAAGCTCCCCCGAGGACAACCGGAAGACCTGCTATGAATCTGGATTTGAGCCACATGGATTAGGAATCAACAAATCCTGGTTTTATTCACGGCCAGCCTGGTCTACACCAGCAAAAGCCAAGAGAGACATGATAATTTGAATAATTCAGACCAAGTTTTCTGTTCCCTTCCTTTGCCTCCACCAAAAGAAATGTAAACAAAAAGCTTACGTTCACCAGATTATTTATCTCCTTTCCACCTGTCCAGCACAGAGAGCTCTGTTGCAATGCTAATCCTGTGGGCATGTGAGTCCCATCAGCGCACCCCTGTGGGACAGCCACTCCTTTCCTGCCATCTAATCCTTTATTCTAAGTCATCTCTAATGGAGTCTTTGTTCCACCACCAACCAAACCACATCATTTCATTTTACCGGCGACTCTGACGGAAAGCCTGCTGGGGAGAAGGGCCAGGACAGTCCACAGGGCACGAGAGCCTGAGCCCCAGCCGGCCTCTGGCCCGTGTGTGTTCTTGGCAATTTTGAGCAAGCAGCCAAGAGAAGGGGCCTAAGGAAGTCTGGGGCCAGCAAAGCATGAAGGCTTTACTTACCTGGGGGGCAGACACATTCCAATGGTGCTTCCCGAACAGTCCGAAGCTTGACTAGTCCGTCCAACTTCTGAGCCGGGAAGAAAAGGAAAGGAAAAAAAAAAATGAGAATGAGTTTCAGGGCAGGGAGGGGTAAAAGTGGAAAAATCAACAAGAACAGATGTATCTAAAAGATCTACCCTGATGACGGTGTTTTAAAGAACATTTTATAAAAGATCATTAAATTCTACAGGCAATTTTAGGGTACCAGGAAAAACAAAAACAAAACATTGAACAGTTACTGGTGAGTCCTTGAAGAGAAGGTGGCAGGTTTCTGCTTTGTTACATTTTCAAATACAACACCAAGAGTTAAAAACAACAGAAACCAGCATCTTGCAAATTAAGAAAAGCCCAAGTGACCATCAGTCTGTGGGCAGAAAGGGCAGAACAGGGGGAGGCCTGGGTGGGGACAGTCAGAACTGGCCCTTGAGGCAGCTTTCCTACTCACAAAGCCATCCCTCTGCAGCGGGGGCAGCCCACAGCCCCCACTGCGGCGGCCCCTCCCAGCCGTGGCCTTGGACCTGATGGGCCCAATCTGCCCTGATGACGACATTTTCCTTTCTTTCTTTCTTCTTCCCATTTTCCTTTCTTCTTACCAGTGGGGATCCTTGGCCTAGAAAATTCGGTTCCGTACAATTTAACAAGAATCTCTACACATGCCCAGCCCTGTGCTAGATTTGGGTGAAAGGAAAAGAATTACTACAGAAATAGAGTCAGAAATGACAGCTACACTGCAATGGTGACTCACAGGGACAGCTCTGGCATGCTCATGGCCTGATTCGACTCTAGGGGCAAACTCTGAGGCCAGAATTAATGTCCCTGCCTCACAGATAAGGGGATGGAAACTTGAAAGAAAGAAATTTGTCCCACATCCCACATTTAGGTTTAGAGGAATGAAGTGATTGGCTCCTAATCCCAAAACTAGCCAGGACTTGAGTCTTGGCAAAGATACACAAAGTATTAACCTTTCTTTAGGGAGTAAAAAACCCTTAAAGCAAAACAAAGCAGGAATGTGCTAACCTGAGTGAACAGTTCAAGACTACTGTTAGAATGGGTGCTTCAGGTTCAAACATAAAATAGTAATTTGTAAGCACTGCCTTAGAGGGAGGAAGAGGGGCACCCCGTGGTCTGAGCCCTTGACCACCAGGCCTGGGATTTTCACAGAAGACAGGCCCCCAGCCCGGCCTTGTCTGCCTCTGGCTGGAATAGCCCAGGACCAAGAGGCTGAGGCCAAAACCCTAACCAGGGACCTCCAGTCGCCTGCAACACTGGTCCTGAACGCAAAGAAAGAGAAGGCCAGCTATCGTCACCATCACCATGGTGGAAACACCACCACGACAGCCGGAGGGTGCACTAACATCTCCATCCTCACTGCACCTCCTGGCCCTGGCCCCACAAGGCCCTGGGCTTGCCCCAGACATCGGAACCTGGCGAGGCCTCAGGATGCCAGCCTCTCAGCTCCCTGCAGGGACTGCCACCAGCCACGTGCTCCTGCTCCCGCCCAGAGTGACCCTGTGGGCAGCCTGGGCCAGACCCCGCCCTGCTGAACGGGAAGCCATGCAGCAGTTTAGCCCGACCTCAGAACTCACTCTCTTCCCCATTGTGTCTGCAGATACCAAAACAGATTTCAAAATGTGCTTGGATAAAGAATTCAGCCTCCTAGTTTAAGCCAGTCAATTTGTGCAGGAAGCTCTTATTTGGTTTTTATCAGTGCTAGACAGAAAACAAAGGACTGCCACACTAATTTCATTTTTTTAATAAAAGCATTTAATGCTAAAAAACAATTCACTTTTAACAACTGGTATCACACTTGGGCAACTACTATCACATCTGGGCCTCTCTCCTAAAGGGGAGGGCAGCTTTCTCAAACACTGATAGGAAACACAATTACTTCTAAGCTACTCTTACTTCAAGATGAAAAGCAAGCTAGGAAACTATTGATGAGAAGAAAAAATGTACTGTTAGTGCCAGTAGCTGGGATCATAGGTTACTGGGATTGAGTTTTTGTTTTGCCATTTATTCTAACTCCTGAGCATTTGTTTTTCTAGATTTGAGGGCAAATCTGCAACATTTTCTCCCCTAGTCCCCTCCCCTCCCCCGCCTCCGGCCCCTAACTGTGGGTTTGAAACGTCCCTACTATGAACACAAAGTGAAATGTTTGACTTAGAAACCCAATCCCACAATCTTGACTTCATGCTTTTTTTCCCCCTAATTCTAAGAAAATATTCTTTTGTGTCCAGGTTTGTAAAAATGATTTAAAAGCCTCAACTTTTTACATCCAATTATCTGACAGTACCCCTAGCATCTGCAAACAATATGGTCCTGGTTTTACATATGCAAACAAGTCCTGATTCTAAAAGTAAATAAACGAAGAGTTTCTGAGAAAAGAGCAGAGACTCTGGGGGCATTCCCTTCCAGAAGCACTGAGAAGGAGAACTTGAGGTTTGGGAGCAGGGTGCTAAGAGCTCAGGGAAAACTCATCAGGGGAAACCATGGCTTTCAAAACAGCAGTAGATGGTCAGATGATAAATTTATTAATGATATGTTGGAGCACCAGTCTAGAACAATTCACCAGATGTCTGATCACATCCTCAAATGGTTTTGCTCTGATGAAATATAGATTGATGTACAAAAAAGGGATGCAATGATTCATCTCTGTAAAAGGCTGCAAATAAAACCATAAGACATTTCTACCCTTTCACTGAAAATTCCTACTCCAGGGAATATATCCCATGGAAATAAATCTGCAGAAACAAGAAAATACTACTCATGAAGAAGCCGCAGGAACAGCAGTGGGAATGGTCGGTGAAGGATGGGGAAGGCCCTTGACGGACGGTCACAAGTCAGGGAGCAGCACTACGAAGACTGCAGCAACAAGGAAAAATGTTTATGACACATTAAATAAAATGTCTACATCTATGTAAAAATTCAGGCATGGGGGAGAAGCCACTACCAAACAGAACCCAGTGGGTGTTGGGATTATTAAAAGAACTTTAAAAGTTCTGTGTTGTTGTAATACCACCTTCTCAGTAAAAATAGAAAACCCTGGAAGTAGAAGAAGAGACAAGATGAACTCCCTGTGAAAGGAGAGTTTTGCACACCAGATGGATGATTCTGTCTCCTCAGGAAGACCCAATTCCAGGACCAACCCTGCTACTACACGGCCACCACGATCACCGGAGCAAAGGCTTGCCAAGAGTCAAGCCCCTCGGCTCCAGCCACAGCCCCTCATCCTTCCTCCTGTGCCCATGAGAATGGCTTTGCCCACCTCCTCAGTGCCGGCTCGCCTAGTCCTCCCAACAGCCCCTCCAGGTGGGGACTGTCACACGCCCATTTACAGATGAGAAAACTGACACTTAAGAGAGGGAAGAGTCAGGGTTGGACTTACATCCTGGCAGCAACTGACTCCAAATGCAAAGCAGGACAACCTCTGCTTATGAGCAACTTTTATGCCTATGACAAATTTGTTAAAAGTTGCTATCAAAAGCCAGGCCATACGAAACTATGGACAGAACTCAGTACCATGTTTAGGAAAGGTTGAAAGAGTGAGAAGAATTAAGTACAAGGAGTGGTGTGGAGGAGATTAAGGGTGATAGAATTGTTCCATATGTCCCTGGGGTGGTGGACACATGACTAGGCATTTGTCAAAGTCCATAGGACTGTGTGTCACAAAGAGTGAACTTTAATGGATATTAGTGAAAACCAAGGTCAATCAGGACACTGGAGAATCCCAGGCCAGATTGCCGGCTATGACAAATGAATCTAACTATATTAAAATTGTGTGACATAATCTCACTGAAGGCTGTAGGGGGGAAATGTAGCTTAGCTAAGTTACTTGCAAAATATTTTGATTGAAAACTGTAAGGGTGGAGACAGAGGGAACCTGACATGAACACTGCACTCTAGGAGGTCAGGTTGTTACAGGAGTGCAGGTTAGCAATTTTGAAGCTACTTTGCATATTAGCTTATTTTTAAGCTACGTTACATATTAGCTTTACATATTAGTTTATTTACAAATAAGTAAATAAACTACAGATGAGAGCCAGGTTTATCATTGTCCAAGAAAGAAGTTGTAAGTAAGCAAAGAAAGTACTCGAAAAGTACGTACACTAGAATGAACCCGTTGTGCTGGATCAGAATCAGGGACCATCACTATGAGGTCACGTTTATGTTCTGTATACAGGTAAACACTGTAGGAACCATGGGGAGAGTTCCCCTTGGCCCTCTGAAAGTTTGCTGAAAAATCAACTAATCAACTAAAAAAAGGCAGATTAATTGGAGAAAAGGCATACAAATTTATTTAACATGTATATACAGTATCCTTCAGAATGAAGACCTAAAGATACAGGGGAAATTGTCCATTTTTATGCTTAGGTTCAACAAAGTATAGGCAGTCACGCAGAAATATGATTGGACAAAAAGGTATGATTTAATGCTAGATTGAGTGGGAAAACTCAGGGCCTGTCTGTCTAGATTCTTCTTGCCCTCTCTGAGCATGAATCCTTCCCTTCTGGGTGTGGGGCAGGACTCTCTCTGGAATGGGGGTCTTATGACCTGCAGTCAAACAAGATAATTTCTTTTTTTCTTTTCTTTTTGAGATAGGATCTTCCTCTGTCACCCAGGCTAGAGTACAGTGGCGGTATCATAGCACACTGCAACCTTAAATTCCTGGACTCAAGTGATCCTGCTGCCTCAGCCTCCCAAGTAGCTGGGACTACAGGTGCATATCACCATGCCAGGTTAATTTTTCTATGTTTTATAGAGATGGGGCCTTGTTCTTGCTCAGCCTGGTCTCGAACTCCTGACCTCAAGCAATCCTCCTCCCTCAACCTCCCAAAGTGTTAGGATTACAGGCGTGAGCCACCACACTTAGCCAAGATTATTTCTTTATGGCCAATTTTGAAATAGAAATGCAGAGGGAAAGTTAGAGTAATATTTTTAGGTTTTATGGCTAGCTTTGGGGAAAAAGGGGTCTGGTTTCTATGACCCACCTTGGGGAAGAGGGATTCTCCTTTCTATGGCTAGCCTCAGGAGAGAATGGGACTGAGAGATGGGAGGGCAAGAGAAGGTCAGAGAAAAACTTTTGCCTCTGAGGCCTTCATTTTGTGGTATTGTTTTCCAAGCGCCAACGTTACATACAGAAATAATTACAGATATATGCATATAGAAGGGTTAATATACATCCATATATACCCTACGTCTATCTACAGAGAAGGCCTACAAAGAGTGACATCCTAGTAGTAACAAGCACACCTAATGCCTAGATCTTGGTTTCTAAATATCATTCTCCAATAAAAGGAACCAGGGCTTCTTGGAGAAATGGCTGATTCTAGGGCCAAGGTAGGAAAAATATGAGATAAGCCTGGCATCTTATAATGCCAGAAAGTAAAGAAGTGCTTTATAATAAGCGGGGTGGGGGTGGAGGGTGTATGTCAAAGAAACACAAGAACCAACCTGAAAGGCTTGGAATGGCCAAAGTTGGAACAATTTAAGCAACAAAATAAGTAATGTAGTATTGGCTTATAATCCAAAGAATAAATTAAATACCCATGAGTCCATGCTGATATAAATGATTGCATAAATAAATGAGGAGAAGAGACACAGCTTCCTTGCAGTATTTCAAATAATCTATGAAGCTACTTCCCGCTCCAGAAGGCAGAGCTAAAGTGGCCTCTCCTTGAGTGTGAGCTGGACTTACTCAGATAGGAACTTTACAAGGGAGAAATCTGGCAGATACTACATTAACCAAGTGATCAAGGTTAATTAGCACCAGAGATAAGTCACACTGACATAACGGACCCCCTGATATCATGCCATGAAAGTAGCAATCCACCTTAATGGTATCCTTTCCAAACACACACAACCTAGTCTGATCATGAAAAAACTCAGATTAGCCCCAATCGAGAGGCATGCTACGAGATACCTGCCCCATATGTCTCAAAACTCTCTAGGTCATGAAAAACAAGGAAGAACTGAGAAATGGTCATGGATTGGAAGAGACTAAGAACACATGACAACTAAATGTAAGGTATCCTGGACGGATCCTAGAACAAGAAAAGGGCATTAGAGGAGAAGACTGGTGAAATCTGAATAAGGTGTAGTTCAGCCAGGAAAAAAAAAGGTAGCAGAATCACAAAGTCATTTAACACCAACTAAAGTGTAGCTCTGTTATTTTTTAGAACAGATCTATTTTCTTTTTAACTGAGGTGAAAGTCACATAACCATTAACATAAAATTAACCATTTTAAAGTAAACAGTTCAGTGGCATTAAGTAAATGCATAATGTGCAATCACCTCCTCCATCTAGTTCCAAAACATTATCATCATCCCAAAATGAAATCCTGTCCCCATTCTCCTTCCCACCAGCCCTCAAATGGCAACTGCCAATCTGCTTTGTCTCTATGGATGCACCTATTCTGGATATGTCACATAAACAGAATCACACAATTTGTGACCTTTTTGTCTGGCTCCTTCACTTAGCATAACGTTTTTGAGATTCACCCACATTGTAGCATTTATCAGTATTTCTTTCCTCTTTATGGCTGAACGATATTACATTCTGTGTGCTACCATTTGCTTATCCATTCCATGAATATTTAGGCTTACTCTACCTTTTGGCCATTGGGAACAGTGGGGCTACAAACACGAGCGTCCCCCACACCGGCCGCCCGCTGGAGCCCGGACGCTGCCCCGCGAGACAGGCCCTGCGGTGGCGCGGGGGGACCCACCGGGGCGGCGTGGAGGGACCCAACGTGGCGGCGCTGGCCGGAGCAGAGGTAGGTGGGAATTGCAGCTGCTGACCAGGGACCCTGGAAAGTACCACCTACCCGAGCCCCCAGCACCGTGGCCTAAAGCAGCGGGCAAGCCAGGTGTGGCCAGAAGGACGTGGTGAGCAGGGGCGTTTGACGTCGTGGGCACCCATCTCACACACGGCGATGCGCGCGTGCTTTCCTTCCTTTTTGTTGATGTCACTGATGGCCACGAGCGTGCACTCGTCCGGAATGGCTGTGACTTCTTACTGGCGTTGGAGCGCCAGCGCCGCTGTGATGAGAGTGACTTGGGCCAGGTGCTCCTGCTGCTCATCTCTCGCCACGGCCTGCTGCCTACCCCAGCCTCGCGAGGAGACGGGCTGTGTCTGGAGGAGACATCAATCTCTAGGTGACCCCCAGAGCCCTCAGTGACCGGAACCGAGGCCTCCTCACTCTGCTGTGGCGTGCTGCCCTGCTTCGGTCCTCGGGTGGGTCTCAAGCCGCCGGCCCGAGGCAGAGCCACACTTGGGCGCCCGCAAAAACGCCGGAAGTCAGTGACCCCAGATCCCAAGGAAAAGCAGGTTTGTGACGCCAGACTGCGGCTTCGGCTTCGGGCTGAACACTGCCAGCACGAGACTGCTCTACAGGGCAACGTCTTCTTTAACAAGCAGGACCCAACTGAGCGCCAGTTTTGTGCCTTAACCAGGCCAACACCATCCTCACGACCCAGGACCTGGGCTCCATCATCTGTGACATCAAGTTCTCTGAGCTCACCTACCTCGACGCATTCTGGCACTGGAGGCACTTAACGGTGTCTTCATCACAGACTCCCCCAAGCAAGCTGCTGGGGAACACATAACAGATCTATTCTTGATCAGAATTCTAACCACCTCCAACTGAGACACAATATAGGTGTGTGTTAAAATCATCTTGAAAATGGCTGGAAGTGGTCCCGTGGCTTCATGCTAGTCCTCACATTAGTCTTTATTGAGATCTTGCTAGATTGATAGTGGGATATAATTACTAATAAATTTGATCTGGTCCTCTTTAGTTAATGGTGATATTAGTTTTCAATTGCCGTGTAACAAACTGCCACAAAATTAGCAGCTTAAAACAACACACATTTACTATTTTACAGCTTCTGTGATCAGAAGTCTAGACATAGCTGCACTTGGTTCCACAGGCTGAAATCGACGTGTCAGTCAGGGGTTTCTTTCTGTAGCTCTGGGTCCGCCCTCATGCCCATGTGGTTCCTTGTGCTCACAGACCAAGGTCCCTCTCTTGCTGGCTGTTGGCCGAGGGCTGTTCTAGGTTCCCAGAGGCAGCTCATAGTCCCTTGCTGTGTGGCCCTCCGCTGTCCATGCCTCACCTCTCTCTGACTTCAGGAAGGGCCCAGCCATCCGAAGAGCTCACCCGATTAGTCAAGGCCACTGGATAATCTCCTTTCTCATTAACTCAAAGCTAAGTGGGTGGTCAGTAACTCAATCATCGGAGGGCTAGCCATCATAGCCACAGTTCTGCCTGCACTCGAGGGGAGGGAATTATACAGAGTGTGTGCACCAGGGACCAGGAAGCTTGGGGCCATCTTGGAATTCTGCCTGTCACAGTAACATATCACTATTCATGTCTCACTTTTGACAAATGTACTATGGTTATGTACATATGTACAGTGTATTTTTCTATGAAACCAAAATGATCCAAATTTTTAAGAAAGGTCACATCATGGATTTCCATTTCCAGGCAAGATGGAATGACAATGACTAGATTTACTCTCCTGCCTAAACAACCACATCAAAAACAACAACAAAACTCACAATTAAATATGAAACAATGGTTCTGAAGACACTGGTAGCAGGCAGGGAAGGACAGGGATCTCTGAGACACAGACAACCAGGAGCTCATGGCCTGGGGCGTGTCCGGGCTGAGTGCAGGGAGGGGAAAGACAGACGGAGCCTGGCAGCCTTCCCGTGCCTAGATGGGGCTGGGAGTCCAGGGAGGCTGAGGCAGTCTGAGTTGGCAGAGGAGAGGACTGGAGAGAGATAGCTGCACAGAGACTCTGGCCCTGTCTGTCTGTGCAGCCATCTCTCTCCAGTCCTCTCCTCTGCAAACTCATGCTGAGGGTCCCCTTTGGGTGTGAGGCAAGGCATCTGTGAGTGGGGAAAGAACCTCCTGAAGGATAAGAGGGGACAGCAGCCAGCACTCACACAGGGGTGGGCAGAGTGCCTGTTGCCGCCAGCCAGGCCAGGAAAGCTCACAGCCCACTCTCATCCAGCACTCAGGGGAGTGCCAGGAGGGGCTGCCTCAGCCGCAGGGAGTCAGCAGTCCCACCCAACAGATCTGAAACACAAGACCCCATAGGATCAAACTGTTTCCAAGTAACTTAACTGCCACAAGACAAAGCCATGAATATGTATAGAGATGCAAAAAACGCCCAGGAACAGCTAAAGCTCATCTCTCTGTCTGCCATACAATAAGAAAAGTTACCAGCAGGAAGATGGCCCCCTAATGAGCAGAAAAACCAATTCAAGGAAACAGACCCCAAACTGCCACAGATGTTAGAACTAGCAAACAAAGACCTTAAAGCAATTATTGTAACTGTACTGCATATGTTCAAAATGTTAAGTAGAAGCAACAAAGATATTAAAAAGACCTAACCTAAATTTGAGAGTTGAAAACTACCATGTCTGAGATGAAAAATATGGTGGAGTGGATTAACAGCAGAGGAGGCGTTGCAGAAGAAGAGAATACAAACTTGAAGACAGCAGTAGAAACTATCCAAATGAACACAGAGAGAATGATTTTTTTTTAAAAAAAGAAAAGAAAAAGAGAAGAGAATTGGTAAACTGTGGGACTTCAAGTGGCCTAAATACATGTAATCAGAGTTGCTAAAGAAAAGAAGAGAGCAGAGTAGAAAAAAATATTTGAAGGTTCAAAAAATGTTTCCAAATTTGATGAAAATGATGAAGCCATAGATCCAAGAATCTCAATGAAACCCATGCACAATAAACACCAAGACACTATAATAAGACATATCATAATCCAATTGCTTAAAATCAGTGATAAAGAGAAAATCTTAAAAGCAGTTAGAGAATTGTCCGATCATCTGTATTACATGGACAATTGGAACTCTCATACACTGCTGGTGAGAATATAAAATGATACAATGGCTTTGGACAACAGCTTGGCAGTTTCGTAAAAAGTTAATCCTATACCTATCATATGATCAACCACTCCACTTCAAGGTATTTATACCCAAGAGAAATTAAAGATAATAAAATAAAGAGTGGCATGTGGATATTCATAACAGCTTTATCTGTAATAGACAAAAACTGGAAACAACCTAAATGTCTATCAACAGGTGAATGGACAAATTGTGGTACATCCATATAATGAAATAATGCTCGGTAATGACAAAGAATAAACTATTGTGTAAAACTAACTATTTGCATAACCATTATGCAAAAATATGAAAGAATCTCTCAGTAATCATGCTGAGTAAAAGAAATCCTGAAAAATGAAAACATCGACAGTAACAGAAATCAGTGGTCCCTGGGTGGCAGGCGAGGAGGGATGGAAGGGAGAGAATTCAAGGGGCAGGAGGCAACTATGGAGGGTGATGACTAAGTTCACTAGCTAGATTGTGGAGAGGGCTTCACAGCTGTGCACATTTGTCACAATTTATCAAGTTGTGCGTTTTAAATTTATAGAGTTTGCTGTATGTCAATATACCTAAAAAAAAAACAAAACAAACAAACCCATACAACAAAAATCCAGGCCATGGCTTCTGTAAGTGTGGCTGGGGTGGTAGAGCTCATGTCCTGGGAACAAGAGGCATCACGTTGAATTTCAGATTCCACCTCAGTTTGGTGCCAGGTGAAACCTCCCTGGCAGAGTCACAGCAAAGGCAAAATGTGAGAGCGTCTGGCCCAGCCCAGGCTTTGGAGGGGGCTGGAACTGTTCCCTGAGGAACGTGGGTTCAATCAGTGACTCCCATGGGCACGCTGAGCGACTCTCTTCCAAACCACACAGGAACACATATTTCCTTATGGGTCCCTGCTCAGTCCTGAAATACATTAGGATGTTTTTAAAGAGTTGGTCTACAAACAAAATGTGATTCTTCAGTAATCCTTAATTTGTGTTCCCATTCATTATTTTTTCAAAGACACACATCACTTCCCGTCAGAACTCGCCTTCTAGGGTTCACCACACTGGGCTGACAGAAGGAAATCCCATCCCAGCCTGGAGGGGGAACATGCAGTTTCCATCTCAGCCTTTGACACATTGAGGAGAGCCCCCCAGCTGGTCCAGATCTGTCCTCCATGCTGGCGCCACACCAGCCAGGGCTCCTCTGCAGGCCCTGCTCACCAGGTCTGCTGGAGTCCCCTCCCGGAGGTCCCCAGCCCTCTCCAACCTGTCCACAGTGCATGTCTAGTTCCCTAATGTGCCACACTGTTATGAGCTGAATGGCGTCCCCCACCCCCAAATTCATGTGTTGAAGTCCCAACCCCCAGAACCTCAGGCCATGCTGTATTTGGAGACAGAACATTTAGAAAGGTGATTAAGGTAAAACGAGGTCATCAGGGTGCACCCTAATCTAAAATGACTGGTGTCCTAAAGAGAGATTAAGACACAGACCCATACAGAGGGAAGACCGTGTGGGGTCACAGTGAGAAGGCGGCATCTGCAAGCCAAGGACAGAGGACTCAGAAGAAACCAAGCGACCCTGCCAGACACCTTGACGTGACGTCAGATGAAGGAGCCTCCAGAACTGTGCAGAAATGGACGTTTGCTGTTTCAGCCCCCAGACTGTGGTCCTCTGGGTGCTGCGGTTAGCCCTGGCTCACTAGCACAGATGGGGTGCCAGCCTGCCCTGCCCTCTTCAGATTCCCCATGGGACTCTGGGAACTGATGTGGGGGGTGGCAGGGAGGAGGGGGCAGGGACACACTGAATGAGGGGTGTCCCAGTCCTTGGCCCACAGAGGCAGGGGAGGAGACACCATGGAGAAACATTTAGAAAGACGTAAGAGGCAGACCCACCAGGGGGAAGGGAGGGGCAGGGAGGGGCAGGGCTCAGACAGGCAAGATGGGCTGCGCTGACAGGCCTGCAGTGAAGGGGCCAAAGGAAGCCACGCAGACATCCTGGGCAGGACTGACCATGCCACAGGACATGGTACCTCCTTCCTGCTCATCTTGGGCAAAGCCGGGCCTCAGGTTGGCGCCTCCTTGCAGGTGTGGGAAGGAGATGGAGGCACTGTCCCCAAGAAGGGCAGCCACCCAAGTGCAGACCAGCAAAGCAGGGACTCGGTAGGAAGGGAGGGCCATGGCTTCATCCTCACAGAGACCAGTGGGGCACATGCTGCCACCCCTTTTCCAGAGCAGGAAGTCGAGGCTTGGAAAAGTCATCTAATTTGTCCCAGCACCCTGGCCGGTTCAGAGGCAGCTCCAGACTCAAACCCAGGGCTCCCAACTCTAAAGCCACAGCATGAGCCATACAGGGTCCAGCAACAGGGGCTTTTGGGGGATGTAGGGGGGACAATTTCTATAAGGGGATAAGGTCAGGCTGGTCTCATCTGGGCACATTATAAAGTCTCTCACTGGGATTCCTTTACAGCGCCCATGTGTGTGCATGTGCATGCACACCCCCCATGCATGCACACGTATACTCACATGTATGCCTGCACACTTGCACAAACACACATGCACACACATATGTGCATATGTGGTTTTGCATACCCATGTGATGCACATGCACGCATATGCATGCACGCACACTCATGTGCACACCCATATGCATGTACGCACACAATACACACATGCATGTGTGCACACACATGCACACTCATGCATGCATGCACACTCATATGCATGCATGCACACTCGTGCACAAACATACATGCATGCACACACACATACACACACACTCTAGTCCCCTTGACATCATGGGAACTTGTCTTTCATTTGACTGTACCAAATAACAGTCTGAAAACAAGATGCTGTAGGTGGTAACAGCCCATACATCATACAAAAAAGCACAGTTAGATAAATGGACAGATCCTGTTTTCTTGTGTGTGATGTTCCTCCCTGGAGAACCAAAGTGGAGTATATTTTATTTAAATTGTCTTTTTAAAACACCAGAATGCATTCTATCTGCTTTATGATTTGTTTCACAATTCAAAATTGTACACAACCTCCATTTTACAAGTTGCCATTGCCCATGCAAAAATACTCCCCCACCCTCAATTCTGCGGCTACATCAGGAAAATAAAGGTTTCATTTACCAATGTGAATTGAAGCAGATGTGTCCAAAGCCTCTAATTCATCAGGTGAACCACGGGCATTCAGGGGTACCAGTGCCATATTGCACAACCCCCAAACCAGACTGACTATTCTATTAATTAAAGCAAACTGATTGTTTGTTGGACCTTTCACAATGACAAATCCATAAAATTATTTTCATGAATAATTTGATTTTTATTTTGGTGATAACTGTGACATTTTTAAATTAAATGGAAAATCTTATTCTGCTCAAATGAAAGACCAAAAATGGGGTTATAAAGCTAATTCAGTCACATTTCTCTGCTTCTTGACTCAGCGACTGAACATGTGTGAATACTTTTTTTGCTTCTGTATGGCCTCAATAGGATGGCAGAAACCCAGTGTTAAAAGACTCTTAAGGTCAGCCAAGTAACCGCAGGACCTCTCTAATCAGCAAACAGACATAGACATTCCTCCCAGATTCAGTCAAAGAAAGCATTCCAGTAAGCACAGCCATTTTCGGTGTGTGCATGATGTACTGAGCGCTTGGTGCACATCGCCTTGTTTAATTCCCACAGAAAACTTGGGAGGCAAGCATTGTGTCCCCCGTTTAACAGATGGGAAAACGAGGGTTTGGAGAAACACTCATTTACCCAAAGTCACACCGCTGGGAAATGGCAGAGCTTGGGATGTGGACCTGGGTCTGGCGAATGCTAAAGTCTTCCCTGGTGCCCTGCACGCATCCATCACTTACAGATGTCTGCAAGGACATCCACACTTGCACAAAAACTGCTGCTGCTCCTCAAGGCTAAATCATTGCTTCCACTGGGTGTGCCACGAGCTGTGGAAAGGGCAGGGGACTAGGAGTCAGGTAACCGGGGCTCAGGTGTCTGCTGCCACAAGGGGCCAATCACTGCCCACCTCTGGGAGGGTGAATCTCACCTCTCAGGGGAAGGGTGGGGAGCACACTGACGTGATTTTCTTTAAAACTACACCTGCAAACTTATTTTTTCTCCCAATGGTTTGTGCTTAATCCTGAAATACGTTTCTGGACATGATGAAGGGATGTTCTCTGAGTGCCTGTGTCAACAATTAAAGATTAATCCTCGCTCTACACATGGAGAAAACTGAATGGGGGAGAGAGCTGGAGCTGTGTGTGGCCTCTGGAGAACATCCCCACGTGGAACAGCGCTTGTTCCCATAATTAGATGCGCGGGGAGGACCAAGCACGGTGCCTGGCACCACTGACTGCTGCTCAAGGCAAGTTTCTGCAGCAAACCAACAAATGAATCTAATTCTAAAATGAAATGCTCAGACTTTTTCTATATCTTATTTTAAGTCTTTCTTTGTTATCAATTGCCTTTTGCTTTCAACAACACTGAGAATCCAACTGAAATAAAAATTCAACTAAAAGATGTATTGAATCCACTAAACCCATCATAAAACTTGAAGCATAATTTCACAATTGTCCAACAGCTTCAGGATACCACAGGAGGAGAAATACATCTGCATGGACAAACCTGGATGTTTCAAAATTAAAGCAAAAAAAGCCCCAAAGACTTTCTATTTTATCCAGTTACTGCTACATCCCAAAGAATAACAGAAGTAAGAAATTTTCCCCACAAAACCACTAATTGTACCATTACCTGTGCTAACAAATCTATGGGGGAGGCCGAAATGCCTTGCTGACAGTAGGATGCAGATTTTCTTGATGGGACACTAAGTGTCATTAATCCTGACAATGAAGATTGTGCATCATCTGGAAAATGTTTTTAATGTAAGGTGTAAACACATAAAGGTATAAATAAATGGTGTGCATTCTGTGGTTAAAACTAGGTAAGTGAAAATCTGTCCATGGGCAAAATTGGAAGGAATTATGCAAAAAGTTAAATAGTCCTTGTTTTAGGGTGGTGGGATTATCAGTAACATTCATCATGTTAAATCAAGATATAATACATTTTGGTTACTTTTTTTAAAAAAAGGAGGCGGGGGAAGGGTCGCCAAGCTGGCATACCAGGTCCCAGTCGTAGGTCCCAGAGCCTAGATGAGCAAGGCAGCTGCGGCAGCAGCCGGAGCCAAGCTAAGAGCGCAGGGGGCAAAGGGAAAGTGCGCAGCTGCCTGAGGAGCAGCAACGCCAGAGCTCCACCTCCCCGCAACACTCATCGGTGCCTCGTGGAGGGCCTACGATTAGTTAGAGAAAAGGGAGAAAGGCAGAAACCGGTGACGGAGAGGGCCCCTCTGAAGGTACAGGATCGCGCCCACGCGCCGGGAGGCCCCGAGGCACACGGGACAGCGGGCTCCTGCTCCCAGCTGGCCTTCCGCTCTCCCGCCACTCTCCTGCGCAGCCCGCGCACAGAAGGAGGCCTGAAGCTCAGAGGAGCTGGCGACCATCCCAGACCACGCCACCCACAGGCAGTGGTGGCCTCTGGCCCCTCGTCTAGAGCCTTCCCCGCCACCCTGCCGCACTTCCCTCCTCCGAGCTCAGCGCTCGGAAAACTACCATGGACAGATAGCGCCAGGCAATCTCCCAGACACGTTCACCTCGCTGCTCCTGGTCCCCAGGACTCGGGACACCCCAGACTCTCCTGCCAGGCCATGGACCTCCTCTGAGAACATTCTCCTGGAGAAATCCCCCCACTAGAAAGCCGATGGAAGTGGGCAGAGGAACGTGGGCCCCCGGGGCAGGTGGCCCTGACCTGGGCACACCCACACTGCCCCAGGCTGAGCACCAAAGGGGGAGTGGACATGCCCATCCTCACTCCTCTCTCCCAAGACATCCTGCAAATCCCAAGGAGCCACAGCCCCCATCTCTGTAACATTTCTTCCTCTATAAAACAACAGCAATAACCTCTGTCTGGTACATCTCATGAGGCTGTTACAGGGAATTTTTAGGATTTGAAGTTATCTTGTAACTTTGGTTTTTTTTTGTTTTTTTTTTTTTTAACAGTTTATGGTATTTTTATTTAAAATTAAAAAAAAAAAAAAGAATCAGTATAGTCAAGTTGTCTTAGTCTTAAAGATTTCTGGATTTCGTCCTTGGAGGAGGTCAGTATCTTCCCAAGGCCTGGGTCCTCGAATGTTCTTCCAATCATCAAAAGTGGAGTCCTTTATTTTCTCATACTCTGACTCTAAAGATACTTTATTTTCTTTCAGTTTTTTTTCCAATTCAGGATCAATCTTAATCTTCACAGCATCATATCGGATTTGTGAAAACTCACGAAGACCAAAAGAACCTCCAACAATCAGCAACAACATGGGGACTCCGTAGCGAAGGGTCTTGTTCTTGCGCAAGGCACGCATCACCTCGGGTGCAAACATGACGAAATCCTTCGACCCACTTAGATCTCCAATCAGGCCCGGCGCTGACTCCCAAATCTCAGCGGCCCAAGCTCTAGCCAAACCGAATACGTCCTTGACTCACGTCTTTACCGTCGCTCTATCTTGTAACTTTTAAAGCTCACATTTTGTAAGCACATTATATACAGAGAAGTAGAGATTTCAATATTGCCACAGAGAAACCCAAATTTATCAATATACACAAAGTCCTACAGAACAAGTCCCCAAGATCTGTTCTGTTGGATAAAACGCCCTTTAGCTGGGTTTCAAGCCATTGAGGTAGAATCTCTCCAGAACGTGGTTCCAGCTTGTTGCCAAAGCCCCTCTCTCACTATTCCTTGGATGGCCACCTCCTTGTCTTACTAGCCCCATGTCCTCTCCCCCCTTCTAATAACAGCACTCCAAATTGTCCTTTGGGGACCATCTTCCACTTCTTGGTCCCTTCAGCTCCAGGGGGGCTGCCCCTGCACACGTGTACACACACATGCACACACACACTTGAGGCTGGCCCAGCAGAGAGGCTGCCTGGCTGGTCTCAGTGGCCAGTGCTGCTGATCCACAGAGATGGATGCAGGTGACCCACGCAGGTGACCAATGCTGGTCCAACAGAGTGAATCAAGGAACCTCTGCTGGGACTGTAGCTAGGGAGATACCAACACCAAGGATGTGAATCAGGAGCTGCTGGAAGCTTCCCTGGCACTTCATGGGAAGAGTGAGGGCACCTTGAGGAATGTAGAGCCCATAACGAAGAAACACAAGATCAGGCACCTTTAGCTATGCCTGCGCAGACATGCACCCGGACTTCTTTGTTACTCAAGCTCATAAATTCCCTTTTAAATTTAAGCCACTCTGAGTTCAGGTCCTGTCACATTGCTGTGTGAAGGTACAAGGATCCAAAGGCATCTAGAAATGCTGAATCTAATGAGACAATGCTTGTGAGGGCAGAAGGGGCACCCACCCTGCCTTGGGGACTGGGATTCTAACTGCACATGCTCTAGAAGGGGATTTGGAGGCCACAGTGAGACATGTCTGTTGAGAGAGCCAAGGGGCTGGGCGGTGGCTATGGGGACACCAGAGCTGCCCAGGCACACCAAATGGGTACAGGTGCACCAGGCACGGTCTCCTTGGTCCTTGGACAGCTGCCCCCAGCCTGAGCATCCTCTTCCCCTTTCTGCAGAGTGAGATGCAGTGTTACCATGCTCTGTGTGTGCTGTGATGTGGAAAAGGTTCGGAAGCAGTGCCCTAGAGTGCCACCCTCAGTGTGGAGGCCACTCCAGCCAGTCACTTCCAGAACAGAACAGCATCTGCTCAAAGCTTAGAGACCAAGAACTGCAAGGAATGGCCCCCTCGCCCCATTCTCCAGGGTGACAGCAGTACCATTCGATGACACCTAGCTGACACTGTGGGCTGCTCCTCAATAGCAATGCCCAGTCTTCCTAACAAAGCCTCTATTCTGTTCCTGTGGCAATGTGCCCAGCCTCCAGGGATGAATCACGATCGCCAAAGCCTCCTCGTGGCAACCCTGTTACCCTTGCCAGTGACCATGTGACCTAGGTGACCATGTGACCTAGCTCTGGCTGGTGGCTATAAGGAAAGTCTGCTGAAGTGTGTTGGGAAAGCTTTCCCCTTGGTTTAAAGAAAAGATAACGCCTCTGAAGAAGATGGCTTTCTCCTGCCCCCACCCCCTCTACCCTGGCTACTCTAGAGTGAAGACACATGCTTGGAGCTGCAGCAGCCATCTTGCAACCACGAGGTAAGGAAGAGAGAATGGCAGACACTGACTGGCACCCAGGCATGGCCAAGTCACTGACAAACCCAGGACCTGCTGATTGTCTGGGAGGCTTCTCTCGTTATGTAAGATAAGTGACCACACTCAGGTATTCTGTTATTTGGCATCAAAAGCATATTTACTGACCTACACTTTCCTCAACAGTATTGCATTTGCTCATCACTACATGGGCAGTGGTGACCACTGTATGAGAGAAGAGGAAGGGCAGGCTCAGGAGGTGGATGAGGTTGGATGACAGAGCTGGTAAATGGTGGGACCAGGTCTCGAACTCTGCTCTGCTGACGAGAAACCCCAGGTATCATCTACCCTGTGCTGCCCCAGGTATAAATTCATTTAGCATACAGGTTCCCCACCTTCAGCAGCCTTACCCCAGATCTTCAAAGCCAATGTGGAAAAGTCCAATTAAACAATTCCAAAATATGTCTGTGAAAGAAACGCCCCAAGAGTTGGCTCATTCTAAATATGCTGCTATTATTATAAAGCTCTTCCAAACTGCAGCAAAAAAAAAAAAAAAAAAAAAAGACAAGAAAAGAGTGGAGAGAGTGAGCACACCAGGAAGTCACTGAAAGGAAACTTTTCTTTGGTTTAGGAGCCAGGAAACGTCAAGGAAACGAATGTAGCTATGATTTACACTTCATCTCCAGTTGTGCCATAGACTTAAAAAATAGGCATCTTCATTAAAAGGGACACCACAGAGCAGTCCTAACGAGGATAGACTGCCACAGAGGCCAAAAAATCTCCGTTTGAGTCTGGATTTGACAGTAACTTAACCAATATATATAGTTGATGAGAGGGAATGAAAGTGCTCGAAGTTTACCCAGTCTCTGGACTTTTCGGGTTTTCAAACTGATTGGTCTAGACAATGGAAGGCCAATAGCCAACAATAAACCCATTGTAAGCTGGAAATAGTCTCCTCTGAATACAAGTAAATATTTCTTTAATGCTTGCATTAAATTTTTTACTGTATTATGAAAGCTATGCTCTCTAGCACTTAAGATTTTATAACACTGTTTAACTACACATATAACTATGTGGGGCCAATTACTTAGACAACCTATTTAAAGCACTTTAAAAGCAAAATATTAGATGTTTGTTTTGCATCAATATTTTCAGATCATACTGAAGATACTATCATTAATGCCCTTACTCAGAAATCTTGTTTTTATATTCTGAAAACCATTTCTTCCCTTTTGTACCATGGGAAAAGTCTTTAATGATCACAAGTTAACATGAATATTCCCTTTTTGTATCTACAGTATTCAGGCACATCAGCCAGTCCCAGAAAAATCTATTTCATAGTTCTGTTCCCAAAGGAACAAAGAGAGTGGGTCCCATATTAACAGTGGCTTTTGTTAGCTTATTTTTTTTTCTGACATTAAAGTCATATATGGTGGTTGGCAAGGATTTCTCTAAATTGGACATGCTTTCTGCCTCTGATACTCTGAAAACAAGTCTGTTGGTAGAAGGACAAACTGCAGGCACTCTCACGTCCACAACCACCCCAGCACTGGCTAAAAAGAGACTTCTCAGAGAACAAACCAGAACTGAAGCACAGCCTCAGTTACGAATGCTCTTTCCTTAAGAGATTTTCAGTTCGATCTTTAGTTGTCCTTCATTCATATCTAATGGTTCAAAAAAGTAACTACACATCTAATTAAAGTCAATTACTGGCTCCACATTATGCACTTCCCACAGCCCCTTGTCTCAGCCAGGGAACTCATTGTCACCAGCCAGGCTGTGTACATTTCCCATCCAGCAACATTCATGAGAAGAATAGCTTGTAGCAGGAACCGCCTGGTGCCCTGGAAGAGAGCTGCCTTCCCACGGGGACACCCAAATAACCTGCAGTTCAACCCCAACTGCATTCATACTGTGCCATCTCTGACTCCCTACTGTCTACACTCCAAGAACAACACGTACCTCTCTCTGGGTAGCTGGTAGCACAATGTATTGAATGGCACAGCAAATTATCCAGTGGGAATCCAGGGATTCTACGTTTACTCTTTGCCTTTCTAATCAAGAGGGGAGAGAGAGAGAGAACACGAACGCTCTGTCCAACAACTCACTGTTTAAGCACTACAGCACTAGAGTTCACACAGGTGAAATTCAGTGCTGCAGAAGGATGCACGATGAAGCAACTACAAATCTCTCCCTGATGAAGTTCAGGACTTAAGAATCAATGCCTCCTAGCAGTGGCTGCCTTCCCAGGACACCCCTCCCTATTATCATAGAATAGACACAATTTGTAAGTTCCTTGTAAAACGGTTTTACCAGGATTTCTGATTTACTCAATCAGGGATTGTGGTTTATTTTTAGCAAGTAAGAGAGGCCTCCTGTTAGAAAGAACAGCCACAACTATAGCACTAACAGGTAGAAACTTTACTGGCCCTCCATAAATCAATTCAACACCCTGGTCTCTAGGGATTTGCCAAAAGATAATGGGAGCAATTATGGAACCATCACCAGGAGTTGCCAGCAGGGCTCTCAGGAGAGATTTCTGAAGTCTGCAGGCACTTTCAAGGGGAAAATAGGAAATTGTTTCATGAAGCAGCAATTTTGCCCATAACCAAGCTAGAAGAGATGTAGTGCTGGCTTAAATTAAAGTGACTAAGAAATAGGTGGGGGGGGACAAGGAGGTATGGGACAGAGACTTCTCCCATCCCCTCAAGATTCCAGACTAACCCAACATGAGAAGCACAGCTCCCTACGTC
>CM052436.1:133596529-133645737 GCA_028533085.1 Varecia variegata | reverse complement strand
GGGGAGGAAAACTGCACAAAAGATGGGGGTTCTGACCAACATTTTGGGTAAGGGCTTTGGAGTCCAAAATGTGGCTCCTATTTTGAAGACACAGCAGCAATCTTAACCTTTAGAAATGTCACAGAGCCTCATATGATGCCTTCAAGTACGCTGTGGAAATCACCATTCCCATGTATAGGATGAGGAAACTCTGGATGTGCTCCGTACTCACTGCACAGGTGGCACCGCCTGAAACTGGCCCCGACAGTTTTTCCTTCCCCTCACCCTACCAGGCTGATGTGGCCACCCTCCGGCCCCGGGTGCACTGGGCGAGCGCTCACCTCGGCAGCCAGAGCGCTCGAAACAAAGCAGAGCGCGCCAGGGGCCCCGCCCTGGGCCGGCCCTCCCCCGCGGCCGCCGGCCTCTCCAGGTAGACCGGCAGCGGAACGTTAGCTGCTAGTGCTGACAAGAGTCACCGGACGCTCGCTTCCCGCACGAGCGTCGTCGGCACCCGGGGCGCTCACCGCACACACCGCGGAGTCTCTAGTCCAGGTCTGTTACTCCGCAGTCCGCGGTCTTTCCTTTGCCTGACACAGCTCGTCCCCTCGTCCGCGCTTCGGGCTCGCTCTTCCCACGGCCGCTTGCCCCGGCACGGGACTTGAGGCGGGAGCCGGGACGGCAGGACCCCTCGGAGCTGGCACTCCCCGCTTCCGACGGCCTCAGCGCACTTAGCCGGAGACCCTCCTCCCGGAGACGGACACGCTGCCCCGGCTCCCGGCTCCCGGCCACTCCCCCAGCCGGCGCCCCCGGCTCTGGCCGCACGCCCCCGCGCCGCGCCCGGGCCTCACCTCGCGCAGCAGGCGCTCCAGGTGCGGCTCGGCCCAGGCTGCCAGGGCGCCCGGCGGCCCCGCGCGCCGCCAGAGCTCCCGCTCCTCCTCCAGCGCCGCCACCCGGCCCTGCAGCGCGGCCGCGTGGGCGCCCAGCAGTAGGCAGGCGGCCGCCGAGCCTACGGAGAGCAGCAGGCACAGCGCGCTCACCGCCCGGGTCCCGGCCGGCGCCGCGGGACGCCCCCCGCCGCAATCCCCAGCCAGGCTGCCCTTCTGCGCGTCGCCGTCGCTGTCGCCGGCGCCCCCGCCCCCGGCGCGCTCGCCCCGGCTCATGGCGCGCTCGCCGCGCGTGGGCTCCCGAGGGCTGGTGCGGAGCTGGATCTGAGGCTGAGCGCGCGGAGAGCAGGCGGGAGAGCCCGAGGCACGAGGTCGCCGAGCGCTGGGCTTGGCCTCCGGGCAGCAGCGGATCGCGGCGCACGCCCCCTTCTCCTCCGCCAGCTCCTCCACAGCGGCCACTTGGGGCAGTTTCCTCTATGCAAATAGCTCTGCCAGAAAACGAGCCGGGACCCACCCAGGGGAGGAGCGGCCCGGCTGGCCCCGCGCGGCAAGGGGGCGGGGGCGGGAAGGGAAGGGAAGGGAGGGGAGGGGCCCTCAGAGCCCCCGGTGCGCGCCTGGCCAACCCCGCGCGGAGAGCGCCTCTCCCTCACCTGTCCGGGCGCCGGGCGCGCCACTCTTGCGCGCACCTCTGCGGCTCCCCAGCCCTAGTCCCTGCTGCGATCCCGAGAGGTCTCAAGTGCACCCCGCGACACAGTGCGCCTTCTGCAGCCCAGCCCTGGCCGGCGCACTCAGGCACCATTCGTGCCTGAGGAGCATTCCCCTAAACTTAGGAAATTTTCTGACGCTTAAAAAGTTCCAAACTTTGAACCCTGTGGAAAAACTTCGTGGGTCTGTCTTAGGTGGTGACTTAGCGCCGCTTCGTGGCCGAAAGCGACTTCTGCGCACTCATTTAAAGACGCACTCAGGGTCTGAGCCATGCAGAAATATGCCTCTTAGAATCTTAATTTTCTCTCCACTTACTATGTGCCGGATGTGGGTGCTGGAAACAGAAATGGTAAGACTTTGTTCCTGACCTAGAGAGGGCTTTTATTTGAGAAAACTGAGAATAAAACAAATGGGAAAGGTGCGGAAAAGGAACTCCAAATTTGTTGGACTGATGGCTTAATTCTGCAGTAGAAACACAACTTGACCAAAAATAATTTTGTAGTATGCACTGCGTTTAACCTATATTGCGATTTTGCTGTAAATTTACACCACGAGGTCAAGGCAGGAAAGCTCTGGTGCACAGCCCGGGGCCGAGAAGAGAATGGAGCTCGTGCGCTGGAGTGGCCCTGCCAAGTCCTGGCGGGAAAGGGGAGAAAGGCTGGAAGCCACAGGTTGCCCGTCCTCATAGACGCCTACCGGGCATAGTTATATCCTAAAATGGCTCCCAAGTACCTCTTGCACGAATATCTGTATTACCCGAATAAAAACAACACACCACAAACTTAGATATTTGTAATTTGGGCAAGTCCGTAATCGTTTTTTAGAAAAAGACCTGTTATATACCTATCTTCCCTCTCACTCTCTGGGTATCTTTCGGTTGTCTGATTTCGCGGATGCTTATCTCTCAAAACTATTGAGGACCTCCAGCTAACATGATCCTTCTTAATCCCTTAATTCAGAGGGAACATTATCCCTGAGGTTGATTGGGGTTATGGTTAGGTGGTTACAGAAATAGTCTTGGCTCTGTGCTGAAATCTAGTATATGCCCAATAAATGGTCTGAAAAGTACTTGCTAAGCAAACTTGACAGTCTACTCTGAGAAGAGGCCAACCACCATCACAAGGTAGCACTTCATTCTTACTAGGAACACATAGGTAAATTGCTCACCACCTACCTGTGCTAATGTTACTGTACACATTGTTCACTCTGTTCCAGAAGCTTCTGTATATTGAACAAGCCACGTGCATTGTTTCCTCAGGGCTCTGCCCTTGCCTACTACCTCACCATCTGCAACATCTTGCTCTGGGACAGCTCCGCCTTTCCTTCAGGTCAAGGTCTCCAGGTCCTCAACCTCACTGCCTCCAGAAGGACCTTCCCAGACTGCCCAGTCAAAGATGGCTGTACCCCCAGTCCCTGTCAGGAGGATGAATCGGGGAACCAGGGCAGTCATCGCTGTTTGAAGTTACCTCGTAAAGAATCCCCCTTGTCTTGCTCACTGCTGTTTCCCCAAAGAACAGAACAGCATCTAGCACATAGTGCTCAATAAATATTTGTTGGATGAATTAAGGTGGAAATGTTTGCTGTCTACAACTCATTTTAAATGACAAGAAAGCAAATACTCTTGTGTCAGTTGGGGTCCTAGAAAGACAAGACGGCATCGTTAGAAAGGGGACTCAAGACAGCCCTGTCACAAAGTTGAGACTGAGAGGAGCCAGCAGGGAGGCGGAAGTAGGGTACTCACAGTGGGAGGCCACTCTGTCCCTAGCTGGGAGCCCAGGGAGAGCTTGGAACTGTAAAAGGAGCTGTGGCCTTTGGTTAGGGGACACCACCTCTGCAAAACCATGGCCTGGAAGGGAGGAACTGGGGGAATAAATGCTCAGCCTGGCTCTCCTCATGCTCAGGCTCCCTGTGACTTATCCTACAGGGCCAAGGGGCCAGCCTCCTAAAGGGCAGAGAGCAGAGTCAGAAGGGTGGAGGGCAGATCTTGAGGGAGAAAAAGAGAATATCCACCTAAACTCTCATGTATGTAGCATCACCTAACAAGTAGGTAGCACTTTCCCAGGTCAGTCGAGCAACTGCTGCCTCAGAATGGCTAACCTGTCAGCAATAGACTAACTTTAAGCCCTGACATGGCACTCCTCAGGGAGACCAATTTGCCACCTGGTGGCCACTACTTTGGATTCCCTCCTTCCTGGATGACCCAGCAGTTTGTCCCTCACAGGGATGGCTACTGCAGGTCTGGGCTTTGTCTTTCCTGTGCACAGAGCCTCAGCTAGTATTGCTGTCCTTACAGAATGCCCAGTCCACAGATATGGAATCTCATACAACACAGCATCCAACCAAGGGACCCACTCTACAGCAGAGATGTGGGGGTGAGCCCATGATCATGGGATCCGCTGGTTTGTCACGTCCTGCACTGCCCAGCAGCAGCCAGCCTTACAGAATACTGGAGCTGCCTTCCGAAGGCACAAGTGAAGCACTTAGTCAATACTCTACACGGACGCAGTGCAATCTTTCAGGATGCGGTGTATGCATTAAAGAGAGACCTCTTATGATGCTGTGTTCCCAGGAAGAATACATGGGTCCAGGAACCCAGGGGTAGAAGCACGAGTGCCCACTGGCCGTCACTACCTATGACCCACTGGGGGATTTTGTTCTTGCTGTCCTCACAACTCTGGGCTCTTACGGTTGGAGATTCTAGTTCTCAAAGGGATTACATTCTTGCCAGGGGACACAGCAAGGGTCCCATTAAATTACAAGCTACGGCTGTTACCCAGGGCATTTTGAATTCTGTGTACAGGGAACTGAAGTGAAGAAGGCACCGTTTTGGCAGGGGTCCTGCTAATCGGCAGGAAGAGGCAGGGCAGCTTTCTACAGTGGGAGCAGGAAAGAACAGGCCAGGCACCTGGTGACACTCCTGTGCCCCACTGCAACTGGAGCACACTCCTAGAAGTAAAAGGGGCATTACAAAACATTTTACAAAATAGGGATTATTTGGGTCAGATAGGGTTGATAACCACTGTAGAAGATCCTAAGTAATGTTAATTATGAAAGAGTTCAAATATGTTCAAAATGCTGTTTAAGAAGGCAGGGGTATGTAAGTCATTTTATAAAAGTTTCCAGCAAAAAATGGTTTCAATTAAGCTATAAGATTTAAAGGGATAAACTTCAATTACATGAGAAGACTGCTGATGTAGAAAAGCCCCAGGCCTTGACTCAGTGCCTCGATCCTAGTTCTGGCTCCACTAACAGTTCACGGTACAAACTGAAGCAAGCTACTAACCTACAGACCCTCACTTTTTAGTTTCTAAAATGGAGATACTGACGGGGACCAGATTTACTTTCCTGTCTGAAGCAACTAAAAAATCAGGCAAACTTTACGAAACAGCAGTTTGCAAGACACTGGGCATCAGGCAACAAAGGCCCCTGATCTTTGGAGATAGGAAACAAAGTGGACCCAAGGATCGCCCGAGCTTACTCCTCTCTGGATTCTCCAGGCCACGGTGTGCAGACACAGGCAGAGCCAGCCTAAGGGGAAGACAGAACTGTGAGACCAGGGAGGCCAGGGCAGCCGGACTTTGCAGAGGAGAGGACTGGAGAGGGGCGAGCTGCACAGAGAACTAGAGTGGTCCCCTGAGGTCTTCACCGCATACTGATCAGGATGTGTGTGTGAGGAAACTACCTGGGGCCAGGAAGAATAACCCGAAAGGATTAGACTCTAATCATTACTAGAAACAAACCCCGAGCTTACAGAAGGCCAGGGATAGTTCTTCATACCAGCTAATGTGAAAAACTTGATAATTCAGAGGGCATTGGGTAGAGTACTCAAAAGGTTTTTGCTTCATTAATGGGGAAAAAACTAGCCCTAGACTAAATGTTGCCCTGTCCTGCCTAATAATGCTTAAAACCAAAACCTGAAAAGACCAAACTGATCCAAACACTTACCCATGCCCCACAGTAAGACTCAAGCATATAGGAATGCAGAAACATCCAGCACTCAATAAGGTAAAACAAAAGGTAAAATTACCTGCCATTTAAAGCAGCAAGAAATATGATCCATAATAGAAAAAAAGGCAATCAATCAAAACCAACCCAGAAATTAGAGAGATAGTAGAATTAGTAAACAAGGATATCAAAAGTTCTGTTGACTGTTTCTTGTTGGGGCAGTCTGCTTGCTACCATCTTTGAGGGTGTTTAAGGAGAAGTTGTAACTGTATTTCATATGTTCAAGGAACTAAAGAATGAATATGTTAAGAGACATGAAATGTACTTTCTAAAAAGATCTAAAACAAACTTCTAGAGATTTAAATAACAATGTTTGAGATGAAAAACACAATAGATGGGATTAAAGGCAGATTAGACACTTCAGAGGAAAAGATTATTGAACATAAAAATACACCTATAAAAACAAAATGAAACAGAGAGAAAAAGATTGAAAAAAATGAACAGAGCATCAGTGAGCTCTGCAATAATTTCAAGTGGTGTGTAACTGGAGTCCCTAGGGAAGAGGACAGAAAAAATACATGGCTGAAAAAATTTTTGAAATTTGATAAGAAATATAAATTCACATATCCAATAATTTCAAGGAACCTAGGCGCAAGGCACATGAAGACAGTCACACAAGGTACATCATAATTAAATTGCTTGAAATGAGTGGTAAAGAAAAAAAATGCAACCAAAGAAAAGGATATATACAAAGGAACAAAGATAACAGCAGACTTCTTTGTTAGAAACAATGCAACCCAGAAGACAGGAAAGCAATACCTTTTGTCAACCTACATTTCTATACCCAGCAAAAATGCCTTTCAAAAAACAAAGCCTATGGATACTTAGACATACAAAAGCTGAAAGAATTCAGCACCATCAGACCCACAATAAAAAGAAATGTTAATGGAAGTTTTTCAGGCAGAAGGAAAACCAAACCAGATGGAAATATGGATTTATACAAAGATTGAAAAGCACAGGAAATGGTAACTATGTGGGTAAAAAAAATTAGCTGGGCAACTAAAAATAGAAAAAAAAATTAGCCGGGGTGGTGGCGCACACCTGTAGTCCCAGCTACTTGGGAGGCTGAGGCAGGAGGATCCCTTGAGCCCAGGAGTTTGAGGTTGCTGTGAGCTAGGCTGATGCCACCACACTCTAGCCTGGGCAATGGAGTGAGACTCGGTCTCAAAAAAAAAAAAAAAGAGTCTCATACTTTATGTGAAGTGGTGTAGTGTCACTTAAAGGTACTATATACTGTGATAAAAATATATACTACAAACTCTAGAGCAATTGCTAAACACACACAATAGTTATACCTAATAAACCACCAAAGGAGATAAAGTAGAGTTGTGGAATAATACTCAGTCCAAAATAAGGCAGAAAAAGAGGAAAACAGGAATAAAGAAAAAAGGGAACAAATAGAAAATAACAAGATGGTAGACCTAAACCAAACCACCTCAATAATTACATTACATATAAATGGTCTAAACATATATAACTAACTAAAAGGTAAAGACTGTCAGATGGGATGAAAAAGCAAAACCCAACTATATACTGCCTATAAGAAACAATTTAAAGACACAAAAAATTAAAAGCACAAGGATGGAAAAAGATACACTGTGTTAACATTAAAATGGGGATAATCTCTATTTGCACTCATTTGTATGAATCCTATAGGGCTAAAAGTAACATAACATGAAAATACTTTATGGACTGTAGAGTACTGTATAAATCAAGAATAGAGGAAATAAATCAAGAAATAGTGACAGTAATAGCTATCATTCACTAGCACTTTATGTAAATTATTTAATCCTCACAACAACCTTCAGGAAGTTAGGTATTAGTACTCTAATTCATAGATGAGGAGACTAAAAAGATTATGTAACTTGTCCACATATACAGATGGCAAGCAGACCATATTGTTCTCATGTGTACAGCTGCAAATTAAAACATTTAAAATACTTAAATGCTTCTAAAGTAATTTGAAAAGTATAACGTAAAAATAAATATCAAGATCTTTTAAAATAAATTCACCCATCAATGAGATACTGTAAATATCATGAAGGTTTGTCCCTGCCACTCATTCTCAAAACTGTACCTGTCATGTTGCCTCTAGTTTAGGAGAAACCAAGCAGCTTTTAAAAACACTAGTTTAAAAGAAAAAACTGCTATATTTATAATGGGAAAATTTTTAAGTTACCTGGGTATGGGACATCTCCCCAAAATTTGCAATTAATCTTTAGTTCATTTCATTACACTGACTGCCATTGACAGCATCTAAAAGAAAGCCTTTGGGATTCTAGCCGCAAAGGATATTTAGGGTGATTTCAAGCCTTCATAATTAAATGTAAGCCTCAGTCTTTTAATTAGATAGGATTTCTCCCCACAATTGTAACATTTAAAACTAAACTATTAATATTAATAAAACCAGGAAAAGAGTGAATATCTGAATAGTGGATATTCTTGATTGTTAAAAACAATTTTTTTTTGAAATTCTGTTCTTCCTTTTACTTTCAGTAAAATGCCACAATAAAAACTTCAGTGTTAGTGGATCACAAATAGAATTGATAGCTTAATAAATTCTGGTGCCATAAAGAGGAACAATTAACATTATTAACTAAAACAAGAGGTCATCTGGGTTAAAGCATTTATAGAAAACAAAGTAACTGCTACTTATTAGCGGAACTACCAAATTCCAGGTAATATGCTTGATGTTTTTAATCATCCTGTGACACAGATATTACTTCTAAGTAACCCCACCTAACAATGTAAAGTTTCTTTGCTTGGTTGAGTGTCAGAGAAGACCTGGGACCAAAGTTTAAATTGTGGTGGTAAAAAGTCTGAGTTCTTTCAATGCTAACCTCAAGGAATTAGCTGAAAGGTAAGAAATGAAGAGCAGAAAGAGCTAAAAGCTTTTACAATTTCAACCTTGAAGCTTGATTAGATCCAGGTTCAACATCTTTGTTTTGGGCAATACCTCACAGGTGCTGCACACTTCCTGGTGCATCACCTGAGAAGCACACGTCTGGTTGTCAATCTCAGGCTCTGACTGATTACTGAGTTCAGGCATTGTCAGCCTGATTCCTCCATGATAAAGTTCCCCATCAATTTTTCACCCAATTATTTAGCATCCATTGGTGACTGGATCCATTACTTCATTAAAAGTTGCAACACAGTATATTTGTAATAGCCTTTCTGCATTTATTAAAAGGAATTATGTTTTAAAATGGTCATTGTATAGCTGGTTTGTTTGAATAAGGACCCAGTCAGGGTGCACATATTGTCAATAGTCCCAGGTTTGTCACATGTATATTCTCCATCCCCACCTCCATCCTATTTTTTGCTAATGAAACTGAGTCATTTCTCTTAGAGAATTTCTTATAATCAGTATTTCATCCTCGTAATGTTCATTCCTCTAGTCCCCATTTATCCTGACTGGGTCCTGATTCAAACAAATCAACTATAACTTTTTTTTCAGACATTCATGAAATGTTAATTATGGACTGAATATCAGATAAGGTATTATTTTGTTAGATATGATAGTGGAATTATGATTTAAAAACCTTATCTGTTAAAGATACAGAAATATTATGAATGACATAATATGGTATCTGGCATTTGTATTTAAATACGAGTTAGTTGAGGAACAGGAATAAAATTTGCAAAATGTTTTTAATTTTTGAAGCTATGTATATAGAAATTCATTATTCTATTCTACTTTTGCATTGTATTAAACAAAATCCCTCATATAGAACTGGCCAGCTTTCCCAAATGACTTAAACTGTAATAAATATATGCATGTTTAACAAAAATTTCCTTTGAACTATATCCCCAAAGGTTGGATTGTTATAAAACTAACCTGACTTTTGAACATTTTATTCCTTCTACTTAAAAAATAACAAAACAAAATAAAACCAATCAACCAAATTAAAAAAAACTATATTAAGACCTTCAGGGATTTAGCTGGAGATATTAACCTCTTAAAAGTAGTGATCAAATGATCAAAAATCTTTAAGAGTTGGAATTGTCTCCTATTTGCAAATATTTACTAAGCCTACCATCATCAGCTACTATTGATCATAATGAATTCTTCTGACTATATTTGAAAATGCAGCTTGTTAATCAAGTACTGAATGTTTAGAACATTTTACTTGCACCAAATTTTGTGGGAATCATAATTTTGAAACTGGGAGTTAAAAACGCAGGTTGCCTCACTGCCAATAATTCCTGGATGTCAACGTAAAACTTAAAATATTGGTATCTGCCTATTTAGAATGACCTGTTTTCAAAGTCATACCATTTTAACTCATGTAGTGAAGAAAAATGGGAATGAAATCCAAGTAATAAAACTATTAACCCTTACTTTCCATTTCACTCCAGTTCATTTCACACTAGAGCTGTAAGAATCAAACTGATCAAGTTTTTGACTCAGTGTGGTATATTACTGCAGGAAAGCACAATGCCAGAGTCTTGCAAACCTGACTTTAAGTCACAATTCATTCACGATTATTGGGAGGCTCGGACAAGTAATTTTCAATTTCTCTAGTATATAGCCTTTCAAGCTTACTCAGAGGAATAGTTTTCGATTTTATAAAACTTCGCAGAGTAGTTTGTTTCCTTACTGTCAGCAGGAGTCACTGTAATTCATCTACTTTGAACATGCATGGATGAATGAAAAACCTCAAAGTGAGTAGCAGCAGCAAACTGGGAATAACCTATTTACAGCTGCACTTTTAAAAATGCCTCATAAGAGGGCCGGGCGCGGTGGCTCACACCTGTAATCCTAGCACTCTGGGAGGCTGAGGCAGGAGGATTGCTTGAGGTCAGGAGTTCGAGACCAGTCTGAGCAAGATCTCGTCTGTTCCAAAAATAGAAAAAAATTAGCTGGATGTGGCGGCACATGCCTATAGTCCCAGCTACTCGGACTCAGAGGCTGAGGCCAGAGGATAGCTTGAGCCCAGGTGCTTGAGGTTGCAGTGAGCCATGATGACACCACTGCACTCCCCAGGGAGACAGAGCGAGATCCTGTCTACACACACACACACACACACACACACACACACACACGCTTGATTTCAATGAAACTTCAAGAAATAGTAAACTATGAGGTATCAAATTATTAACAAAAAACACCTAAATTACAAATAATTCATATTTATACACCCACTGGCCATTCTAAATCTTTTCCCTTTTAGTGTTGAAGCTCTAAAACTGTTTTAAAAAAAAGAAACCCTGGAGCTTTTTAAATGAGTTCAGAAGTACATAGAAAAAGGCAATTAAGGGTAGGGATTTGAGAGCTCAAAGAAAGGGAAAGGCGGGCAAAAGACCCTCATATAGTAATCTGGGGTAGCACCCTAACCGCTAAGCATTTCTTCTAATTTTTTAAAGTTTCACTTTAACTCCTAAAACTCCATGAACTAGGCCTAGGAATTAGCAAAGACTCTTTGTGAAC
Source organism: Varecia variegata (assembly GCA_028533085.1). NCBI lineage: Eukaryota > Metazoa > Chordata > Mammalia > Primates > Lemuridae > Varecia > Varecia variegata. Next base: position 133,634,733 of record CM052436.1, on the reverse strand, counting down.
AATGTAAATAAATAATTTTCAGAAGAGAAAGGGTATTAGCAATCATTAACTTCTTAGTAAGAAATAGTGTGGATATTTTTCTTTCCTCCTCCATCCTGAGATCAGCTACCCTGAGAGAATTAGCTTCTGACAGAAAGTAAACATTAATTTGGGAACCAGAAGCACTTGCGGGGAAAGGACAGGAGGCTTAGGTAGCACAGTGGCACTGGAAAAATGAAAATGCAGGGGAAAATAGATGACAAACTTTTGAATCTGCACAGCAACACTGCTAGGCTGAGGAAAACCATTAAAAAAATATCAAATGCTCCTTTAAAAAACATTATCTGGATGGGCACGGTAGCTCACGCCAGTAATCTCAGCACTTTGGGAGGCCAAAGTGGGAGGATTGCTTGAGGCTGGAATTTGAGACCAGCCTGGACAACATAGTGAGAACCCATCTCTATAAACAAACAGAAAAATTAGCTGGACATGGTAGTGACATCCTACAGTCCCAGCTACTTGGGAGGCTGAGGCAGGAGGATGGTTTGAGCCCCAAGAGTTTGAGGCTGCAGTGAGCTATGATAACATCACTGCACTCTAGGCAGGGTGACAGAGCAAGACTGTCTCAAAAACAAACAGACAAAAAACACATTATCTAACTATATTAACATATAATATAGTTCAACTATTCTGAAGGTACATTCACTATATTTGGAGTACATCACAGAGGCCTAAACATAATTTATGCAGTGATTTTACAGTAAAATTTGTTTCAGCTTTCTTAAATTCCTAGTCAACTTTAGGAACATAGCCGTACTATACTGACATGCTGCTCCTAGATAACGTAGAGAATCCACCCTGCTTTTACTATTTGTCATACAAGAGAATTCCATGCATTTTATGTGTTTAAAATATACAGATAAAACTCTAATCTTTGTGCAACGCACTTTTGAAATGAGGATACTTTTAATGAAAAATAACCTCTATCTGAATAAGCAATTATGAATTCTACAACAAAAAATATTTCTACCTGGCAGACTAAAGCACATCAATAGACTTTTTTTCCTTTTACTAAATTAGGTAATATTTACTACCATGTAGTTTTTATGTGAAAACTGGCACAGTAAAAAAAAAAAAAAACTATAGTCAAAAAGTTTATGTTAACCAATCAATCAATCAATCATGTTCTGGAAATTTCTGCAGAGCTTTCTTCCCAAAGTGTTTTCCAACCAAATCCCCTTTCTCCAGTAAGGATTAACACAAATATAAATTGCTTAATAATAGCCTTAATTCTCATGGGTTTAAGTATTTACTTCATTTGATAAGGAAATAGATACTGGACAATTTCAAGACTTCCCAGAACTTGGTATTAAAAACTAAAACTTCAGTCATCAGAATTCCTATTTTTATATCACAAAACAGCCCTTGGAAAATATGATTTTCCATGCTGAGTTTTCAGTTAGACTTTAATATCTTAAATGAAGTGTATATGTGGTTTTATTAACCTGTCCCAATGGGCAAACTGGATCCCTTTCCATGAATGTCTACTTAACCCACTGACATCACCAAATGAAACAGAACACAGTACTTACAATTTAATAAAATTCTAACAGTGAACATTTTCTATGGGTTTTGGTTTCCAATACCTGCTTATCTAGAGTTGATAATTATTACCCACTCAACAATCACAGAAAAAACTTTTAAAACTAAGAAAAGTTCTAAATTTGAGGTATATAAAGAATATTCATTTAAGATTATAAAGTAGTCAAGATTTCCTTTTACTCAAAAAAAAATCAATTCCGAGTTGATCTCCATGTACAAAAGACAAGATCAATCACATTTATCACAGGACACAAAGGATATTCCAAAGGTCATTAAAAACTGTAATCAATCTCAAGAAAAATTAATTTTAACTTTTATATTTCATTCATTGTCAAGACCATAATTGCTTAACAAGATAATGATACTATTGATACAAAACATACAGTATTTACACTTAACTGTACAAAATAATTTAGTGTTTACAAAAATATTAGAATGTTTAGTTGACTGACACAGTCTTAAGTAATTTCTTCTAGAGAAGTATATAGTAAGACCACTGATTTCCATTTTATTTCCTTTTTAATAAGTCAAAAAAAGGATGCTGCAATGCTTCATCCAGAGTAATTCTTTTAGTTGGATCATATTCTAACATTCTTCGAACCAGGTCAAACAGTTTTTCATGTTCTTCATCATGACAAAGCATAAATTCCTAGGGAGAAAAATGTTTTTGTTTAAAAAAATATATTAATAACAGTGAAAATATTTTTTTAAACTTTAATCTTTTTTCCTTTACCTTTAATGGTTTGCAGCGTCTCCTAACATATCTACCAGCAGAACTATGTTCATCCCAATCTAGCTGGTTATGGTGAAAATATTTGCGTTTTCTACAGGAAAAAGAAGTCTAGATTAGTAAAATAACAAAAGATCCACATCTTTACCCTGCCCCAACCATGGGATGAGAAACAGACAGAAGCATAAGCAGCTCTCTCTAGATGTATAGACATATGCACATGCATACAATTTTTAAAAATCTCAGCAGCAACTATATAGCAGACACCTTATATAACATCTTCCTTTATTTTCCCTCCTGTGAGGTTTTAATATCCCAACTAAGTTGTTTCCAAACACCATAGACGGAACAATGCCAGCTTTAAAAACAGAGGCCTCCTGCATCCATTACTGTAAATTCTGATTTCATTAGATCTGGAAATCTTTAAATAATTCCCTGGTGACTTCTGCAGTGAAGCTGCATTTGGAAATAATACCTTGTCCAAGGATTTTTACATGCTGGTTAGTGACAGTACACATTTCAAACTTAGATTGATATGACTCCAAAAAACAAGCTTTTTCATATTCTATGTTATTATTTATACATCAACTTAAGAAAGCATTCATGCAAAGGTAAACTATAGTATTAAAAAAAACACCATTTTGTTGGCTAGATCACAAATTAAATACTGAATTTTTAAAAATATGACTTTAAAAAAAAGGAGTAAGACGTAGTTTAAGTTATCTCTAATACATAAAAAATTTCAAAATCTGCAGTCCTTGGAACATGCATTGTAACAATGTTGGGTTTTCTGTAGTTTGAATATAGGCTGTTGTATGTACCCAGTAAAGGGCTTAAAACATCTTAAGACACACCTTGTTTTCTGGATCATGTGTGGTGGTAGGGGTCCTAATATTCGTTCCATCATTGCCAGGTGCTCTTTACTATCATGAGTCTAAAACACATAGGAAAAAGAAATTTAGCACACTCCATTTTCCTATAAGCACATTCAAAGGGAACACAAGAAAATGGTGCCAATATAAAAGGACCAGACAGCTACAGAATTTACATTACACCATACTTCAAAGATGGAACAATACCGAACGAGACGTGTGGTTCGGTGCAACACAGTCTCTGAGATGAATTGGTAAAATCTAAAACCAAGCAGTTTCCTTGTTTATTTGTATTTCTTACATTGTTTTAACTGAAGATGACTGGGGAAGATAACCAGAAAAACTGTTTCCTCCTCATTTAATCAGCTGCTTAACCAAAATTAACCTCCCAACAATCAGTCCATTTATTAACACTTTCTAATCCCAGGCAATAGAAGTACGCAGTCCCACTAATTCTCACAACAATCCCGAGCCAGGTATGTGAGAACATGAGTGTCAAAGAGGTTAAAATATTAGCTCAAAGTCATATAGTTCATAAACAAGGAAAGTTGAGCTATAAACGCAAGTTAAAGCTCATAATCCTTAAACTATATAGTAATAAAGCCTTGGCTTGGCTAAAATATTTAATAGAGAAAACTGTCAAACTTAACAGCTGAAATGATATGCTTCTAGAGCAGAGACTGGCAAACTTTTTCGGAAAAGGGCCAGATAGTAAATATTTTAGGCTTGGCTGGTCACAAATGGTTTCTGTTGCCTATTCTTCTTTTTGTAAAAACAGGCATCAGGCAGGATTTCACCAGGGGCCAAAGTTTGCTAACCCTAGTTCTGGAGAGCAGAGGCTGTGTGTAACTGCTTTGTAAAATCTATTAGTATCAACTATTGTACCCTGCATATTGCTTTCACAACATTGTTATTAATTCATGACAGGAACAAATAATACTAGCTCCACATTTTTAAAAAGTTTCTTAGTTTCACAGTATTTTGCAGTGTGGAATTAAAATAGAAACCACTTCTTAAATAGTCTGTACTTCATTTAAGACCTCAAAGTGATTTACAATCACAAAAATCCTTTGAAGCATCCATTTTATATGTCAGAATGAAGAAAGCAAGCACTCTAACTTTTTCTTACCCTACAACTCACTACTAGAAACCAGACACTACTCCTTCCTAGAACTAATTGATAACCACGGTTCTAAAGCACTAAGCTTGTCTATAAACTTGGAGTACTGTTTAATAGGGTCTCCACAGATGAGACAGAAACTCAAGTCTTGTGAGGTACCCTACAAGCAGAAAACTCGTAACTGTGCAACAGCCACCTAAGTGACTCAACTTATCATAAATAGCTTCATCCCCTGCACTGCTGTAACTTCAAATCAACCTCAACAATACTGAGCTGGGATTTCCACAACCCCTTCCTCCCAAACCCACTATACCTGGCCAGGACTTTTAAAAAGCTATCTACTAACAACTATTACTATCATTTCATAAAAAGAACATTTTAATACAAAAAAAGGAGGGATAGTCTCTACATAAAGGTCAGAATGACAACCCTACAAAATCATCTTCATTTACTTTTGGAAACTACTGACTTCTAGAATAAAACATTTTAATACCTTTCTAAGTATGTGAAGTCCTTTATTGGTCAGTCCTTGCCTATTGTCATCATTTTCCCTTGTACACAAGATACTCTGACAACACGATTCTTCCCTGATTACAATACGTTCCTTTACTCCTCTGTGCATTTTACAGATACTATTTCTTCTTCCTTATTACGCCCATCATACTACAGTTTTCTGATAAACTCCTACTCTTCCTTCTTCTTTTTTTTCCCCCCCTTCAAGACAGGATCTTGCTCTGTTGTCCTGGCTGTAGAGCAGTGTTGTCATCATAGCTCACTGCAACCTCAAACTCCTGGGCTCAAGCGATCCTCCCGCCTCAGCCTCCTGATTAGCTGGGACTACAGGCACATGCTACCATGCCCGGCTATATTTTTCTATTTTTTGTAGAGAACGGGGTCTCACTCTTGCTCAGGCTGGTCTCGAGCTCCTGACCTCAAGCGATCCTCCTGCCTCGGCCTCCCAAAGTGCTAGGATTATAGGTGTGAGCCACTGCGCCCAGCCCTACTCTTCCTTCTAGCATTGGCTTCAACTCCCTAACCTCCTTAGTAATGCTTTCTCTAAAGAAATGTAATTTTTAACCTTTCCTGGGTTCCTCCTACTACACTTTGTACATTGTTCCATTACAGATAATATCACACTGTACTGCAAAAGAGCTTTCTCATGTCTTTTGCATGACTTGAGGACAGAGATGTTGTCTTTTCACCTTTATATACTTGGTGCTTAGAAATGCCTAAGGCATCATAGATGCTTAACACTTACCAGTATTAAGTAAAATATAACTTCTTGTTCCTGAATTCTTTTGTAAAGAGGAGTAAGTGACTTGTTCATGGCCATACAGATAATCAATATAACCAGAACTGAATTAGAATTGCCATTAACACTATGAACTTATGAAGTAGCTCTATAACTGAAGAAATGAAAACATGTGACAATAGAAACCACACATGAAGCAGGTGTTAAAAATGCCAATCACATGCAAAATGAACTGTGAATAGTAGCATTTCATTCAACTATGGCTTTAGAGAAGGATAATCATCTCAAGAATAATGATCTATGGCAGCTTTCCAATAAGAAAGCCAAAACTTAAACATGCTTTTAATATTTAAAATTCATTATTAATTGAAATTTACTAGACACATACCTGAAAGACTGTGAAACCAAGGTAATATTCAATGAGAATGCAACCTATGCTCCAAACATCACAAGGCTGAGACCAACCTAAAGCTATTTAAAAACAAATATAAACATTTTACTATGCAACAACTTTTAACTGGCAACACACTAAATCCTTTCCTGTACGGGTGCTCCCTTTACACAGCCCATTAGGGAGAATATGACAACAAATTCAGGGTTTATATTTTCACTTTTACATTGAACATTTACCTAAAATTTAAAGTAATGTAAAATTCAAAATTCGGTTCCTCAGTCACACCAGCCACACTACAGGAATGCAGTTGCCCACGGTGGCTAGTGGCTACCATACTGGGTGCAGATATGTAGTATTTCCATCATTGAGGAAAGTTCTATTGACCAGTGCTGCATAACATTCTCGATTTTCTTACCCTTTACCAATCCTCTACTCTAGGTAAATGTCACTAGTTTGCTTTTTCTGAACCTACCAAGTCTTGCTGGACTTAAAAAAAAAACAACCTAGGAAGTGGAGGAAACATCTGATTCTACAAAAACATTTTACTATCTAACCTCAGGTTTGACCTTCTTTTGTAATCAGCTTACTCCATTTAACTCTCAACAGCACCTGATCTGAACTTTTCCCACTGCCTCAAGCCCACAAACCCACCTGACTTCCCTGCTCTATTAACATGTCCTGATCTCTAACTTTTAATTTTGAGGCATAAGATGCACACTCTCCTTAGAGTTCCTTCTTATTTTAAAACTCTGTATCTTAACGCATTTTCTTTCCAAGCCTTTCTCACATCAAGGGTTATCACAAAAGCTCCTTTTAGAGAAGCCCCTCTTTTCTTGACCTTTATCCGCCCTATATCTAGATGGCTGCCAACCAACTGCCAACCAGCATTCTCACTAGCACCACACTTTTGTGATGACATGAAAATAGGTACCCACATACCTTCAAAATCACACTGGTGTGATGTACTTAGCTAACAGAGCCTATTCTCTCATGATCATTTAAGACTAACTAGTTCAAAATAACCACCACCTGGAATATCTTTCACAGACGGTATCACATTTTCACCGCTAAGGAAAAATATTTATAGCAATGTCCACATATTTTTTATGAAAATAGAAAACGTTTTCTGAACACTGCTAAGAAGATGCTACCTGCCACCACCCTCAATAAAAGCTGTAAGAACAACAATCTCTTCTTCAATTACAGCAACTGCAAGTCCAGTGTCTACTGACCCAAAATGACCTCTGGAGCTCTGTAGTGCCGTGTAGATACCAAAGTACTGTGATGTTCATCATCATACGTTGCACTTCCAAAGTCAACAACTTTGATATCTGTGCTTTTCAGTGTGCGTTCATCACGTTTCTAAAGAGATACAGTTGAGTAAATATGAAACTCAGTAACGATATGAAATGTTTTATAGCACTATTCAAAAGGCTTGCATATGAACTATTTTTTTGGATTGTCAACATAAGCCTGTGAGAAAGGCAAAGGATTACTCCTTTTTTGGTTAAATATTAAGATACTATGAGGCTCAGAAGTGAAATTCCTCATCTACGGATCACCAAGTTAAATCAATTTTAAAGACAACCACCAAAATTAAAACCAGTCTTTAACTTACCATTTTAGAATTATATTTGACTACATAGTCAGACTTCACAAATAAAATGTTTTCAGGCTTCAGATCTGTATGGGTTAATTTATTATGATGCAAAACTACAAGAGAACAAAAAAACATTATTAGTTTCACTTGCAAATTTAATTTGTCTGGTAGGGAAAGGAAGATACAGTGGCCAAGAGGGGTTTCATCTTTACCTGTAAAATGCATATTTTTAGTGACAATGTTTTGATGTTGCTTGTACAATAAAAACTTAAATTTTCTGGTGTTTAAAGATTTATCAAGTATACTTACAATTTATTGATTGGCAGATCTGATATGCCATCTGCCTGATGTGGTCAATCTGAAATGGCAGAAAGCTGTTCTCTTTAATGAAATCATAGGTACTAAGTCCCAGCAGTTCAAACACAATACAAACATGACCATGATGATCAAACCATTCTAGCATCTGGACACATCGGCTAAAATAGATCAAAATAATAATTCAGTTTGCAGAATCCTGATTCTTTCATGTACTATGATGCTTCATAGTTCAAATTTATACTTACAAGACACTGTGGGGATCAGTACTATTTAAATGCTCTAATACTTGGATTTCTGAACGAGCTGCTTCACGGTAACGGCCTACATTTTTTACGATTTTCACTGCTACATGCATGCCATCCCTTAAAAACAAAATTAAGATGAAAATGGTAAATGTACAGGAGTGGGTTGAAGCCATGTATCCTCTGAAGCATGATCTTAATTACCAATTCCTCTATGCCATTATTCTAAAATAATCTTTCAATAAATCTTTCAGAGCATATTATACTAAATTTCATATAACATCTTTTCAAAACATTTTGACAAAATATACTTTATATGAAGTGATAATTCCCTTAATACTTATGAATTTTAATGTTTGTTCCCAGAATTTTATATTCACCTAGATTTTATACAACAAAACCTAAAAAAAAGTATAAAAATATAAACCAAGAATAGAATATGCTACTGCTGAAAGCACTCATTCATTCATTCACCATGCTAGACCTACTCTGTGCCAGATAGTGCATAGGTAATTAATGAAGACAAGACAGGGCCTGACTAAATTCAAATTTTACATAAAGGATTTGTTCTGTGAAGTTTGGATTAGGTCAACGGGCCGCACTTGGTGATCTGCAGGGCCACATGTGGCCTTGAGACTGCAGGTTCCCTACCCTTTCTTCACAAAAGAGGTGACACAGAACTGAGCCCTGATAGACAGCTATGAGTTTGACAGACTGGGAGGGAAATGGAACATCCAGGTAAAAGAGTCACCAACCATAAAGTCATGAAGCCAAGAAAACCGTTAGCACATTCACTGATGCCAGGGTAGGGAAGTGGGCTTTAGAAGGCTTCCTAAAAAGTACAGCGTCAGAGCCATAAATGAATTTGAGGAAATCAATTTGCCAATCTTCACCTTCCTTTTGTCCTCTTTTCTAGGATCTGCCTGAAGATAAGCCAGCATTCAAGTCTCCTTTTTCATTTTGGCCTTTCGACTTTACAAAAGAAAAGAAAACCTCACCCACCCATCCCTTATTAGTATATCAAGATGTATGCCACAGGTTATAAAAAATCTTTGGGGCAAACAAACACACGTATTCTACTAGCCAGGTAACAAACCTTTTTCCATGTCCAGTGGTTTCCAGTTCATTGCTTTTAATGAGGTCCCAATAAATGGGGGCTGATAAATCATTTAAAAAAATTTCTGATGACAATCCCCCTATGATGTTTGGCATATATGTCAAGACGTCAAAGAACTTTTAGCAAATTACTGTGACAAAATTTCTACTCCCATCTATTTAATTATATGACCAAAAAGTTTGCTCAGTGAAAAATGAAAAAAGAAAACAGATAATACTCAACAGTGAGATATTTATCTATGGATATATGTACTCATTTTTTAGAAGCCCCAATCATCCCAATAAAAGATATAGTCCAAAAAAATCCTGTTTTAGGTCTCATAAGTATAAAAATTTATAATACATTGGTACTTTGACCAACTGAATACTATTATTTGGAATTTATTTATTTATTTAGAGTCTCACTTTGTTTGGAATTTATTTATTTATTTATGTAGACAGAGTCTCACTTTGTTTGGATTCATTTATTTATACAGAGTCTCACTTTGTTGCCCGGGCTAGAGTGCCGTGGCATCAGCCTAGCTCACAGCAACCTCAAACTCCTGGGCTCAAGCAATCCTTCTGCCTCAGCCTCCCGAGTAGCTGGGACTACAGGCATGAGCCACCATGCCCAGCTAATTTTTTTTTATATATATTTTTAGTTGTCCAGCTAATTTCTTTGTATTTTTAGTCTCGCTCTTGCTCAGGCTGGTCTTGAACTCCTGAGCTCAAACGATCCACCCGTCTCGGCCTCCCAGAGTGCTAGAATTACAGGCGTGAGCCACCCGCCCGGCCTGGAATACCTCAATTAAATAGATACTCAGAGACTCAAAATCTCAGGAAATCTTAAAAGGACATTAATAGGACAATTGGTGAAATCTGAATAAGGTCTATAGATTAGCTGGCAAAATTTGGAAATATAACATATATAAAATGATAAAGTAAATATTATAAATTGTAACATTTGGAAAGTCTGGGTAAGGAATATATAGAAATTCTTTGAACTATTTTATCAACTTTTCTGTGAGTCTGAAAATATTTCAAAATATTTTAAAGTTCAATTTATGTTCACATTTTTGTTGCAGATAAACAAGATGGGGTGACAATAAAAGTTAACTTAGGATAATATTCTTTATGGAAAGTAGAATGAAAATAAATTCAAGACTAAAACATGTCCAAGTAGTCAAGAAGAGTTTGTTTATGGTTGATGGTAGGTACCAAGCAGCTACAATATTTAGATTCCCTCAAATACATTTAAAGAGAGAGAAGTTTTTTTAAAAAAAAATTAAGGTTTATAACAAGCTGCAAATTATATCCTTCCCAACTATTTTAATTTATGATAAAAAATTTTAGAAATATGCGGTTTCACTAAATTGTTTTAAGAAGTTCACTTACAAAAAAGTTTGCAAGCCACAGAAGAGAAGTCCTGCAGGAAAATGGTAAAATGAGGCAGAGAGGGTCCAATCACAAAGGGATTAATATGCCTCATTAAAGAATTTGGACTTTATTTCTGTAGGGCTTAATATAATTTCTTTGTAGTTTAGGAAGCTAACTCTAACATACAAGATTAGATATGCTTTACTGCCGCTGCAATCCAAAAGCTGAATCTTCCACTCGAACACCCACTTTAGTTTCAATGAACTCCATCTGATAAAATCTGTCGGTATTCTTGATCAAAATCCACATTAATGGTAAATAAATCATACACAGTTGAAAAAATTTTGTTGTATATTTATACCTCCCAGACAAACACATGGCTACCACTTAAAATATATTTCATCTAAATTATGGATCCTTCCCCACCAAAAATACCAGAATGTTCAAAAAAAAAGAACTTACATGCCATGATCAATGCACTCTACAACTTTGCCAAAGGCTCCTTCACCCAAAGTGTCCACAATTTCATCTAAAGTGAGGGGGGGGAAAAGAGGTGTAAGTACCCAAATAAAAATTATCTAGTTATTCAAACAATGAATGCTTAAGTGTGGAATATTTTCAAATGATCTCTATCAAAGCATAACTAAGGTTTCAGCACTCAAATTATTTTATTTTCAGCTGCTACAAAAATAATTAGATAGAGCTATTTTTCTTGCTCTAATCTCAAATTCCACTGATTATTTTGGAACTTTAGAATAGAAATATTTAAATTCTACAGAAAAGAATACAAAAGAATAAACAAACCCACAAAAAAACAAAACAAAAAAGTAATGAAGAGTTCTTTAGCCCCCCGCTGACAAACTATTCTTAAAAAGATTATTCTGTGTGCAAAGTTTAAAAAGTGTTGAAAAATATTCTATACATCTTGCTCTTAGAACGTCTCCACTTTGACAGATCAGGTGACCCTCCTCATCATCCTCTATACTCCTGGATCTTTTCCTTCGGTGGCTCTTCTGGAACGGCAAGTGGGCAGCACCAAGATCGTCCAGCCAATCAATATATCAGAGTGAATTCAGGGCAGAATACGCAATTCATTCAGCGGGGAGATATTCAGGCATTCAGATAAGCACCAGGCCACGAACAGTTGGCAGGAGCAATTTCAAATTCAGTCCCCAGAAATTCACAGGGCACAGTTTATGTTACAGAAGAAAAACATGGCAAGGAACAGATTTTCAGATAAGATACTTAAAGTGGCAATAGAAAAAAAACAACACAATTGTCTCTTTAAAATACTGATTTAATTGAAGTCTGAAATTTAAAGAATGCAATGTCATGATTTACTAATCGCTTGCTATAAATAGCATATGCTGTGAGTTGTGATGTCTAGTTTGTCAGAAAAATGTTTTAAAATGTCAAGATTAGTTGAAATTGTTCTTAGCAATATTTTAAAATATTCATGATTAAAATAAAAGGGGAAAATAAAGGCTAATTTCAATGTTCAAGCTAATACAAGCTACTTCTACTGAAGAAAACTTGGGGAGAAAAACAGTAATTCAAAGTTTACTGATTAAATAGGTGAAGATGTTTGAATGTAAAAAAAAAAAGGCAAGCTTATTTCCCATTCAGCACCCATTTTCACAATTTCAACAGAATTGGTTGCAGACAATGATGTGCTGTGCTACGGAACTAGGTAATACAAGCTAATAACACTTAAGTATCCACTAGTGCAATTTTCCATATTGTTTCCAAGTATCAGGGAAGGGGTTTCTTTCAAAGTAAAAAAATGTTTAAGATGAAAGAAAAGATGGGTGCATCATTTTTTTGTAAGAATGTATTACAAACACAAAAAATAAGATAATTTTATTATTAAAATCAATGAACTCATGCTCTGGTCTCAGAATATAAGTAAATGTGGGCAAATGAGGGCTAACTTAATAAATATACAGATCAACTATGAGAATTTGGATGTTTCCTTTAAGGATTTAAGTAATATAAATACAATTATAATATATCCAAATAGTATTATATGTGTATAAAGAAACATTAGAAACTTATCAGCTCATTAAGAGCTTTTATGCACAAATAAGAATCCACTCAAAATAAAAACAAAATCAATCATACCGAACGTGAATGATGACTTGAACCAAAGTGTCTATTAGGCTTCCTTTTAGGACTGCTTCTCCTGCTTCGGACTGAAGACTTACTGCAGTGGATTCGATAACTGCTTTCAATGTCTCTGTGATAATGTCTAGGAACATATCCTTCACAGTAGTCATTCCTGTATTCATCAATGTATCTCCGGTCCCGATAATCTCTCTCATTCAAGGACCTGGCTTCTAAATAATGACTGTGAACACATTAAAGGATTTCAAATTATTCTCTTCATTCTGGAGTAATGTGGTTCAAACAAAACATCCTCTTCAAGAACTCTTGGTTTAAAGAGCTAACTCAATAAAAGAAGAAAAATTCAAATTGATGAATTAGAATTTATATTTATCTCAAAGTTTAACAAATAATTTTACTTTAATAATCAAGTAAATGGACCCATTATACATATTGTTGTCAAGCACTTCAAACCAAGGAACAAAACTTAGGTCAAATCATTAATTTATTGTTACTTAAGTGTTCCTTTACCTTCTTGGAGAAAGTTAAAACCAAAACTTCATGAAACTGCTTTTCTGAAACTCATCAGTCTTATGATATATGCATCTAAGCTTTCTTTCCTCTCTCACAGAGCACACACAATCAGAGGCAGGCAAAACAGGATTCCTTTCTCTTTTAACGTAAGTGCATTTTAGATATTCCTGGACACAGAGAATTCTTTCATGAAAGGTGTATTTTAGCTATAAGGAGACTAAGATTTTTCCAGCCCTTTCATTTTACCAACAACTAAATTAAGATCCTTAGAAGGAAAATGATTTGCTATGGTTATAGAGCACATTAGTGACAAAAACTGAAATATTTTCTAACTGTTATTATACAGGCCATTTTTATTATTACACCTATCACCTGTCCTGTCTCCTCTCCTCTTTATATTTCTAGCCTTCTGTTATTCCTGCTTGAGAAATAGACAACATAGCTTTTGAGGATTGCCTCATGCACTGAAGACATCTAAGATAAAAAAAGGGATCCTGTAATTACTTGCCTAAGATTACAATAGTCCCACTACTCTGCTTCCCTTTGCATTTCTAATTTCCTGTCATTCCTCCTTGAGAAATACATAAGAAATACAACAGAAAACAGCATCATCAAGTGCCATAGTGCTTACATCTGTAGATCCCTTTGACAATCTGATGAAAGCTATGACCCTCTTTCCCAAGAAACACACAAATGCATACACAAAACTTGGCAAGGAATTTCATAGAGGTCATGGATCTTAGGAAGTTAAGCAGCATTGATGGGATGGAAAGGGAAGGACATAGATTTAATTGGCCCAGTTTCCCATCCCCTCTCTACCTGGGATGAGTGTCCTCTTCAACAGAGTGCGAAGCTTCAAGAGGGATGCACATGGAGCACTGAGGGAGAGAGGGGACACCTGCCCAGTCAGACAAATCAGCTAAAATAATCCTAACAAGCAATGGAGTGACAGATGTTGACTAACTGCCCTCACCAACCCCTTTCTTTTCCCAGATATGCTGTCATTTTTTCCCAGGGGGGCTGGTTTAGGCAGAAATAGAACCATCTTTATAACTCCTACCTAACAGGGCTACCATCAAATGCAGGCTGGGGAGATGCAGAAACCCTCTTCTCTTTGCCTAGTGTCAGTCTTAAGTTCTATCCTTTGGAGAACTCAGGACATCAGGGTAACACTGTGGGTGTAGGTCACGGATTTGATCACTTGGCTTGGAACTGTCAGAAAGAGATCTACAATATAAGAAGCTAGAAATGAGCATACTCTTGAGGGCATCCTGTTTAATTCTGTCAGGCATCCTTCCCACAAAAGTCCAAAATCTATTAGAAAAAACTAACACTAACAATCTTTAGCCGGAATAATGCATGAAGTTAGAGCTGCTAATAATCCATAAACAATCTACAGGATAACAAAACATGAGGTAAAACAATACCATAAGGATAAACTAAAAAGATGAGGGTCTCTTCGATCTATAACGGCCAATGACCAAGGCTGAGAGATTATATAAACAAAGTCTACAGAATTTCACAGGCTGTGGACAGGGTAGACAAGACAACAGATTGATTTAATTTTTAAAAATATTCACTGAATGCCCAGTGAATATTTCACTGAAGCCTTTCAAAATAGCCAAGATTGACGAGGGTATAGGCATTCGTTTTTATTTCCACACAGGTCCTGTTGGAGATAAAAAAAATTATATAAGGCAAAGTCCCTGCCAACCAATAATGAACAATTTGAGTTTACTCAAATAAAAATGAAACAAAACCCAACAATGCAGGAAATACAGAAAGGTTACATATGAGTGCTTAGATAAAGAGAAGGGAAAGAAAATCTACTTAAAATGGTCAGGGAAGAATTCACGAAAAAGATGGAAACAGAGTTGCATTGTAAAGGGAAGCCAGGATTTGAACAAAGTGAAATGCAGAAGAAATTCCAGGGGGAGAAGAATGGCATAGTCCCATCTTACATTCATACAGCCCTTTTAGACACAATGGCATAGAGATGGATCTCCCTATGTATTACTCTGGAAAAAGTAAACAATTCCAGCAAGAACAATCTTCACACAGGGGAATGTGGACCAATAAATAAGCTGAGAATAGATCATTAAAAGCCCTGCATGCCAGGCTAAGGAATATTTCTCAAAGGATGGTCTATTTATGAATGATACTGAATATGGAGTTCTTATTAAAAATGAGATGCCCAGGCCTCAGATAATATTCACTGAACCTAAATCTGGTAAATCTGCATTTTAAACATAACTCCAGGGTGATTCTTATTCACACTCAAGTTTGAGAATCACTA
Organism: Varecia variegata; assembly: GCA_028533085.1. Classification (NCBI taxonomy): domain Eukaryota; kingdom Metazoa; phylum Chordata; class Mammalia; order Primates; family Lemuridae; genus Varecia; species Varecia variegata. The sequence goes on along the minus strand of CM052436.1, from coordinate 133,619,219 downwards.
GTTGAAGACTTGATACTTTATGTTATAGGACTCTGATCACAATATATAAAAGGTGGGGTTTACAGCCACCTCACTCTTTTTATTATGCAGAATGGATTAATTAACCCTGTAGGGAAACCAATTCACAGGCTACAGCCAAAAGACAAATAAGAAAAGACACTCTGCAATATATATGACAAATTTAAATAATTAATATGCAATAAAAACCTCTTTTAAATCAGTAAGAAAAATATAATCTAATAAATAGGTTAAGAATAAAAAAAGTTCAAGTGGTCTATAAATATATAACAGTGGACAAATTCACTAGAAATTTAAAAATTCCAATTAAAACAAAAAGTGGAGACTGGTGATAGCATGAAGGAGCATGCTGCAGAAGTATAATTTGGTACAAACTTTCTAGAAAATGAAATGTGAATATGTAGCAAGAACTTTGTAAGAGTTCAAACCCTTTAACTTGAAAATGCCTCTTCTTGGAGTCTGTTTTTAGGAAATAAACAAGAGGCAAAGATTTGGATACAAAGGTATTTTTAAGAATAGTTAGAAATAATTTTACATCCAAATAATGGGGACTAGCATCCTACTAAGAATATCTTCTTTATACTTTTCTGCATTTTTCTATAATTTTATAAAAAACACTCCCATAAAGTTTTTAATTCTCAAAAAGACTATTAGAATATTCTAGATTATGGTAAGCAATTATTGCATATCTGTCAAAGAAGGTATTGGCCTGGTGGTTAAGCCTTGAGAGTTGTTTGTATTTGTGAATAGTGGGGTACAGATGGTTTTCTATAGTATTCTGTACATTAATTACCTTTGGTCATTGAAATCCTGCCATAAACCTTCCCGTTCCCCTAACAATGTGTGATGAAGCATGTTAGTCTACACTGACTACAAACAAGCTCACTATTTGGCAGAACATGTCTGTTTAGCATGGAGAAGGAAAAAAATTACATACTGTTTTTTAAAGTAACCCCAGCTGGCTAATTTAGAAAGCAATCTGGTAAACAGTCCCAATGGAACATCTGCACAAAACAAGGAGAAAACATAGAACCAACAAAACAAATGAGAAAGGGAAATTAATGGAAAACAGAGTGAAAGAAACTCTACCCACCTAGCCTTTCTTAAATCATTTAGAACTTTAAGATTCCTTTAATTCTATATAAATGTATAATCTCCAAATTTTACACTGGTAAGAATATAAAAAAACAGGACACATACTGTTGCAAATTTTTATTGAGGCCCTTTCCTAAATTATTAGTTACTGCCTGTGCAAAGGAATAGATCTTCAAATAAAGCAAGCTTCTAAAATCCCAAACAAACAAATACACTGGCCTTATCTACAAATAAAACTTGTAAAACAGTCACTAATCCCTAATGCACTTTAATATTCCCAAATAACATATGTTGCTTTTCTCATCTGGAATAACTTTCCCCCACCCCCAAATCCTCTCTCATTTCTGAACCAATGAGCGCTCCAACATACTTATCTTCCTCCTACATGCAAGTTAAAGGCACTCACTGGGTATTCTATTATCACTATTATTTAATTTTCTGTGTGTCTCATCTCCCCAACCGTTATTGGCAACCTTACTGGCCAGGACTCAATGTTACTTATTTTACATTCACTTATTGATTAACTGTCTCCCACCACTCCCAGACAGACATAGATATATGAGGATAGGAACTCTGTTTTATTCACAGCTGTAGCCTCAGTACCCACAGAGGCTAGTCTAAAACAGGCACTCAATAAATATCTTCTGAATGAATATTTGTTAACTGAATTATAAAACGATTTGACAGATGAAAGCTATATAAGCAAATGACAAATCATCAAAACTATTAGTGTTAAAATGCTACTAGTTCAAGAATAATTTACCAATCAGATTCTTTAAATTGGTGATGTGGTTTACAATGCCTGTTCTCTTGTGTACTACTGTGAGATCTCCTCTTTCGTTTGTGACTTCCACTGTAGCTTTCATGTCCCCAGCTTTCTCTGCTATCCCAATCAGGGCAGTGAGTTCGTTTGGAATGCCGCATCTGTTAACAGAAATGAAAAGGGAGTTGCGAAGGATATGGATGGTTATGTTTGGTAAAAATATTATGCATTAATATTATTTAAATATAAACACCCAGCACATGGAATCACAAAGGTTCTAAAGTCTTTTTAGGTAATGTTTCCCAAGGCATGGGGCCACTATACCACATATGAGTGGTATGTTAGATGACTGGTAGGTGACACAGAGATCTAGTACTAAATGACAGATAACATGTGGGACCTTAATAAACATTTTCTTTTAATTCTTCTGATTATAACCAGGGCTAATTCTCAGTTTGGTGCTTGTCTTCAACTAACACTTGTTAACTGCCCTTTAAAAAAAAAAAAAAAGGCCAAATAAAAATGTTTGGGCTTACAGCCTTCAGTAGACAAGAGTCACGTAGATAAAAATTAATAACTTTTTATTTTATTTTTACCTTCTATTTACTAGTGATCTTCTAATTAAGCTATTGACATGGTTTCTTTTAAAAATGTTAATATTAAAATGTGAGCTGATTTAAAAATAAATAGCATCACAAGTGTCATGTGGCTTTGGCAAAGTACTGTAATAGAAAAAACTGAAGTGAAAGAAACACTTAGGGATACTACATATGGGAGGTGACTTTGTTCTAATGATAAAGAACCATTCATTAATGAAGCTTCTTTTTCTCAAACTCTCTAGAGTTCCTTTCTCTAAATCTCAGAATGACTCCAAGCTTTGAAAATAACAGAAGAAGTGGATAGAACACAGTATTCAACAGAAAAACTGAAGGGTGATTAAAAGGTGATTTTATAACTCATTTTCTCTATCCAACAAATTTATTTTTTGATCATCCTGCAGTTATTCTTAAAATTAAAACCTTTTTGTTGTAGATCTGGAGTATCTCTGAAAAATAAACCAACCTACAAGGGTGCACACAGAAGCACGGTTACAGTGAAATCAGATAATGGTGACAATTCCAACTCCATTTACAACTTCCAATGCATAGCCAGCCTGGCTTCTCTCCAGGCTCAGCACCTGTGCTCAAACAATTTAACCCCTATCTGCCTTTCCTCATCCTAATTATTTTTCCAAAGCAGTTAAGTTTTTAAAAGTGAGATCCAAACTCGCTAAATAGGGTAAGTTTAAATGGCAAAAAGAATTTCACAAGGAGCTGAAAAAGCTAGAATGGAGCAAAAACCAATCTAGTTAACCTCATTGAGGTTGCCCAAATGACTGAATAATAAGCAAACAAATCCAAGTAAAAATTTAAATGATTTTAAATGGATTAAAGGCTATGAGACGAGGCAGCTTCAACTCTCCTGAGAGGTACTCCCTAAGAAAGTATGTATCATGCCATCGGAGTCTGATGCCACCAAATATTCAGAACTTAACTCAGTTACTTCTCTTGCTGATTCTAATTCTATGTCCACCAAGCATCCTTGTAATAACATGCCTTCTCTTTTAGCTTACTTAAAAACGGAAGAGAAGGCACTAGTCAGGTCCATCAAAAATCCTAAAACTTGGCTGGGTGTGGTGGCTCATGCTTGTAATCTCAGCACATCTGGAGGCTGAGGCAGGACGATCAGTTGAGGCCAGAAGTTTAAGACCAGCCTGAGCAACACAGTATACCCTCATTCTCTACATAAAATACAAAAAATAGCCAGGCTGGTGGCACACGCCTGTAGTCCCAGCTCCCCAGAGGCTTGAGCCCAGGGTTTGAGGTTGCAGTGAGCTATGATGACACCACTGTACTCTAGCCCCTGCAAAAGAGACACCATCTCCAATAAAGAAATAGTCACTTCTACATGGGAAAATGAAATAAATGACACTACAAATTTACCTGAGGCAAAAAGCCAAAAAAAAAAAAAAAAAAATCTTCAAAAGAGGTATCAAGAAAAATTTATATCTCTAATGCAATTTTTATGACCTGTTCCTTCAAATACCAAAGTTGTATTTCAGCCACATCAGGAACTCAGCTTGGTTAAGCATTCTTAAATAGCAGCAAGCAAAATTATAACATCTGATGACTGAGGGCTGTTATTCTGATCATCCATTATTATACAGGTTTCGCAAGACATAATCATCTACTTTAGTTTTGTTTTTCCCCTTCTGCTGTCGGTCTGACAAAAACAGCTCACCTTTAGCAAGGCAGAATTCTCAAATTACCTTAGTTATTAACGTACAAACATCAAAATAAGAATGAACTTCTTGTGAGAGGCCCAGATTTTTATTTCTCTAGTCAAGTTCACTACTTTAACATTTAATTCAGCTGTTTGCTCCAGTCCCTTTATCCTCCCCCTCCCCCAATGTTCGGAAATATTTTACCTACAAGCAAAAGATTAAGATTACTGGACCCATGTTCTGTGTGGAAAGGTTTCTTTGCATACACAAAAAAGAAAAACTACCTAAAGTTATTACACTACCTCTAATTAATAAAGAATCCTACATATTAGAATCACCAGGTATCTTTCAAAAAATAATCGGACGCAATGGATCCATATATACACACACACACACATATATATATATCCATATCAGAAATCTGATTCCCCAATGCCCTTTTTAAGACCCTGCAGTTTTTAAAAACTTTATATTATGTACGTGGTTTGTAAACACAAAAATAGTTAGAATTAAATGGCTTCACGACTGCATTTAATGAGTAAAAAGCCTGTAGGTGCGTGTATGGAGCACATTATACAAGGCTAGCTACTATAAAGACAAGGTGGCTAGCGGGTTCAGTTCCGAGGGCAATTTCCTTAAGGACCGATAAGCATACAGAGAGCTACGTAAGCAATCAGGGACAGCACGATGCAAAACTACCAGAAATGCAGATTCGCTGCAACAATGGTGTGCTCCACCTTAAGAAAAACAGTATGGAGCAAAGGACGAGCCTCTGCATATTTACGCTTCTCACAGCAACAGCGGATTTCCACCAGCTGGATTTGCAGTTCCCGGGACGCCAGTCTCCACTTCCCCGCCCCCGGCACCTGGCCAATGCCTTTGGCGCACTCACACATAGGGCCAATGCTTGACTCTGGAAAATCCCCAAATGCTACCAACGGCCAGGGCCAGAAATCCAGGATAAGACTCGATCTCCGACAACACAAACGTAGCGGACGGGTCTCGAAGGGTCCCCCGACAGGTCCTCACACTCACTGACGAGAGCAGGCCCTGACAGGGTTAATCAAGAACCGGAGTTCGTCGGCCAGAACCGTGGGGAGAGCCCAGGGCCTCCGGAGCCCTGATGCGAGAGACCAAGAGCCTCAGAGCAGGGTCAGCTGCAGAACCGCGACGCCTGAGCAACTTTAGGTGTTTAAGACCACCAGCTGAGCAGTGCCCCGCAGAAACTCCCAACTCAGTCCCCAGTTCCCGAGACCCCGAACCCGGTCGCCTCTCCGACACCTGGCTCCGAGACCTAAAAGACAGGACAGCCGCCAGCCCCGCACGCACCATGCGAAAACTTACCTCCGCAAAAGCAAACGGCCCTTTGGCGGAGAAATGTCGCCAAACCGCCGTCTCCCCTCTCCAGTAGCTGCGACAAACACCCTACAAAATGGCGACAGTGCCTTCGCCCTACAACCCCCAAGGCGGCCTCTGGCGCCACCTACGCCGCGCGAACGCGCCTGCGTGACAGAGCCTCGCGCGCTCCCGCCCGTAAAGGGCGGGGTTCCGTGTGACGCCAGGGGCGGGGCCTGAGTGGCTACACTGCGACTGCGCGGCCCAGGCAGCCCCGCCCCGTAGCCTGAGGGAGTTGAGGGTGTTTGGGTTCTCGTAGGACGGCGGTGAAACCGGGAGGGTACGAACGCCTGTGTCCTAACCCAAGCCCGTGGCGCGTGTCTGTTCCTTAAAGTGGAGTTATCCCGAGTGCAGCACCTCTCAGCAGAACCGGCTCGTGACCGCTTTCCTGCTGTCCCTCTCGAGGGGGCTGCGCCATCACCTTTGCCTGCCAGCTCCCCTAGGACCTCAAGTCCAGAGGGAGCCGAGGCGCACCAGATGGGCCCCAACGCCGCCTGCGCCGGCCGGCTGGGACTAGGGCAGTTCAGTGACCGGGCTACTTGCAGTCCAGCCCACTTGGAGCTGCCAGTCTAAAATGGGTTCGGATAAAATAAAGAGAATGTCTCAGAAAACAAGCTCAGAGAGAGGGGGCCGGAGGTGGGGGGTGGGGGGTGCTTATCTTTTCAAGGCATGTGCTCCTAATCAGAACAAAACAAAAATGAGAAAGTTTCAATTAAGGCTCCAAAGTTTTCCTGTTCTGATCCCTGCCTCCTCAGCAGATAAGGTAGCTGGAAGCGTCCCTACTGAAGTTCTCCCCATTATTTGCCCTGTGGGTTGATTTTATTCAACCAAGGCAGAGTAATGTCTCAGTGCTAGTGAGGGTCCATTAAGGAGCTTACTTACTTCAAATAAGGTATTTTGCAGTTCTGAGAATCCCTGGCAGTTCTCCAGTTTTAAATGAGTAGAATGAGAAGTGTGAGGGTCAAAGTCGGAGCCCTGGGGGATACTTTTAAGGGACAGAGGAAAAGGAGCCTGAGAAGGAATGATCAGGAGAGGAGAACCAGAAATAACAGTGTCAAAGGAAAGGGAAAGAAGGGCTTAAAGGCGGAAAGGGCTGACAGTGCAAATACTGGGAAGGGTTTAGGTAAGGTTAGGTTGAGGAGTGTCAGGGGTTCTCTATCGTGACGATGATTGCTGGATAAAAAGGAAAGGCAGAAGTCAAAATTGGAAAGGTAAATGTTGAACTGTTGTGGGTGTTAGCCCTATAGCACGTGGGAGACCTGGACCCGTACCTTGTAAGTAGAAGGCGAGCACTGTGATAATACCTTTGCTAAACTAAAATCAGAAACTTGTGCCGCGTACTCTGGATAAATAGGATCAATTTGGATCAATCTCAGGAGATTGTACTCCAAAAAGTAAGATTAGAAGACAAATTAAATTTTTGTGTAGGTTGTACCCCACTTCAAGAAGTGAAGTAAAAAAGTGCAGTTGAAAAGACACTTGGCTAACTGGAAAGGAAAACTCTTTATGCTACAGAATGAAACAGACAATATTATTCTCCTGACCTGGAATAGCCACCATTTCTGCATCTACAAATTTAAATCTTACCCATCCTTGAAGGGCCATCTTTTTTAAGATGCTATCCCTGACAATATCAGTTCCCACCTATTTTCCTGCTTTTGACTACTCCAGTTAGAGATGAAGTCCTCAAACAGTGGCATGTAGCCAGCTGGGTATGCCAACAAATTTTGCCCAAAAAGTGAAGTTTATTGAGTCTGCAGTAGATCACACATACTGTCTCAGGGACGTCCATCAAATAGAATGTTGAGCTGACTAAACAGGGAGATCTTGCAGGGCTCAAATTGTAGTACCTGGGGGTATAAATTCAAGCTGGCGCTAAAGAAAGTTCCCGTTTCCTGGAGTATGAGAGATCTTTGCCTAGTGAGGATATAAGAGAGCATGGTCATGACAGCCCACAATTCTGCTCAAATAACGACACTAGGTTAAAAGGCAGCCCTGTCAGAATGCCACCTACAGAGGCCTTTGTAGACGTCACACACACAGTGGAGTCTGCTTTGTGATTACTGCTATCTTGTTTTAGTGTAATTTTGAGTATTTTAATGTAAGTGTGCCACCAAAAGGCCTAATACTTAAGAGCATGTAGTGATCAGAAGGAAGTGGAGAACTTCCTATGACTGGCATCTCTGTGATATGTAATGCAGCACTATGATGCTTCTAATCTCTCTCTGTGGCTTGGTGCTCCGATGGGAGCCAAGGACCTGATTTATATTGTCTTTGGTATCTCAGTGCCCAGAATTCAGTAAATACTTGCAGGTTGTTTACATAAGCTGCTTTTGGCTATTTTGCTCAGTTGGTTTAAGTTCAAAGTGATTGAGTGAAAGGTGGACATTTACTCCCAGGCTCCCCACACCAGTTCGCTTACCCCCCTTATATGCAGCCTCAACCCTTCCTATTACTCAGTTACCTGGCAAAGTCATTACCTTTGGTCAGAAAACTAAATAAAAAGATCCACCTAAATTTCTAAGAAACTGCTGCCAACACCAGAAACACTGCCTAATCTAATAGCATCATAAGAACAAATATGTCCAAGAAAACCTTGTTAAACCATGTGTTAAAAATAACTAAAGAAATTCTTAGTTTTGAAGAGCAACCAGAAAAATATACTTATTGTATATTCTAGGACATATATTCTATATGTTTAACTTCAGACATAGAAAATACTCATCTATGAAAGCCAAGTTCCAGAGTAAATGTCTAAATTATTATGTAAACTAAATTTAACAAAAGCTTACCATCTTTACAGAGTAACCTCTACGAAGCTGTAAACCTTTGTGCAGTTATAGCCTCTGTTACAAGCTACTCTTTACCAATAGTTACCATCTGGTATTCAATTAGATTTTTTTTGTTTTTAGCTATCAATTAAATACTCATGATATGCTGACCCCTTCATATACATGATCTCATTTAATAATCTGAACAATCCTATAAGGTGATCAGTTATCAAGTCCCAGAATCAAGATTCAAATCCAGGCCTTGCTTGCTCCAAAGCTTTGCATTTAACCCTTTCTACTGACTGCTTCAACTCATACAACAAAGTACGTAGCAACTTACTTTACTTAGTCATTAGAGGAAATAGGCTGAGTCCATCTTTCAGCAAGACCAAAAGGCTTGTCTTACAAAACCACTTTCCAGGGTAATATATCATGAGGGTAATCATGATGAAACAATGGGTCAGTTTATCTCCAGCACATCAAGACCATTAAAGGTCTCAGTGCCTTGTTCAGCTGTTCAATACTGAGTCACAAAGGGTCTCCCAGGCATCCCACAGTGCACCACATGAGTAACATCCCAGCTTTGTCCAGTGTTTCCTGACACTGGTTGCAAGGAGATTCACACAGCACACTACTGAACAAGATTAAGTCACACTGAACAATGCCAGAAGCATTGCCTGATTCATGACATGATTTTCAGTATGTATGTGAGGTGGGGAGTGGAAGGGTGCAGGGAGTGACTTAATTCAGAAGTTCTGTGGGGAATACCATAGGCTGTTTTTTACCAATTTCCTTGTCAATTCCCACTACCATCAATGAGAGGGTCTGAGAGCCAGGGTCATAGCTAAATGGCCTTTTGAATATGCCCACCACAGGGACTATGATAACTTTGGGACTCCTCATGATATTGGTTTTGGAAACTGCAGGAGATAAGCAATTTACCTTTCCATTTCATGCCCAAAAGCCTATGGAAAAAGGAAGTAGAGTGACAAGCAGACTCTAATGGATTCTCAGATTCTTAGCTGCTTTAGATGAGCCATAGCAGCCCTCCCCATTGGTAGAGAAAATCAGGAATTAAACTGAGATCTTTTTGTCAACTTCAGTTGTTGACTTAGTATAGAGTCCTTGGGTTTCAGAGCAGTCACTAAAACGTTTTATTGATTTCCTAATGTCTATCACATATTACTCTGCAGGTCACTACCCCCACACTGATCTGATTAAAATCACATTTCAAAAATTTTCCCATAATGTATTTTCTCTAATGAATCTACTTCGTGAATTTTTCTCAGCATTTAAAAATATAAAATTATCCTGATTGACTGCATTGTCATTGTAGATCAGACATCATACCAAACACCATGATTGTCTTGGACAATCTATAGGTCTAGCTTGGATAGGCATGTACATACAAAGGCATTCATAAGGGCTAAAGAAGCAATTTCTCATCCAGGTTAATAAATGAGAGTTTCTCAACCCTTACTGCCAATATTCTCAACTTCAAATCATCCAACGAAACCACTGAAGGGGAAATATATTTATCTAAATCCTAAATGTTTTGTGAACATTGTAGAACTCTATATAAAAATATGAAAATATTTAACATATATTTGTCTCTAAATCTTCTGAGGTTACTCTTCATTTTAAAGTATAAATGTCAGGTTCCTATTTCCTGTAATTACAGGAAGTATGGCATCCTTCAGAGTATTCTGATGATTTCTGAGGGGCTAACTTTTCTGGTGGTTTCCTTTCACATCTCACTCCAAATCCCTGTTTCTGGCTCTATCCCTCAGTGGCTTTATATGATCTCATTTGCAATTGCTGTCCTTACTTCATAACATTTTGTGCCAACTATGGACACAGACCTCTTCTCCTGTATTCCCCAAAGCCTACTAACACATAACTTTTATAAGGAATAGGCTTAAAATTTTGAGGATACAGTAGCCCTCCCCCCTTATCCTCAGTTTTGCTTTCCACAGTTTCAGTTACCTAAGTTCAACCAAGGTCTGAAAGTATTAAATGAAAAATTCCAGAAACAAACATTTCATAAGTTTTAAATTAGGCACCATTCTGAGTAATGTGGTGAATTTCCCGTTGTCCAGCCCTGTCTCACCTGGGTCATGAATCCTCCCTTTGTCTGACATCTCCATGCTGTCTCGCTCCCCACCCAAGAGTCACTAGTGGCCTGATCGACTGTCGCAGTGTTGCAGTACCTGTGTTCAAGGAATCCTCATTTTACTTAGTAATGGCCCCAAAGCACAAGCATAGTGATCCTAGCAATTCGGATATGCCAAGGAGAAGCCATAATGTGCTTCCTTTAAGTGAAAACGTGAAAGTTCTCTACTTAATGAGGAAAGAAAAAAATTGTATGCTTAGGTTGCTAAGATCTATAGTAAGAATGAATTCTCTATCCATGTAATTGTGAAGGAGGAAAAAGAAGTTCATGCTAGTCTTGCTGTCCCACCTCACACTGAAAAAGTTATAGCCATGGTGCATGATAAGTGCTTAGTCAAGCTGGAAAATGCATTACATTTGGGGTAGAAGACATGAACAGAAATATGTTCTGGTAGAAGGCAATCAAGTTCAGTACTATCTAAGGTTTCACCTACCCACTAGGGGTCTTGGGATATAGCCCCCACGGTTAAGGGAGGGCTACTGTACTGGAGGGTGGATACCTCACAGAAATGAGAAAAACATAAAATTACTTTCAGAATTCACAATTCCTAAGGTTCCAAATCATTCCCCATTATAAGTAATTTCCTACTGACCTTTCTGTTCTTAGGTTCCAACCAGCCAAGTTGCTTGGGATCATTCTCAAATTTTCTTTTCTTTTTTTTTTTATTTTTTGGAGACACAGTCTTGCTCTGTTGCCCGGGCTAGAGTGCCGTGCAGTCACCCTAGCTCACAGCAACCTCAAACTCCTGGGCTTGAGCAATCCTCCTGCCTCAGCCTCCCGAGTAACTAGGACTACAGGCATGTGCCACCATGCCCGGCTAATTTTTGCTATATATTTTTAGTTGTCCAGCTAATTTTTTCTATTTTTAGTACAGATGGGGTCTCATTCTTCCCAGGCTGGTCTCGAACTCCTGACCTTGAGCAATCCTCCTGCCTCAGCCTCCCAGAGTGCTAGGATTACAGGCATGAGCCACTGCACCTGGCCCATTCTCAAATTTTCTTTCAAGATCTCTCTCTCTTTTTGTATCCATCTTTCTTTCTTTCCTTCCTTCCTTTCCTTCCTTCCTTCCTTCCATATTTATTGGGCACCTACTTATGCCATATACTGTCCTAGGTGCTGAAGATACAAAAGTTCATAAGACAGACAAAGTACCTGCCCCCATGGAGATTACATTCCAGTAGGGGAGAAAGAAAAAAAATGGAAATAAATAAAATACTTCAACTTTTTACATGTGCTATGGTGGAAACAAACTAGGAACTGAAAGAATAACTGAGGAAGGCCGCTTTAGGTAGGATGGTCAGAAAAGGGCTCTTGGCAGATGCATTGGTAACATTTTTGCTGAGGCTGGAGGAAAAGGAGAAGCTGGCCGCATGAAGAATGGGATAAAGCTCCACTGCAAGTCTCACTGAGCTCCACTGGGAAACGTGTGAGTATAGTCTGCAAAGTTTTGTTTGTCATGGAAGAACAAATTGGAAATAATGTAGATGTCCATCATTAGGGGAATGAATTAAAAAATAGGTGATGCTACACGTCAGTTAAAAGCAATGAAATAGATCTATGAATAGCAATATGAACAGATCTAAAAACTTAATGTTTAGTAAAGAAAAAATCCCATAATTTGCAATATTTTCAAGGCTACATGTATATCTAAATAAGTGACTCGAGGGTAGATTGGACAGGCAATATATTAGACACACTAGAGATGTACCTCTCAGAGTTCTGAAGTTGGCATAGGAGACTACTGAGGCTAAGTGTCCAGTTTCCTTTGTAGGGTTGTTGCCCTTACAATTAAATCCTGGCTCTGATTTTCCACACTATCTTCCCTATGCCTACAGGAGGCCTTCTGATTCTATAGTGTGCTTTAAGTTGGCAGTTGGCTGACCTGAGTTTGTCATTTTCCTTCCTTAAAGCTTTTAGAATAGTTAACAAAAGGCAGTCAACTCCACAATTCTTATAATTATGATCACCCCTATACTATTCAAGTGCATCCAGCTATAGCATAAGCCAATGTTTTACCTCCACCTGAATGTTAGCCCAATTCATCACTAGTGAGGGTTTTTTCCAAATCCAAGGGCTATACTCTTTTTCTATTTCACCACCTTGTCTCCCTTAGAAGCAGTGATAATGGGCATCCTTGCTTTATAGCCGTTTGCAAAGGGAATTTTTCTGACAACTTACAGGTTACATTTGGCAGGCTTCCAAATTAACCCACCCTGGGGAGGTCTTGTGATTCAGGCAACATCCTGCCCCTGAGCAAAGAATCTTATTATGAATTCCTCAAATTGTTAATGTATTAATTAATGCATAAACTACTGACATTGAAAAAGATACTATTTGTTTCTGAATCATGAAGTTTTGCTGATTATCTTGCATGAAGATATTTTAGCCTGCATGTTACAATCTGTAGCCAATGATTGCAACCTCTGTGTTGTCCAGAGACCAGCACCTCGCCAGACACCAAACTTTCCAGTGCCTTGATCTTGGACTTCCCAGCCTCCAGAGCTGTGAGAAATAAATTTCTGTTATTTATGAATTACCTAGTCTGTGGTATTTTGTTATAGTGGCACAAACAGACTAAGACATTATAGGAAAGCTATGACCAGGTAGGCCAAATCTGGCCGGCTGGCTATTTTTTAAATAAAATCTTACTGGAACACCGTCATATCCATTCACTCATGTATTGTCTATGGCTGCTTTCACGCTACAGTGGCAGAACCAAACAGTTATGACAGAATGTATGGCCTGCAAAGATGAAAATATTTATCTATCCCACTACAGAAAAAGTTTGTCAACCCCAGCTTTAAGCCATATAATTTAATATGTTTTTTTCTGTGTATATATTATATCTCACAATTTAAAAAAAGAAAGAAAAAAAAACTCCTTTGGGCTCTCCACTGATGCTGAGAACATATAGGTGATTGTTATGCCTTCCTATAAACAATTCTTCATTTGTATAAAACTAAGCTATTAAGAAATATGTACAAATGGCCTTCACGGTGGAGGCTTTACACACTGGCTTATAATGTAGGCATGGGAATTAGTTGAGTCATACTTGAAAAACCTGGGCCCCAACAATCGAGCCTCCTGCCATCATTCCCCATCACGATGCTGCAGACAAAGCCCTGGGTTCAAGGAGCACAGCAGGTGACTGTCTGGGGTCATCAAAGGTGATCTGAAGAATCCTTTCTGTCCTTGAGACATGGTGTTGGAACAGGAAACACCAGGGAGGGTTACTGGAGGACACTTGCTGGGGGAAAGGTGTGATGGGGGAAGAGAATGTGTTTCCTATTTGGGGGCATAATACATTTGTAACAGCTACCCTGGGGTTGGTTGTAAGGCATGTAAAAGAGCAGAAGCACCCCAGAGATCTTAGCTTCTCCAGACAGGAGGAGAGGGAGAGGTGTGTGCATGTGAACATGTTCACTGAGAGCAACTGTGGTTCTGTGTGTAAGATGGGGCAGTTGGCGGGTCCTTTGGGAATGATCAGGAGGTGGTAATTGCAGCCCATCCCTGTGTGCATGTGTGTGTGTGTGTGTACGCATGTGCACATGTACGTGTGTGGTGTTATGGTGAATGAAGGGGAAGGGATTCGACATGGTAATGCATGCAGAGATTTTGCAAGGGTGCTGGGAAAATCTGCTTGCTTTTTCATCCTTACAACTGTGGTAGATGCATATTTTTCTTTTTATCCCAGGTTCTGACATCTCCTCCCCCCACCTATTTTGTTAAAATCTTTGCCTTCTTAAGTAGCTGAGGAGGAGGGTGGAGGTAGTGTCATATTGTGAGCTGAGTCACAAGGAACTCAGGCTGTTGACACATATGGGGAAGGGGTGGCGTTCTGAGATGTAGGGATAGGATGTTTCAGAGGGCGAGTGAAGGGGACTCAGTGAGCTCCTCCAGAGAACCAGTTTTGAGCTGGAAGGTGATAATTTAGCTCTTTGTGGTGTCCTCATTCAGGGTGCAGCTGATTTTGTGTCCTGATAGCCAATAGCTCACGCCCCCTAGTCTCTATTCTCTCTCCTGTAGGGTAGAGTACTTTGTGGAGAAATATGGATGGAAGACTGGAAAATACATCTGCTGGTAGGTCTTGGGCTTCCCCTCTAGCATACTTGCAGTCCTAGCTGGGTCCAGTGCCAGGATGGTCCTTGCTTGTCACCATCCTTGATGTGAAGTGACATTATGCTCTTTCACCTTATTTTTCCTAAATAATAAATGCTTCTTATTTAAGAAATGTAGCTGCCTTTTGGCCAAGACCGCTGTTACTGCTGGGCCTCTTCTCTGTGTCCTTACATGCCACATGGCTTGAAGGAGGGGACAGGTCTCTTCAGTGGCTGCGTTGTTCCCATGACTTCCATTCTGCCCCCCCAATCCCTGAGCCTGGGGCAAGGTTACCAGGCAGACTTTTTAAAAAAAGAAACTAGATCAATATAAGCAAGTTTGATTGTTTATTAAAGGTACATGTTCTCACTTTGTTTCAATGCAAAATGAGTCTAGGAAAAATTATTACTAGTTACGCAGGAACTGTAGTGGAGTGTTGTGATGGTAACCTAATATTCTTAAGCTTAAGAATATGTAATCTTCTGATTTCTGTTCTTGTTTATGGGTGTGTGTGCGTGGGTACGTGTGCACACACAGTAGGGATTCAGGAAAACACCAGTTTTATCCCGTGGACATAAGTATGTTTAATCACCTTTGCTAGTTGAGATAGAGTGTGGTGGATTACATTATTTTTCACCAAATATTCATCTCTTCTCTACCAGCATCCATGGAGAGAGTACAATTTCCTGCTCTGCTGGTGCGGGGCTCAGCTGCATCACTGGTCTTGGCCAAGGAAATGTAGGTAGAAGGGAGATGTGTTGCATGTTCCACCTGCCCCTCTTACGCTCCTGCCCTTCACCATGTACAGAGCATGCCTTGGATAGATGCTGGGCCAGGGGAGATGAAAGACTCATGGAGCACACCTGGACTCAACTCACAGCTTGGAGCCAAACCCAGCGGGACCTCACCAATATCAGCCAAACTCAGCCAAACTGCAGATGTGAGAGTGAGAAATGTTTATAAATGCTTATGTGTGCAACTGAGTTTGGGGTGTTATACAGCACCCTTGCAAAAATAGCTAACTGATGCAGTCTTCTAACTGTCCCTAATGTCTCATCTCCCTTACTTCCACAGGAATAATTCTCCTCCCCAATAGTTAGCCACTGATAGCACTTAGACAAAAGATTGTATTTTCCCAACTCTTGCAGCTTGCGAAGGCCTTGTAAGTAAATTTGAGGCAATGACAGGTGAGTAGAAATGTTTCTAAATGGAGAGAGAAAACATCTCTGTTCTCCATTCTCTTCCTGTGGGCTGTAATGCAGATGTAATGGCTGTATCAGAGATCCACAGATTAGGGCCTCCTGGCTGCACAGATGCTTCTAAAGAAAGTTTTATTAGAATATAGTCATTCCCATTCAATTGCATATTGTCTGTACTGCTTTTGTATTACAAAGGTGGAGTTGATTAGTTGCGACAGAGACTTTATGGCCAGCAAAGCCTAAAATATTTAGTATCTGGCCCCTTAAGCAAGCGTTTACTGACTCCTGGGCTAGAGCATGAATTGCCTTCTTGGCCCATAAAGAACCTGAGAAAACAATATACTACAACCTAATGCTCTGTTCCCTGGGGAGCTCCTCCAATATTTAATATTATCTACCTACCTACTTTCAACTAATAGCTGGAAGAGAGAATCATTATCACTAATTATAGTTTACAATAGTTTCTGTGCATTTTAGCCATACACATTTTATTGATACTTGATTAAACTTTTAATTGGGTTTCTTATTCAAGATAATTTAAAAGTGAAACTTGGATTAAGACCTGGGAAGTGTATACATTCAAGGTTCTTCCGCCTGGGTGACAGTCGGAGGCACAGGCATGAACAGGGTGATGGAGGGACGACGGCAAGGACAGGCTGAGGACGGAGCCTGGTGAGCATCAGAGTTTGTGGGGTGGGAGGAAGAGCTGGTGAGGGAGGCTGAGAAAAAGAGGACAGAGGGTCAGGAAGAGAAGGTGGACTGAGGAGCAGACCTTGGGGGCCATGTAAGGGAGACAGCTGAGTTGTGTCAAGAGTTGTGTTAAAAGCTGAAGAAAGGACATGTTGGATAGGGAATAAGAAGATACTGGACTAAAAAATTAAGAAAAGTCCATAGTTATCAGGGAAATGCAAATTAAAACCACAATGATCTACTCTTCCTGCCCCCCAAGAATGGTTAAAATAAAAAAATTGGATAATAACAGGTATCAGCAAAATGTAGAGAAATTAGAACCTTCCTACCCTGATAAGGAGAATGTAAAATGGTGCAGCTGCTTTGGAAAAGTCTGACAGTTTCTCAGAGGAGGAAGTGGTTACCATGTGACCCAGCAATTCCATAGTGTCAAGAGAAATGAAAACATATGTTCATACAAAAGCTTGTATGTGAATGTTCGTAACGTTCATATTATTCATTATAGCCCCACAGTGGAAACAATCCAAATGGCCATCAGCTAAGCAGTGGATAAATGACTGTGGTATCCTCTCAATGGAATGTCATTCAGCCACAAGAAGGCTTGAGGGGAGTCACAAAGTAGCGCGGGGGAAGCCGTGTTGAGAACAGGGCTCAGGCCTGGGAAGGCGTGAGGCTGCGTGGACAGCACGAGGAGGCGTGAGAAGCAATCGAGGGAGAGACGTTACAACTGGTGCCGATGGGGCCAAGGACCTTCCAGGGGATGCAGAGGTGGCAAGATGAGCTTCTGAAGAGAGCAGAGCCCAGTTTTCTTCCAAAACATGGGGGAAGGAGGGAAGAATACTGGGAGTGCATTGAAAACAGGAACCACATCAGATTGGTTTTTGTAACCTCAGCGTCTAGCTCAGTAAATACTGCTTATCCATTCCCTAAACATTTATTGCGGGTGGGCTTTGTGCCAAGTAGCACTCTCATGGCTGGGGACCCAGCAAGGGCCTAACAGACAGGGCCCAGGCTTTCATGGAACTTGCATTCTAGCTCGAGGGGTAAATGGCACCCAGGCTGCGGAAGAGACAATGCTCACCAAATGTCCATGTGCTCCTCTGTTTTTCCCAGCTTTCCTTGCAGTGGGGTTGGAACCGGGAGAATCGTTGCAGCCAATGCACTGCGGTGTGCATTGCTCCAGGCTGGGGCAGTGAAGAGCCAGTGTGCAGCACCCATCTCTCTTCTGCTGCAGTGACCTTGGACACCACGTGTCTGTGGAACAGTACTGACCCTACTGTGTGCAGTGTGCTCTGATGTCTCCTATTGGCTTTCGTGCTCTGTCTCTCCATCTCTTCTTCCATTTCCTTCTCTCGGTCTTTCTTTTGAGTGCCGGTCACAACAGGCTGAATTGATTTCATGAGTCACTAATAGGCTCCTTGGAAAACATTGTTCTAGATCAGCATCTTCAACATTTAATTTGCACATGAATCATAAGGGAGGTTGTTGATGCAGGTGCCGACCCAGTAGGTCTGGGCTGGGGCCTGGCAGTCTGCATTCTGCAAACTCCTGGGTGGCGCTGCTGCTGCTGCTGGTTTGAGGGCCACACTTTGAGTAGCAAGGTCCTAGGGGGTATCCCTGTGCCCCTGATAGTGAAATTTTTGACAAAAGTGTATTTCATGGGGGTAATACACACGCAGATATAACAGATTTTCACACATATACACTCATACACATGTGTCCAGCACCCACGTGTGCTCATGGTTGCATGACCATCCAGGCATTCCTCAGGCACCCTCATTGGTATGGCTCAGCTTAAAGACGAAACATGTTGAAAATGTTATTAACTAGTGTTCTGATCGTGTGCCATTCACTTGCACCTGGTAAGTGGGTGAACGCACACAGTCACTCTTGAGAACAGTCACGGGTGTGTGTGGAGGGGAGACAGCATGGCAGGAAACCAAACTCCAGTGAGAGTTAGAGGGAGCTTGTGCCTGGCATGATTCTGACTGCACTGGCTTGGTGCCAGCCGAGCTCTGTGTACTCACGGGGCACTTCAGGGGACATCAGGGGTAACTCCTGCTTTCTGTTAACGATCTCCTTTGATTTGACAATTCTAAATAAAGACCATCTTCTCTATGTCTATTAACATAGTGCTGCAAGCCCCATTGCATGCCAGTCTCGTGAATCCTCTGCCCTCATTGCCAGCCCCACAGACTTATTTATTATTATCTTTGGCACAGTTGCTGTTTGCATGACAATACATCAACATGTTTGCTATGGTGATGAATCTCTGGGAAAAAATTATACGAAAACATGAGCTTTACACAGAGAAGAGTAGTATCAATGCTGATGTTACGTGAATCATCAGTATCAATACTGTTGAAGTAAGAGTTAATTGCACCTCCACTACACGGTAAGTGATATCGGCAGGACAGCATTTTAGTGCTTTGATGGGGAACTTTCATATGCAAAGACCTATTTATTAACTTAAGTTTATTATAAGAGTAATGTTTACAAGTAAACAAAACCTTTGTTCAAAGATTTGCTATTAAGGAATGCTGTAAGTCCTCTAACATCCTCTAATTTGGACTCGGAATTGCCTTACAATTCCCATCTACTCTTTTTCAAAGTACTTAGAGGAAACGAGCTATATAAGCCTTGAAAGATACTAAGCCTTGAAAGAATTTTTACAAATTATTAAACTCACTTTATGAAAGTGGGGGCAAGACATGAGTGAACAGGTCACAGAACAGTGGAGCTAAATCATGTGCGTAAATCTCAGCTACTCAGCTCCTCAGCCATGCAGGGACACCTGCTTACCATATCCCACCTGAGAGCCACAGACATATGATAAGGATCAAATTTTCTCTCTTGTTGTGTTAAAGACACTATAAAAAGTATTTGTTTTTCGAGACCACTTTATTGCAGTATAATTGACATGTAAAAGGTTGTACATATTTAATTACTCAACTTGACGAGTTCAGGGATAAGTATACACTCATGAAACCATCTCCACCACCAAGACCACAGACATAACAATTACCTCCTAAAGTTCCCTTTCATCCTCATTATCATTATTATTATTATTTTGTGGTAAGAACGCTTAACAGAAGATCTACCCTCCCAGCAAATTTTAAGTATCCAGTACAGTATTGTTAGCTAGAGGCACAACACTGTATTAGATCTCTAGACTTTATTCATCTTGCATAACTGAAACTTTGTGCCTTTGACTTTCACCTCCCATTTCCCCCACTCCCAGGCCCGGGCAACCACCACTCTATTCTCTTCTTCTGTTAACTTGACCTTTTAGATTTCACGTATACATGAGATCACATAGTATTTAGTTTTCTGCGTCTGGCTGATTTCAACTAGCATGGTGTCCTCCAGGTTCAGCCGTATTGTCCCAAGTGGCAGAATTTCCTTCTTTTCTTTTTATGGCTGAACAACATTCCCTTGTGTGTATAGCACATTTCTTTAGCATTCGTCTATTCATGGACACTTCAGTTGTGTGCATGTCTTGGCTGTCATGAATAATGCTGCTGTGAACATGGGAGTGCAGGTGTCTCTTCGGTTTAGATTCCTTTGGATAAATAACCAGCAGTGGGATTGTTGAGTCATGTGGTAGTTCTATTTTTAATTTTTTGAGAAACCTCTAGACTGTTTTCCATAGTGGCTGCACCAATTTACATTCCTGCCAACAATGTACCACGATTCCCATTTTTCCACATCCTCACCAACACTTACCTTTTGTTGAGTTTTTAACAACAGTCAATAAGATGCGAGGTGACCTCTTATTGTGGCTTTGCTTTACATTTCCCTGATGGTTAATGGTACCGATCACCTTTCCTGTACTTATTGGCCTTTTGTATATCTTTGAAGAATGTCTTTGAAAAAAGTCCTAACCTATTTTTAAATTGGGGTTTTTTTTTTTTTTGCCATTGTATGAGTTTCTTATAAATTTTGGACATTAAGCCTTTATCAGATATATGGTTTACAGGTAGTTTCTCCCATTCTGTAGGTTGTCTTTTCATTTTGTTTGCTTTTTCTTTTGCTGTGCAGAGCTTTTTGGTTTGAGGTAATCCCACTTGTTTATTTTTGCATCTGTTTTCTGTGCTTTTGGTGTCATATCTGAACAATCATTGTCAAGACCAATCTCAAGGAACTTTTCCCTTATGTTTTCTTCTAGGAGTTTTACAATTTCAGATCTTATGCTTAAGCCTGTAATCCATTTTAGTTGATTTTTGTGTATGGTCTAAGATGAGAGCCCAGTTTCATTCTTTTGCATGTGGATATCCAGTTTTCCAAACACCACGTACTGAAGAGATTGTTCTTTCCCTATCTTGTTTCTTGGGGCCGTTGTTGAAGATGAGCTGGCTGTATGTGCATGCGTTTATCTCTTCTGCCCCACTGGCCTTTGTGGCATTTTTATGCCAGTACCATACTGCTTTGATGACTACAGCTAAAGATCTTGTATTAACTTATTCTTCACTAAAGGAAGCTTCACAGTATTTTGATAATTAAGGCATAGAATTTTAGTTTACCAGAATAAACTCCTGAAAAATGGAATCATGGGAAAGTATAAACAGATGGGTTTCTCCCTTACAGAACTTCTGAGTCTGACCTATGACCATGAACTGGTTAATTTCTATTTATGCTAAACAAAGTGTTATTTAGAGACTCTCCTCAGTTCAATACTGTTTCTTGCCCCAGGATCCAGCTTATGTTTCTTTTCACTATTTGGTTTAACAATTATTTCCATTTCTAGATTCCTTGCTCTTCCATTCTTCCAAAAGATAAACACATGCAGACACCTCGCAGTTTCTTCTCAAATGCCCTCAGTGAGAAAGATGAGCAGGAGGAAAGGAAAAGGACAACAGCCACACCCTGTCCTGCCCTTGTTGGATGAAGAACGTGGGATATATAAGCCATGCACGTCTAATGAAGGCACATATTTCCCAGCTTTTCTTGTCCCTAGTCATTTATGTGTCTGCTGGCCAGAGTCTGACGAGCACAGCGCACGAGCACTGAACGTGCACCTGCAACTCTGAGGAAAGCCTGCTCCCCCTCTACACCAATCCAGGGCGCTTCAGCCCACGTTCGAAACCAGTATTAGCTATGGCTTTGTGTTCCAAACTGATTTGGCAGCCAGAACTCCTTGTCAGTGATCAGCCTATTTTAGTGGCATAAGGAATCCAGTAAAATAGAACCCTGAATCCGAATCCTAATGAATCACAACAAAAATTAAAACAGATCCTAAACCTAAAAGGTACTTGATCACCACCTTGTGGCCATGACACCACACGCCCATAAACCGGAATCCTGGAGCAGTCAGATGCATGAGGAGGGTGGCCCACAGCCGGGTGACAAACACACCGCAGAGCCACATGGTTCTGCCTCCAGGGCGATGGGTAGTGGGTGTGCCTCTCCAAAGCTGCCCCAGTGAGGCATGGACTTCCCAGCAGACAGGCATGTTGACAGGTGCATGTTCAGACACACAGACATTCAGATGGCAGACAGATGTTCAGACAAGCAGACTTCTGACAGATGGACAGATGTTCTGACAGACAGGTGTTCAGACATATGAATGTTCAGACGGACTATCAGACACATGGAGATATGTTCAGACAGATGGATGTTTTGCCCAACAGACAGGCATTCTTAGAGGACATTCAGATAGACAGATATTGGACAGATGGACAGGAAAGAACCTTCAGATAGGTGGACATTCAGGCAGATGGGCATTCTGACAGATGGGTGTCCAACACATGGACATTCAGATAGATGATCCTCAGACAGATGGATATTTCAACAAGTGAAAATTCAGACACACGGATGATTGGAGAAGTGGATAGGTGTTCAGAATGATGGGCAACAGACAGGCAGACCTTCATAGAGATGGACACTCAGACCAAAGATCAGATGTTCAGATAGATATTTGTTTTTTTTTTTATTTAAGCATATTATGGGGGCACAAAAGTTTAGGTTGCATATATTGTCTTTGTCCCCCTGTCGCCCCCCCCAAGTCAGAGCTTCAAGTGTGTCCACCCCCTAGACGGTGCACATCGCACTCATCATGTATGTATACACCCATCTCCTCCCCTCCAAATCTGCCCAACACCCGATTAATGTTATTCCTAAATGTGCTCTTAGGTGATGATCAGTGAAACCAATTTGATGGTGAGTACATGTGGTGCTTATTTTTCCATTCTTGGGATACTTCACTTAGTAGAATGGGCTCCAGCT
>CM052436.1:133566587-133596029 GCA_028533085.1 Varecia variegata | reverse complement strand
AGAGATGTTGAGCATTTTTTCATATGTTTGTTGGCCATTCTTCTGTCTCCTTTTGAAAAGTTTTGGTTTATGTCTTTTGCCCACTTTTTGATAGGGTTGTTTGATTTTTTTCTTGCTGATTTTCCTGAGTTCTAAATAGATTCTAGTTATCAGTCCTTATCAGTAGCTTGTGAAAATTTTTTCCCATTCTGTAGGTTGTCTGTTTGCTCTCATGACAGTTTCTTTGGCTGTGCAGAAGCTTTTTAATTTAATCAGGTCCCATTTATTTATTTTTGTTGTTGCTGTGATTGCCTTTGGAGTCTTCATAAATACTTTGCCTAGGTCAATGTCTATAAGAGTTTTTCCCACATCTTCTTCTAGAATTCTAATAGTTTCACACCTTATGTTTAAGTCTGTTGTCCACTGTGATTTGATTTTTGTGAGAGGTGAAAGGTGTGGATCCTGTTTCAGTCTTCTACATGTGGCTATCCAGTTTTCCCAGCACCATTTATTGAATAGAGATTCTTTCCCCCAGTGTATGTTTTTGTCTGCTTTGTCAAAGATTAGATGGCTATATGAGGATGGTTTTATATCTGCATTCTCAGTTCTGTTCCACTGGTCTGTGTCAGACAGATATTTGGACAGATGCCCAGATGTGCTGACAGATGTTTACACAGATGGCTGTTCAGACAGAACAACGTTCAGACAGATGGGCAAACATGCAGACTGAGGGACTTCTGGACACGTGGACAAACATTCACACAGATGGATGTCCAGACAGACAGAGCGCACACCTTGTAGACTGAATCCATCTGTATGTCCTTCTGGACATTTCCATGGGTGGAAAAATGTTCAAACAGGTGTTTTGGGAAAAGGACACACCAGTGTACAGAAGTTCTGACCCACGGATGTTCAGACAAATGGTTGTTCCTAAGACTAAAGTTTAGACAGATGGAATACATACTGACAGACAAATATTGGGACAGGCAGACACTATAACAGAAGGACAGTCAGGAAAATGGACATTTGGACAGACAGACAGACATTGGGGCAGATGGCATTCCAGTAGATAAGTATGCCTATAGAAGATGTTCACACAGCTGGACGCTCAGATAGATGGATTGCTATTCAGAAAGATGAACATTCTGACAGATATTCTCACAGATGGATGTTGGGACAGACAGACAAATTGACAGATAATCAGAAGAATATTTGGAAAGACAGGTATTCTGACAGATGGGCATTTCGACACCTGCGTGTTCAGAGATGTACTTTCCAAAAAATGGATATTTCAATGGATTCATATTCAGACAGATGAAGAGGCTTTCAGACAAATGGGTGTTCAGACAGACAGACATGAACAGAATGATGTTCAGATAAATGAATGTTCAGATAGATGGACAGACATTCATGCTGTGGACATTCAAGCAGACAGATGTTCAGACAATCCTTTAGACACATGGACAGATGTTCATACAGACAAATTGTTTAGATTTACAGACAAATGATTAGAGAGATCTTTGGATAGTTGGACAGATGTTCTGATACACATTCTGACACATAAGTATGCTGATATACAGAACTGACAGACAGATGTTCAGACAGATGGATATTTAGACACACAATCGGAAGTTCAGACAAACCAACATTCTAGCAGACATTCAGACATTTTAACAGATAGATGGTCAAACAGATGGACTTTGGGATTGATGGACAGATGTTCAGATGTTCCAGTAGACCAGTATGTTTGCAGAAAGATATACAGATACATGGATGGATGTACAGGCAGGCAGGTATTCTTATAGATGGACATTTTGACATACAGGTGTTTCAACTCATAGTGTTCAGACACATGGACAATTGGATAGGACAGATGTTCAGACTGTTGAACATGTGAACAAAACAACAGCTGTTCAGAGAGATGGACAGATGTTCAGAGTAACAGACATTCAAATAGGTGAACAGACCTTCAGTTGGACATTTGGACAGACTGATAGATATTCAGACAGACCGGTGTTCAGAGAGATGGGCAGACATTTAGACAGATGGACCTTCCTGCAGACAGATGTGCCAACAAATGGATGTTTATACATACAGATGTTCAGACAGGCATACAAATGTTCTGACAGACGTTCATATAGAAAAATGTTTTCTGACAGGCGAATGCTTTGATTGATGGGTGTTCTGACAGATGGACAGAACTTCAGACAGACAGACATATGTTCATACATATGAGCATTCTGATAGATAGTTGCTCAAAGAGATGCACTTTCAAACAGATGGACACTGGGGTAGATGGACAGTTTGACAGATGTTTATGACAGTCATACATTCTAACAGATGATTATTTCAACTGATGGATATTCTGACACACAAACATTCAGCCATATAGATGATTGGGCAGGAAGTTAGATGTTCACACTGAAGGACATTTGAAAAAACAGACACATGGACAGATGTTCAGACCCATGGACCTTCTGTGCTGATGGATGAATAAAGACTTCTATTGAAATAAAAAATAAAAACAATAACAAAAAGAAACAAGACCTATATTGAGACAGATGAACATTCCAAAGGATGAACTGACATACCAACAGAATGGATGACACATGGATGATCAGACAGAGGACAAACCTCAGACCATTGGATGTTTGGACAGACAAACATGATCAGACAGAAGGATGTTTAGACAGACTGATAGATGTTCTGCCAGAATGGCATGCTGACATATGGACATTGAGACACATGGAGGACATACATCTGACCATGTAAATGTCTGTCTGAATGCTTGTGGGAATATGCTTTGGGGAATATGCTCTGTCAAATTGCCTCAAATGCTCATCCACTAGAATGTCTGTCTGATCATTTGTCTTTCTGTTTGTCCATCTGTCTAAATGTCTATTGAAACATCTGCCCATCTGTTGGAATGTCTGTGTCTGGGCATTTGTCTGTTGAAACATCAATTTTTCCATCTGTCTGTACATCTCTCCAACTGTCTGAATGTCCATCTGTCTGTCTACCTCTTTGAATGTTCATCTGTCAGAACATCTGCTGTTGGTATGCCCATCCACAGGAATGGCTATCTGCCAGAACATCTGTACATCCATACACATGTCCATCTGTCTGAGCATCTGTCCCTCTCTCCAAACATCCATCTGTCTGTAGGTCTATCCACCTGCCTGAATATCTATCTGAAAGTCTATCTAGATAAATATCTGTCTCTCTGAATATCTATCCATCTGTCTGATCATCAATCTGTTGGAACATCCATTTATTGAAAGTTCTGTTAGTCTGAACATTTGCCCTTCTGTCTGATTGTTCATGTGACTAAATATCTGTGTGTCAAAACACCCGTGTATCAGAACACCCATCTGCTGGAATCAAAACATCTGTCAATCCAAACATTTTTCTCTCTTTTTAATTGTACATGTGGCTGAATGTCTGTGTGTCATGCCGGAGCGGCATGGCTCCCATCAATTCCTGCTCACCCTTGGTGTGATTCTATTGTGGGAAAGCCCCTAGTGGCCTCTCTTTCTAATATCCTGTCATGACATAGACGGACCAGTATTGATGACAGCCACCTTTTATTTGTATTGAGGGTTTGCTGTATGCTGGGCACTAGGTGAAACATGGAACAGCCTCCACTAAGAAAAACCTTACAAGATACTAGGAGGAGGGGCTGCTGTATGGATGCAGAAACCTGGGCCTCAGGAAATGGAGTGCCATGTTCAAGATCGCACTGGGATTAGGGGGCTCAAAACTCAGTGACACTCATGCCACTAGCACCTCCCAAGTGGGGATGTGATCGCATGTGTTGCAGGAGGCTGTTGGGCTGGGGGTGAAGACGATGAGCAGACTCCAGCCAAGGAAGAAGGCAGGCAGATGCCAGCCAGAGCAGGGACCCATGAGCAGGAATCTCCAGGCCAGCTGGTCAGTATGTGCTAGAAGTCAGCTACTCCCCCAGCAAAACAGGTCCCAGGGTCCCAGGCAGGATTGTCACAAGAGATTTAGAAATAATAGAAATAGAGAAATAATAGAGACAGAAATAACCAAGACAGAAACAAAGTATAATTTAGAGTGATGGGGGAGTCAGGGGTCCTTCAGCATTCCCATGAGCTGTGAGGCCCTGAGTGAAATCCCACATCAGTATTTATTGTTACAGCAAATAGTTGTCCTTGATTAAAGAATTATGTGTACAGCTCATTCATTGAGGTTTCCAGGGGACCTTTACCTAATTCTGTCTACAAGAATAGATGGTTACAAAGTTTTCCTAAGATAAACATGTTAAGTCCTAAGTTAGAAACAGACCTAGCTGAGCATACAAATTAAAGATAAAAATGTATAAAGTGAGAACACTGAGTCTGTGTACTACTCTAATCTACTTCTCTAAACACAGAGACATGTAGTCAGGAGTGAAGCAGGAATAGCCTTGATGTCTAGAACAGTTCCAGCTGCACGTTATCTGCTGGGCAGGCATTTTAATCAGCTTCTCTGCCAAGGACCCAAACCGAGCTTCTGCTCTGCAAAAAAGCTCAAGGCGATGGCTGGCAGCAAAGAAGAAATGTTGCTTTGCAGACATCTTCTGACAATGCCTCCCTTGTTGGAAGCAGCTTCTATTCTGTGAAGTAACATGTCCACAGATTCCTTCAAAGCAAAGCCCTGCAAAACTCCTGAAAAATTTCATGTCTCTTAGCTTGTTTCCCAACAAGTGTGGGCAGAGGAGGGGTCAGAATTCACTCCATGTCAATGTCACCCATCACCAGAGAGGAAGCTGCTGGAAGGAGCTGCACAGCCAGGTGTGCCTGGCCCTGGGAAGAGGAGGGAGCACAGCAAAGACTCCTCTGGCAGCTGCTCAGTGCTCTGCCTGCCCCACCACAGGCAGCACCACGCTGCAATCAGAGTGATCTTAAAACAAATTCTGACACATGCTCCAACATAGATGAACTTTGAGGACATCACACTAAGTGAAATGATCCAGTTGCAAAAAGACAAACACTGTATGATTCTACTCACGTGAGGTATCTAGAGTAGTCAAACTCATAGGGACAGAGAATAGAATGGTGGTTGCCACAGTCTGGGAGTCAGGTGACTGGGGAGTTAGTGTTTAATGGGGACAGAGTTTCAGTTTTGCAAGATGGAAAATTTCTGGAGATGGATGGTGGTGGTGGCTGCACAACACTGTGAATATATATTTACTACTAAACTATACACTCAGGAATGGTGAAGGTGATAAATTTTATGTTATGCATTTTTTTACTTTAATACAAAATACTGCCACTACTACTGATAAAATAATATCACATCCCCAGTCCCTCCTGAGGCTTCTGACACCTAGGAAATCTGAAACTCCTCACCATGTATATTAGTTTCTGAGGGCAGCTATAGCAAAGCACCAGAGACCGGTGGCAAACACAGAAATTTATTGTCTAACCGTTCTGGAGGCTAAAAGTCCAACATAAAGGCCATGGCAGGGCTGGTCCCTTCTGTGAGCTGTGAGAGGGAATCTGTTCCATGCCCTTTGCCTAGCGTCTGGTGGTTCGCTGGCAAGCTTTGCCATTCCTTGGCTTCTAGAAGCAGCACCCTGATCTGATCTCTGCCCTCATGTTCACATGGCACTCTCCCTGTCTCTCTCCAGATTTCCTCGTTTTATAAGGACGCCAGTCCTTTTGGATTAGGGTACACCCTGATGACCTCATTGTGACTTGATTACTTCTTCAAAGACCCTGTTTCCAAAGACGGTCATATTCTAAAGCACTGGGTGTTGAGACTTCAACATATAAATCTGGGGGAGAGACAATTCAACCCACAGCACCGTGGTCCAGCATAAGGTGACCCCTGTTGGACTCTGTGACCTCCTTTCTTATTGCTCTTCCCTCCACTGCAAAGCAGCCACACTGGCTCCTCGCTCAACCCCAGATACACCCAACGCTCTTGTCCTTGGTCCCTTTGAAAGGTAATTCCTGCAGTGCATGGATGCACCTCGTCTCACTGTTTGCCATAGTGACACCAAGAACAATGGAGAGCATCGTCCCAACCTGAAAGTGCCTCTTCTGCTTCACTGCTGTCCCAAATTTCCCACTCCTGGAGAGCTTTATGAAGTGCAGGGATTTATTGAATTGTAATTCCACTAGTTTATACACTTGTATCCAATACCTTGTTCCTTATTTTAAAAATTTAAGAAATACACTTGTTAAGCAGTTTCTTCTTTTTCATGTGTTCCTTCACTTATTCAACAAATACTTGCTGAGTGCCTGCTACTTGCCAGGTGACCTGCACGTGCTCGGGACTCACTGATGAACAGCACAAATCTCTTTCTTCTTCTAGCTCACATCCTAGCAAGACAGACTGGAAACAGCGCGAACCAGCCATGAGCACAGTGCACGGGCTGTTAGCGGTGGTGAGGCCGTGGGCAGGGAGGAGGAGCTGCAGAGGGGAGCTGGGAATACAAGAGGTGGTTTCAGGATAGCATTGAAATGGGGGTCAGAGAAGGCCTCATGGAGGAGAGAGCTGAGAAAAGATTTGAAGACAAGGAGTGAGCCAAGGAGATACCCAGAGGTATCCCAGATACCCAGAGTATCTGGCCAGATACTCCAGGCTGAAGGAACTTTTGGAGCAAAGGTTTTGGTGAGGAATTTTCCCCGGTGTGCCTGGGACACTGCGAGGGGCAGTGTGGCGAGCGAAGTGAACAAGGGGAGGATGGCAGAAGAGCGATTCAAAGGCAACTTGGAGCAGGACGATGCTAGGGCTTTAGGTTTTGTGTGACGTAAATGGAGAGATTGCAGAACTCTGAGCACCTCGTGAAATAGACTAAAGGACAAAGGCAGACCCAGGAAGACCCCCTGGGAGGCTGTTACAGAGTGCTGGGGGAAATGATGTGGCTTAAACCACAGTAGGAGCAGGGGAAGTGTTGGGAAGAGAAATATCTGGAAGGCTGAGCCATCTGCGTTCTTTTACAGATTGGATGTGCGCTGTGAGAACACAAGGAGTCAAGGATGTTGGTAGGCAGAGCAGCTGAAAAGGCAGATTTGCCATCAGCTGGGGTGAGAAAGGCTGTGGCCAAGCAAAGCGGGTTTGCTGGGGAAGAGCCTCGGAGCTCTGGCGGGGGCGGGGTTTGAGATGTCTCCCAGAATCCAAGTGGAGATGTCGCAGGGATTTCTAGGAGGAATTGAGTGAGACTGGACGTCATTGTCAGCAGTGAGAACAATAGCAATGACAAAAATAGTTTTGCAGACACAGAGCTCTCGTGGTGGCATGTTCCACACAGCCTTCCTGACCGAGCTGATCCGGGAGCACGTCACCATCCCCCCTGTATAGACGAGGACTTCAGGGCACAGGGAAGGGAAGGGAAACAAGCTCGTGCAGACCTGGGGCTAAAAACCTGTTCTTCTGATCCTGTCTCCATCTCCTGCTTCCTCCTGACACACAGGATGTTCTCTGATCAAACAGAACAACCCCTATTCCCTGAATATATGCTGTATCTTCCCACTCTGCCAGGAATATCTGCTCGCACCCCAACTTCCTACTAACAGAGCCCACTTCAAGTGTGCCTCCTCTTCATGTGGGCATCTTGCACTTTCTCCTCTGAGTGCACCAGTCACTCCCTTGATCAGCCTGGGCTCAGGCTCCCTGAGGTTCCTCCGGGGCAGGCCTCTGACTCACACCCAGCCCCAGCTGTTCCTGCTGCTGGGCACTCACAGTGGGAGTCACTCGGTGTGACTGGGTGGATGAGGGAAGCGGCGAGTGCATTTGCCATACTCAGCAACCAATGGCTGGGACACACTAGAATTTGTAAGAACATGTTTATTTATTTCTTCATTCATTTGCAGATATTCTTAGTCATTTGGAAACATTAACCTCTTAAAAAGATAAATGCTGAAAAATCTCTTGCCAGAAAACTGTGCATACACACAAAATATGCAGATAGCTTCAAGAGGGTTATGGATTTCGACCCACCTGCATTCCTTGAACTGCAGGTTAAGCATCCCTCTCTCTCCGTGTGCCGCAGAGCTGGGGATCCAATCCTGGCTAAAGCATGGCCATAGCCCCATCTACTCTTTAGCTCACCCAGGGAGTGAGAGTTCTGTCTGTCTTAGATAAAAATATTCACAATCACTACACAGCTTCTTACCACATTTTCCTCCCGCAGGGCATGTGAGGAGGAGTCCAGCTTATGTGATCTCTGGGCAGTGAAGGTGAATCTCTGTTCTCATAAGCAATGTGTTCCACCTCGTTTGGAGTCCAGGGATGTGTGGACTTTCCGTGGCTGATGTGTTTAGCAGTGGCCTGGATTTTATTAACAGCATGATGCCTACAGTGTGGTTGCCGCAGACTGCCTGGCTTTCAGAATATTGGTCTATCATGGATGGGCTGGATTTCAGAAGTATGTGTACTGGTAAAAAACAAACAAAAAAACAAAGAATACCCCCCCAACCCCCCAAAAACTATTATTGCTAGATTAGGGTGAGTTTTTAACTAGTTCAGAGAGTAACCTGTTGCTATGGCAAAAGGAAAATTAGTCCTCTCCTAGGAGGATAGAAATTTGTTATTCCCAGAGCTAAGCAAATCCTCAGAAAAGCAGAGGGGAATTTCTCACAGTCTTTTGGCACTTAAGAGACAGAAGTCTGCCGAGAAGAGGGGCTCTGAGGACAAAATGTTGAGAGCTGAACACCCTAGATGGAACGGTGAATTGACACCGTTGATCGCAAACATGCTTTTCCCTGGAGACATTTGTGTGTCTGGCACCAGCAGAGGCTGAGTCCCTGAGTCTGGCGCGGGAAGAAGGCTCGGGCAGGAGACAGACGAGCAGCATGGCTCTCCAGCTTCCGGGGGTGGAAACGAGACAGCGCCGTCGTGATCTCCATGTGGGGGCTTTGCCCAATTCAGAAGCGGCATAGGGTGGAAAGATAAAGAGCTGAGTTAATATTCTCTCTAAAGCCAAGCAAAAATTCACACATTCCCTCAGCCCCAAGGAGACAAAAACGCACCAGACTATCAATTATAAAAGCTCAGGAAGGCAAATCTGAAGAACAGGATGAAGCAGAAGCAGACTGAACCTTATCAAAACTACAACAAGCCTTGACTCAGCTCAGTCTGTATTTAATTAAGATGATCAGTTCTTACTCTGTCTACCTAGCAGAAGAAAGGTGGACTCTCTGGTGGAAGATAAAGACATCTGGAGTTACTACAATTTTTCCTGCACAATTCCCAGTGCACTAGTGAATATTATGGGTATGCAAAGAGACAGACCGTGAATAAAAACCAAGAGAATACAAACAGACTTACAAGCAGATGCACAGGGCATCTAGACATTAGAATAAGAAGAAAGGGACTTTTAAAAAATTTCAGAATATTATGGGGATACAAACATTTTGGTTACATGCAATGCCTTTGCCTCACCCAAGCCAGGGCTAGAAGTGTGCCCTTCCCCCATTCAGTGCGCTCTGTCCACATTAGTTGTGAATTTACCCTCCACCCCCTGCCACCTGACTGACACCCAGTGAGTATTACTACCATGTGAGCACCTTAGTGTTGATCAGTTAGTACCAATTTGATGGCGAGTACATGTGGTGCTTGTTTTTCCATTCTTGTGACACCTCATTTCGAAGGATGGGCTCAAGCTCTATCCAGGATAATATAAGAGGTGCTAGATCACCATTGCTTTTGTAGTTGAGTAGTATTCCATGGTATACATATACCACATTTTATTAATCCACTCATGTATCAATGGGCATTTGAGTTGTTTCCACATCTTTGCAATCATGAATTGTGCTGCCATAAACATTTGAGTGCAGATGTCTTTTTTATAGAATGTCTTTTTTTCCTTTGGGTAGATGCCTAGTAGTAGGATTGCCGGATCAAATGGTATTTCTATTTTTAGCTCTTTGAGGTATCTCCAAATTACTTTCCATGGGAGTTGTACTAATTTGCAGTCCCACCAGCAGTGTAAGAGTGTTCCAATCTCTCCACATCCATGTCAGCATTTGTTGTTTTGAAACTTTTTGATAAAGGCCATTCTCACTGGAGTTAGGTGATATCTCATTGTGGTTTTGATTTGCATTTCCCTTATGATTAGGGATGTTGAGCACTTTTTTATATGTTTACTGGCCATTATTCTGTCTTCTTTTGAAAAGTTTCTGCTCACGTCCTTTGCCCATTTATTGATGAGATTGTTTGATTTTTTTCTTGTTGATTTTCTTAAGTTCTACATAGATTCTTGTTATCAGTGCTTTATCGGATGTGTAGAAAGCAAATATTTTCTCTTATTCTGTAGGTTGTCTATTTGCTCTAATGATAGTTTCCTTGGCTGTGCAGAAGCTTTTTAATTTTATCAGGTCCCATTTATTTATTTTTGTTGCTGCTGTGATTGCTTTGGGGTCTTCTTCATAAATTCTTTGCCTAGGCCAATGTCTATAAGAGTTTTCCCAACATTTTCTTCTAGAATTCTTAAGGTTTCATGCCTTAGGTGTAAGTCTGTTATCCATTGTGAGTTGATTTTTGTGAGAGATGAGAGGTGGGGATCCAGTTTCAATCTTCTGCATGTAGCTATCCAGTTTTCCCAGCACCATTTATTGAATAGAGATTCTTTTCCCCAATGTATATTTTTGTCTGCTTTTTTGAAGATTAGATGCTCTAGAACAAATGGGTCTAACAGACATTTATTGAACATTCCACCTAAATGAAGCCTAATATACATTCTTCTCATCAGCTCATGGAACTTTCTGCAAAATTGATCATATCCTAGGCCACAAATCAGACATCAACAAATTTAAAAAAATAGAAACTGTACCATGTATCTTTTCAGACCACAATGTTATAAAATTAGAGTTCAAGTTCAACACAAAGTCATGGAAATTAAACAATCTATTGCTGAATGACTATTGGGTCAGGGAAGGGATCCAGATGGAAATCAAAAGATTCTTTGAACTAAATGATAACGGGGACACAAGCTATCAAAATCTGTGGGATACAGCAAAAGCATTCCTGAGAGGAAAACTAATAGCATTAAATGCTCACATCCAAAAGATAGAAAGCCCAAAAATCAACAAACTAATGAACTGTCTCAAGGAACTGGAAAAGGAAGAGAAAATTAATTCTAAATCTAGCAGAAGAAAAGAAATAACTAAGCTCAGAGTAGAACTAAATGAAATTGAGAATAAAAGAACTATGCAGAAGATCAATAAAACCAAAAGTTGGTTTTTCAAAAAGGTAAACAAAATTGGCAGCTCTCTTGCTAGATTAACAAGAACTAGAAGGGAAATGACTCTAATAAACTCAATTAGAAATGAAAAAGGAGAGGTCACTATAGACATCATGGAAATATAAAACATTATCTTTGAATACTGTAAAAAACTATATGCCCAAAACCTACAAAATGTGGAGGAAATGGACAAATTCTTGGAAACACACAACCTCCCTAAGCTCAGTCAGGAGGAAATAGAATTCCTGAATAGACCAATATTAAGCACAGAAATTGGAGCAGCAATTAAAAACCTTCCAACGAGGAAAAATCCCAGAAATAAAGGAGAATGAGAAAAGTATGGAAACAGTAATTATAGAAATAAGAAGGAAAATACCCTGTAGGAGCAGGAGCTGTGAGCTGGCTGTCTCCTTGATGCTGAGCGGGTGTGGAAGAAGGAAAGCTGAGTGGAAAGCTGTCTGGTCAGCAGCCAAGAGGATGCAGTAAACAGCCAGGTCTCCAGTGACGGAAGTCACATAGGAGGTCTGGGAATGTTTTTTGAACAGCGCATTCTCAAAATATAGAGATTGGGGAGTAAACGGCCATCTGTTTCCTGCCCTTTTCTCTCTTGAGTTGTATGACTAAAAGCAATGTGCATGCCAAGGATGGGGCTCTTTGCTCTTAGAGCATCAAGTCCCCTGCACCCATTTGTCCTGGTAATTGGCTATTTTGTCTTCATGCCTGTGGAGCCACTTGGTTTTGGGTTCCCTGTGCTGAGCTGGGCTCAGCAATACCCAACACTAGGCCCTTCTAGCCTTCCTGTCTCACCTAAGGGGCAAAAATGAAACAAAACTGAGAAGCTTTGTGAAGGTAACAGCCCAGGGCTACAGGCTCACTAGAAGATGTAGACTGAATCATAAGACTATACGTAAGACTTACATGCTATAAGACTGTAGGAGGCTTCCCCTCCCCACCAACTTTACCATCACATCAATAGGGCTCCTGTGGAATAACAAGGGGCTACACTGTAAGAACTGTGTGTCTCTGACATTGCTTAAGAAGAGATCTCTAGGGAAACCCCAAAATAACAGGGGAGGCAAAAACAAGGACAACAGAGGAAGTTTTAGCCTTTAATGCCTGCAGAAAACAGTAAATACAATTTAGCCCCCAGCTAGATAGGCACAAAACCTCATGCCAAAGGCCTATCTACCTCAGTTCCTTTAACTCAGGACATAATGTCTGGCTTTTAACAAAAATTATCGAGCATACTAAAAGACAAAAATAAAGTTTTTAAATAGAGCAGGCAGTAGATGAGACTCAGATATGGCAGCAATGTTAGAATTATCAGGCCAGTAATTTAAAACAACTATGATTAATATGCTAAGGGATCTAATGGAAAAAGTGGACAAGCTGCAAGAACAGTTAGGTAATGTAAGCAGAGAGATGAAAACTCTAAGAAATAATCAAAGGAAAACGCTAGAAATAAAAAACACTGTAACAGATATGGAGAATGCCTTTGATGGGCTTATCAATAGATTGGTCATTACTGAGGAAAAAAATCAATGAGCTTGAAGAAATGTCAATAGAAACTTCCCAAACTAAAATACAAAGAGAAAGAAAGAATGAAAAAGGTAGAACAGAATAGTCAAGAACTATGGGACATGCAAACATGTAACATACAAAAAAATGATAATACAAGAAGGAGAAGAGGGAGAGAAGGGAATTTTAGAGGTTCTTTGCTAATGAAATCTTCATGGCTACAAATTCCTCTCTAAGCTCTGTCTTAGCTGCATTTCACAAAATATTTCTAATTTTCTTTGTGATTTCTTCTTTGACTCATGGATTATTTAGAAATATATTGTTTAATTTCCAAACATCTAGGGTTTTCCTAGATACTATCTTGTTTTTTATTTCAATTGAATACTGTCTAGTCAGACACATACTCTGTAGGATTTCAATCTTTTAAAATCTATCAAAACTTTTTTTTATGGCACAGGATACGGTCTTTCTTGGTGACCATACCATGTGCACTTGAAATGAATGCATACTTTGCAGGTATGTGCTGTTCTATAAATATCAATTAGGTCAAGTTGGTTAATAGTGTGGTTCAGATTATCTATGTTCTTACTGATTTTTTTATCTAGTTGTTCTATCAGTTTCTGAAAGGTGGTGTTAAATTTCCATCTATAACTATTGTGCTTTCTATTTATCCCTTTAATTTTGATGATTTTTGCTCCATATAATTTAAAGCTCATTTATTTGGTGCATATAAACTTATTAAGTCTTCTTATGACTTGGCTCATCTATTATCATGAAACGTCTCCCTTTATCTTTGGTAACAAACTCTGTCTTAAAGACTATTTTTTATGACATTAATATAGTTACCCCAGTCTTCTAATATTTATGGTTTGCATAGTACATATATTATCATCATTTATTTAAACTATATGTTTTTTAATTTCAGTGTATTTTTTTTTACAAACAGAATTAAAGAAAACCTTATGAAGGCACATAATGGTCATAATGGTCAATGTGCTACAAATCAAAGATGAAGAGAAAATGTTCAAAACAGCTAGAGGAAAATGATACATGTCACACAGTAAACAGTGATTGGAAACTACCATGGACTTTTATCAGAAACAATGGAAGCCCGAGAGTGGGGCAAACACCTTTAAAGGGTAGAAGAGAATAACTGTCAACCAACTTTCTATATCAGGTAAAATTATTTTTCCAGACTGAAAAGAAAATAAAAATACTTTCAGGTAAAAGAAAACAAAGAGAATTTCTTAGCAGTAAGATCTGCATTTTAAGAAATGCTAAAGGAAATCTTTTAAGCAGAAAAGAATGAAACTGGATGTAATGATAAATACATGAGTAGATATAAAAAAACTTATTTATTCTCTTAATTTATCCAAAATTTATATAAATAAAAAAGCACAACATTGTATTGTGGGTTGTACACGTAACTGTAATTCATATAATAACTTTATCACAAAGGATGGTGGCGGTAAATGGGTCTATAGAGTTATAACGTTTCTACCTATTATGGAAATTGGCATAACATCAATAATTATATTAAATGTTAATGGACTAAATACTCCAATAAATAGTCACATTGCAGTAAAAAATAAAAAAGAAAGACCCAACTATTAGATGTCTATAACAAACCTACCTTAAATATAAACATAGATAGTTTGAAAGTAAACAGATGGAAAACTATAAACCATATAAATGGTAAGCATAATATATCTAATATTAATATCAGACACAAATGACTGCAAGACAAAATATATTGTTAGATATAAAGACAAACATTTCATAATAATAAAAGGATCAATGGACAGTCATACAAAACCAATATTGTGACTATTCTGAGGTCAAGATATTGATTGGGGCAAGCATCAAAACGGCAGACCAACCAGGAATTTAACAGGGACATAAGGGCAGAGAGACAGTCAAGGAGGGACATTTTAAGGTCCTTGAGGGTATGGAAATATATGCTTATGCACCAAGTTATGTTAGTTCAGGACAAATGAGGGAAGACCCTAGTGATGGGTAAGTATGAGGCCTTTCAAACACAAGAAGGAAAAAGCCACATACAGATAGCAAATAAGCATGTTAAAATATGTCCAACAGTATTAACCATTTGGGAAATGCAAATAAAACCACAGTGAGATATTTATTCCTGTAGACCCAGGGCGGGGGGACCTTTTCATGTTGTAAGGCTGCATTAGTTTAGCTATGATCAAATAAGGCCACATTCAAGAAACTTCAATTACATAATACTTAAAAATATACATTATTTTGTAAAAATCTGGCTTTTATGTACTTAATAATTTCAGAAAATGAAAACTATTTGCTAATTTTAAAATAAAGTAACCTTTTAATGACTTTCTTGTGTCTGCTGTTTGTTGGAAAGCATTTGAATATTTGATTGCAGCATGGAGGTCCACAGTTTTTGTGGATCCTCTAGATCTGAGGTCCCCCAACCCCTGGGCCATGGACCAGTATGGGTCTGTGGCCTGTTAGGCTGTATCACCCACTGCCTGAGCTCTGCCTTCGCCTGTACCCCCATCAGTGGAAAAATTGTCTTCCATGAAACAGGAACCTGGCTGCACGGCAGGAGGTGAGTGGCAGGCAAGCCGGGGAAGCTTCATCTGTATTTACAGCAGCTCCCCATCGCTCCCATCACCACCTGAGCTCCACCTCCCCCGAATCCATGGAAAAACTGTCTTCAATGAAACTGGTTCCTGGTGCCAAAAAGGTTGGGGATCGCTGCTCTAGATGGGTATCAGTCATTTGTGACCTTAAGGGTGTCTTGATATGCCTTAGGTAGGAGAATGTACATTTGCAGCAATAAGTGGTTGAAAAGCAAGAAAGCATTTTTCAGGCATGTTGCCAAAGGCGTGGGTATTCTACTGCATGTTTCCATATTTTGATTGGATCTTTCTTGGCATCAAACAATGACTTTAAAATGTCATCTACTGAGAGCTCAATCAATTCCATCCGTAGTTCTTTAGGTGCCCTGGTGATGTCAACTAGGTGAGGCTGAAATGCTAGTTTGAGTGTGATGTCATGATTCTCAAAGTCAGTGAAACATTCATTGTATTCTCCAATTAATAGGTCTATAACAGCTGTGTATTCATTTGATTTGCATATATCATCCTGCTCAACAATGACCTTTGCTAACTGGGGAAAATATTCATCTGAAATTTCCTTTTGAAGAATAAGTGTTTTGAAAAAAGATAGCCTTTTCCAAAATGCTTGGATTTTTTTTTTTTTTGCCACGTATCATATATAGACTTAGTTTTACCTTGCAAAGAAATATTCAAGTCATTTTGATTTGACATGATATCACACAGAAATGATGCAATCCTATAGAAATCTTTCAATAATTCATATTTCTGATTCTGTTTTTCATAAAATTTAACTATCTGTTCTCACAGAGACAAAATTTTGGCTAACACCTGTCCCTGTGGTAGCCAATGCACTTTAGAATGATACA
Organism: Varecia variegata; assembly: GCA_028533085.1. Classification (NCBI taxonomy): domain Eukaryota; kingdom Metazoa; phylum Chordata; class Mammalia; order Primates; family Lemuridae; genus Varecia; species Varecia variegata. Next base: position 133,579,869 of record CM052436.1, on the reverse strand, counting down.
GAAAATCCACACTGAATACCTCATCCTTCAACTTTAGCATGTTAGGAAACTGATGGTGCTGTGTTGTATTTGCACAAATATAGTTAACAATACTTATAACTTGTTGCAAAGTGTCACTTAAAATAGTAGTTTTGGCACAGAGATTTTGCTGATGCAAGATACAATGAAAAGAAATGAGACCATCTGGATCTGTTAATACTTTTTTAATGTGTGCAATGAAACCTTCATGTTCTCCTGTCATGGAAGGGGCACTGTCTGTACATACACTCACTAAATTTACCAAATTCAGTCCAACTTCACAACATTTATCTTGAAAGTTGTTGAAGATATCTATTTCCCATGTTCTGTTTGCAAGAGTGCCCAAAGTGAGTAATTCCTCATAACAAAGAAAATCTTCTGTTATGACCAGAATGAAGTAAAAAACCTGCCCTGAGTCAGTAGTATCAGTTGATTCATCCAAAGCGATTGAGTAACATATATTTTCCTTTTGAAGTATTGCATGAAGTTGTTCTGTTAATTTGAAGGCAAATTTATGCTGCTGATCAGTTATGGTTCTCCTTGAAAGAGGCAGCTGTTTGTACTTTGAAACGTTATTGGGGTCTAAGCATCCTGGCAACTTCGACAATGCATTTGTTCACAATTTCTATGTCACTGAATGGCTTCCCTTTTTTCCCCCCGAGTATATAATTTACTTTATAAAGTGCTTCAGTGGCATTATTTCCAGGTCTTAGTGCTGCTTGAAAGAATTGTCTTTGCTTTTGCTTTTCATCTTTTAATTTCTGCAATATGATCTTTTGCGCCTCTCTCTCTAATTTAAAATATTTGTGGTCCTTATGAGTGTTCTAATGCTGATGAGCATTCCTTTAATGTTGGTATTGCGGTATCACAAAGCAAGCAAATCATCTTATTTCTAGCAGAAACAAGATAATATCGCAATTCCCAATCCTCATTAAAAGGTCTGTTTTTGGCTGGGCATGGTGGCTCAAGCCTGTAATCCTAGCACTCTGGAAAGCCGAGATGGGAAGATTGCTTGAGCTCAGGAGTTTGAGATCAACCTGAGCAAAAGTGAGACCCCGTCTCTAATAAAAATACAAAAATTAGCTGGGCATCGTGGAGCGCCCTGGCAGGAGGATTGCTTGAGCCCAGGAATTTGAGGTTGCAGCGAGCTGTGATGACACCATTGCACTCTACCCAGGGCAACAGAGTGTCTCAAAAAAAAAAAAAAAAAAAGTCTGTTTTCTTCCTTCAGCATTCTCTTGATCTTCTTTCACATGATGGGCTACTAAGCACACAGAATTTAAAAATACTGTTTAGCTGTGCAGCTAGTCACAAATTCCACTTCAAATAGACACACAGTGCACTGGTTTCAAAAGCTGATAACAGACTGGCATACTCGACCCCCATAAACTCTCGCCAACCAGCCTCGTGCGGCAGTGGCGCCAGTCAGGCGGGGGTAGTTAGAACTGAATCATGAGTGTAGCAGCCATGAATTTAGCCCTTATGGCTTACTAATGTTCTAATTGTGCCAGTCAATCTGGGAAGATTATTTTGTTGAAATTTATTTTATTCTTTGGTATTTTAAATATGTTCATTTCAAAAATAAAATAAAAATATAAAAGACAAAAAATGTATTAATAAAAATAAAAGGATTTGTTCTATAAAACTTGGCTTCAGTCAAAAGGCCACACTTAAAGAGCTAGAAGGCCACATGTTGCTGTAAGGCCACAGGTTCCCCACCCCTGCTATAGACCTATCAGAATAGCTAAAGTTCAAAAAAAATGAAAACACCAAATGTTGGCAAGGATGTGATAAAACTGGATCTCTCACACATTGCTGGTGGGAAGGTAAAACGGTGCAGCCACTCCAGGAAAATAGTTTGGCAGTTTATTCTAAAACTAAACATGTGCTTACCGTCCAGCCCAGCAATTGCACTCCCAGGCTTTTATCTCTGAGAAATGAAAACTTATGTTGGCATAAAACTTGTACATATGTTCATAGCAGCTTTATTTGTAATAGAGAAAAACCCTGGAAATAATCCGAAGCCCTTCAATGTGTGAACAGTTAAGCAAACTCTGGCACAACTATAAAATAGACTACTTCTCAGCAATGCACAGAAATGAACTATGGGTACAAGCACCAATCTGGGTGAATCACAAGGCACTGTGCTTACTGAAAACAGCTTTAAAGGTTACAAAGTGTATGATTCCATCTATATAACATTCTCAAATTGAAAAAACTGTAGAGATGGAAACAGATTAGTGGTTGCCAGAGGACCAGGATTGAAGGACAGATAAAAACTGAATAAGATCTGTCATATAGTTAACAGTATTGTACCAAAGCCAATTTCCTAAATTTGATATTATATTGGAAATATAAAAATGTCACTGTTGAGAGAAGCTGGGTGAAGGGTATGCAGATCTCTATGTAATATTTTTTCAAATTCTTCTACATCTACAATTACTTAAAAAATAAATGTCAAATTTTCTGTGATGATAAAAATATTCTGTATATGTGCTGCCTAATGTGGTAGCCACTAGCCACATGTGGCTATTGAGCTCTTGAAATGTGGCTAGTACAACCTAATAAATGAATGTTTAAATTTTATTAAATTTAATTCATTTAAATTTAAATTTGTATCTAGTGACTACTGTATAGAACAGCACAGATCTATAGCAACAGGAAGGGTGAGCGTGCTGGTATTTGTGTGGATGTACGTAGTAATAGGAACTGTGGAAGTTCTGTTCTCTTTTCACTTCTTCCATTTTTCAGTGAAGTAGGAAGCACGGTTATCAAGTTCGAGTCCAGCTCAGGAAGGAGGTGTGTGCGTGTGTTGGGGATGTTGAAGAGCAAGAAGTCGTGAAGATAGTCTTTTAGAATAGTAAATGGATGAAGGGTATATTCATCATCTTTCATTAGGTTATGCTCATCAGATTCTCAAAATCTCAAAACTAAGCTTTGTCACTCATTTTCCATGTCAGCTAGTATTAATACTTTGAGGTCGTAAGATTTCTGAGGGACTACCTACTTAGTTTCTTTCCCATGAATCATTTTGTCCATCTGAAAGATTCTGTTTTAGGCTTTTTTGCTTAAAGATTTTTAGCTTTATCTTATACAAAATTTTACAATGAGAAACGTTTGAATCTTTCAAATGTGTAAGTCCTAGATTATTTGGATTCTTTAATTTCTCTTTCATCCCCGTTTGCTATTTTTTCTGAATCTGTCTTTCTCTGAGTACCTTGTCAAATGCAGCTAACTAATAAGTAAGACACACCAGTAATGTTGTACCTCCCAGCCTGTTTACTCAAAGCCACATTTTTAAGGTATATGCCTCCCATAATATTGCAGGATACAGTTTTACAAAAAGTTTTCCCACTACATGGTATGAGTTGCCAACTTACCATCAGCCAACAAGTTTCTTAGCCACCTGCAGCCCAGATCCGAAGGCCACGCGTGCATCTCACACACCGACGCACAGGGCTCCTGCGCTCGCCAGCTTTGCTGCAGCTGCTGGCACAGACGGCCCCAAGTCTGAGCAGCCCACCCTGGCTGAGTTTGCTTCTCTCATGTGCTACGCGTGAGCTGCAGCCCTGTTCCTATGTGACATGTACGTCTTCTTTACTCCAGTACTAGGTATTCCAGTACCTAGGCTGAATAGCAGCCTCTGTTATTCTCTGGCAGAGAAAAAAGCGGCAAGTTGGCTGTCTCTTACAATTGCTCCTCAGAAGTAGTGAACGCAACATCTATTTACGAGCCATAGGGCCAACCAGTGCACATGGCCAAGCCCAGTGTCAGGGGCTGGGATGCAAATGCCTCCCAAGGAGACACAAGTCTTCTTTCAAGGAGAGTAAACACTTGGGAAAAACAGTAAAATCTATTATAATGTTTTTACATACTTGTCCCCCAAAACTTTCTGTATTCTGATATTTAAAGTGCAGCTCTTGGCTGGGCGTGGTGGCTCATGCCTGTAATCCTAGCACTCTGGGAGGCCGAGGCGGGAGGATTGCTCGAGGTCAGGAGTTCGAGACCAGCTTGAGCAAGAGCGAGATCCCGTCTCTACTAAAAATAGAAAGAAATTAGCTGGACAACTGAAAATATATATAGAAAAAATTAGTCGGGCATGGTGGTGCATGCCTATAGTCTCAGCTACTCAGGAGGCTGAGGCAGGAGGATCGCTTGAGCCCAGGAGTTTGATGTTGCTGTGAGCTAGGCTGACGCCATGGCACTCTAGCCCAGGAAACAGAGTGAGACTCTGTCTCAACAACAACAACAACAAAATAATAATAATAAAAAAATAAAGTGCAGCTCTTATAAGGTGCATTGAAAGAAAAACTGTTTCTTCTCTACTACTGGCTGCTCTGAATACTTCACTGTGATGCCGGATGTGTGCAGGTTTTTCCCACAACAAGCACATCTGCAATTATCGAATTCTTGGGGGATACCAAGTGAGTGCCCTACAATTTAACTAGATTCCGACACTATTCTCCTGGAGAGGGCTCAGTCCCACAAGACTGTCCCCACATCTGATGCTGATCACAGGCCCAGGTGATTGTGCCTCTGACAGACCAGCTATGAATCAGAGGTCCCCACGACTCCCTACTTAGGTTCCATAATTTGCTAGAATGACTCACAGAACACTGGCTTATTATGAAAGGGTGTAACTCAGAAACAGCCAGATGGAAGAAAAGCGTAGGGCAAGGTATGGAGTTGCTGGGAGGATGGTGAACATAGAGAAGTTCTCTGAACCCCAACATTTAGGATTTTTGTGGCGGTTTCACTATATAGGCATGATTGATTAAATCATTGACCACTGGTGATGAACCCCCCTCCCTGGATTTTGGGGAGTAGGGCTGAATGTTCCAACTCTGTAATCACAAGGTTGGTTCCCCTGGAACCAGCCCCCTGAGGCTACCCAGAAGCCCCAGCCACCAGTCATCTCATTGGCATACAAAATAGATTTCGATATTCCAGGGGTTTGAGGAGCTGTGTGTCAGGAAACTGAGGCAGAGCCAAATGTATATTTCTTATTACACCACATGCCTAGAGTTGAAATTTTCTTTTTCTTGTAAGTGGAATATTAATCCATTAACATTTAATTAATTATTGCAATAGGATAGAGGTAGTCCACCTTAATCCAATCACTAACTGAGCCGGATCGCACTTGATCTTCATTGTATTTCAAGTTCAGACCTGTTTCTAGGGTGTAAACCTACAAGGGTCCCAGCTAAAGACCTGAGGCATTTATCTGGTCCCTGAACTACAGTTTTTGTCTCCACTGTGTACAGATTTTTCTGCTTCTCTGCTTCTGAGAATGGCAAATATTCACAGGGACAAGTTGTTCCAAATGTCAGGCTCACTTCTCAGGGTTTCCTTCTGTCTGGTGGATCCAAACCCCACATGTTTTGGCTGCCTTAGTAGCTCCTTAATACCTTCAAAAACATTTTTTTCTGTTTTATCCAACTTTGTAGTCTTTTTTAGCTAGATAATTGGTCTGAAATCAGCTCTTTGACAATTGCTGGGAGAAGGTGTTTTTTTTTTTCTAGACAATCTCGCTCCGTCGCCTGGGCTAGAGTGCCGTGGCGTCAGCCTAGCTCCCAGCAACCTCAAACTCCTGGGCTTAAGCGATCCTACTGCCTCAGCCTCCCGAGTAGCTGGAACTACAGGCACATGCCACCACGCCTGGCTAATTTTTTCTATTTTTAGTAGAGACGGGGTCTCGCTCTTGCTCAGGCTGGTCTCGAATCCCTAACCTTAGCCTTCTGCCTTGGCCTCCCAGAGTGTTAGGATTACAGGCGTGAGCCACCATGCCCAGCTGGCAGAAGTTTTTGAGTATATATGATTTTCCTCTGCTTTGATAGAAAAGATATGATTGGATAAAAACAAAATGAAAAACTCAATGGTATTATTTCCAGAAAAAGAAAAACTGTTAAAATTTGGGTGTGATAAAGGTCTTAAATAATTAAAAAAAAAAATTTGGGTGTGAGTATTTTGCTAGTACTTTCAGTTTTATACTATTTTCTGTTTACATAAACTTATGTCGCTTCAGTTTTCAGAAGATTTTAATTTTTTCACCTTTATTGAAGTATAATTGACAAAAATTGTATATATTTAGAGTGTACAACATGATGATTTGATATATGTGTACCTTATAAAATGATTACCATGATTAACACATCACCTCACAGTTACCTTTTTTTTTTTTTTTTTGGTGAGAATGCCTAAGATCTACGCTCTTAGCAAGTTTCAAGTTTATAATGTAAAGTATTATTAAGCATAGTCACCATGCTATACATTAGATCCTCAGAATTTATTCATCTTGTAACTTAAAGTTTGTACATTTTGACCAAGATCTTCCCACCCCTCAGCCCTAGCAGTCGCCGCTCTACTCTCTGCCTCTATGAGTCAGACATTTCCTCTTCTTGTCAGACGCTGCACATGAGTGACACCGTACAGTGTGTCTATCACATTTCACTTAACATAATGCCCTTCTGGTTCATTTATGTTGTTGCAAATGGCAGGACTTTTTTTTATGGCTGACTAATATTCCATTGTGTGTGTGTGTGTGTGTGTGTGTGTGTGTGAGAGAGAGAGAGAGAGAGAGAGAGATTTTCTTTCTTTATCCATTCATCTGTAAATCAAGAGGTTATTTCCATATCTTAGTACCAAGAGTTTTAGCTCAGGCCCAACTCACAGTGGGTCCAGTGGGTCCCTGAACCCATCCTGTTGTCATTTCTCTACTTCCAAAATGCATAATTGGAATAGGCATATTTAGCAACTAGCAGAATCCCCACATGGGCCCCCTAACCTGTGGAATGAGGGCTAATAGGATGGGAAAAGCCAAACGGAAGCCATTAGAAGGTCCTCTACCTAGGAAAATCATGAATCAAAAACAATACTGCACCCCTGGAGGGACTGCCAAGATGAGTGCCACCACGAAGGCCTTGAGAGATGCAGGGTAGTGGATGAGTCCCACCCAGCCCACCCACCTCACCTGTTCAGCCTGTGCGGAAGACAAATGGAGAACGTCAGTGGATCACTGCAAGCTTAAGGAAGTGGGGCCTCCTATTGCAGTTGCTGTGCCAGATGTGTTTTTGTTGCTTGAGCAAGTTAACACATCCCTTAGTACTTGGTATGCAGCTATTGATCTGCCAAATGCTTTTTCTCCATCCCGTTCCATAAGCCCTACCAGAAGCCATTTGCCTTTAGCTGGCAAGGCCAGCAATACACCTGCACTGTCCTACCTCAGAGGTATATCAACTCTCCAGCTCTATGTCACAATTTAGTTTGCAGGGATCTTGATCACCTTTCCCTTCCATAAGATACCAGGCTGGTACATTACATTGATGACATTATGCTGATCGTACCTAGTGAGTGAGAAGTAGCAACTCCCCTGGACTCACTGGTAAGACATTTGCATGTCAGAGGATGGTAATAAATCCGACCAAATTCAGGGGCCTTCTACTTCAGTGAAGTCTCCAGGGGTCCAGCATGTGAAGCATGTCAAGATGTCCCTTCTAAAGTGAAGGATAAGTTGTTGCATCTGGCCCCTCCTACAACCAAGGAAGAGGCACAATGCTTAGTACTACCATGCCCCATGACTAAGGTCAATGGGAAATTACCACAACCCAATTCAGACAGGATTATGAATGGCCCACTGGCAGGCCCACTCCAGAGTCTCCTCAGGAATGAAGGGTTAGGTCACCCCACCAGGTTAAAAACCATGATCAGCTGAGGTGCTTGCTGAAGGCAAAGGGAACACAGAATGGGTAGTAGTAGAAGGTAGTTATAAATACCATCTACAACCTTGTGACCAGTTACCGAAATGAGACTGCTATTTTGTTAAGAATACATCTGTGAGTATATATACACATATTAAGAAAGTATCTTTGTTTTCATTCTTATCTTATTCCTTTATCATGTAACATAAGATTTATTGAATTTATATTAGTATTTAAGTATTGTTAATTTTACATCATAGTATTTAAGCCATGGGATATCAGGAGAAGAGCAAACATCACTCAGGGGATTTACCTTCTCTTTGGGGGAAGGAATCGGCGCGTTTTCATTTGTATTCAGGATAGTTGCATCATGCTGGTGGAACTATTACCTTGTTATTGTCTTAGTTGAAGATTAAGTATTGTTTAAGGAGATGTATATGGATGCCAAGCTGACAAACGGTGGACTTGTGATGGTTAATTTTAGGTAGGTATCAGCTTGACTGGATTAAGGAATGCCTAGAAACTCGGTAAAGCACGATTTCGGGGGGTGTCTGTGAGGGTGTTAGGAGATTAGCATGTAAGTCTGAGTGGACTAGGTGGGGAAGATCCACCCTCAATGTGGGTGGGCATGATCCAATCTGTTGGGGGTACAGAGAGAGCAAAAACAAAAAAGGTGAATGTGTCAATCTTGCTGTTGGAACTAGTGAATACGCTCTTCCTCTCCTGTCCTCAAACAACAGATCCACCCTCCTCAGTCTTGACTCCAGGATTTACACCCCTGGCCTCCTAGGTCCTAAGGCGTTTGGACTCAGTTTCTGTAACTGAGAGTTACCCCATTGGCTTCCCTGATTCTGAGGCCTTTGGACTTGGATTGAGCAGACAACCAATTTGCAGGACTTCTTAGCCTCCATAATTGCATTAAATCCTCTATTATAAGATATGCATAAATCTATATCTCCTATTGATTCTTTCTCTCTGGAGAATCATGAAAAATACTAATATGTCACTTATATGTGGAATCAAAAAAGTTTTACTCATAGAAGCAGAAAAAATAATTTATAAAATCCAATATGTGTTCATGATAAAACTTTCAGTAAACTAGGAATAGAAATGAACTTTCTCAACTTCATAAAAGAATATCTACAAAACCCCTACAGCTAATCTCATACTTAATGGCGACAAACATGAAGCTTTCCCACTAAGATCAGAAACAAGGTAAGGATGTCCCCTCTCTCTCCTGCTTGTCAATGTTGTACCAGAAGTCCTAGCTAATGCAGTAAAACAAGAATGGAAAATAAAAGGTATATAGATTGTGAAGGAAGAAATAAAACTGTCTTTCTTCACAGATTTCACAGATGATATGATCATCATGTAGAAAATCCAAAAGAATTGATCAAACATCTCCCAGAACTAATAAGCAATTATAACAAAGTTGGAGGATACAAGCTTAATATATAAAAGTCAATTGTTTTCCTTAATACCAGCAATAAACAAGTAGAATTTCAAATTTAAAACACAATTTTACATTTACATTTACATTATGACCCTCCAAAAATAAAATACTTAGGTATAAATCTAACAAAACATGTTCAGGATTTGTATGATGAAATCTAAAAACTGATGAAAGAAACTAAAAGAACTAAATAAATAGAGAGATATTCCAAGTTCATGGATAGGAAGACTCAGTATTGTCAAGATGTCATTCTTACCAACGTAATCTGTAGATTCAATGGAATCTCAATCCAAATGTTAGCAAGCTATTTTGCGAGTATCAACAAACTGATTCTAAAATTGATTTGGCGAGACAAAAAATTCAGAATAGACAACACATATTGAAGAAGAAAAACAAATAAACAACATTGAGATAAAACAAACAAACAAACAAACAAACAAAAAACAAAGTCAGAGGATTTACACTACCTGACTATAAGATTCACTATAAAGCTACAATCATCAAGACAATGTTGTATTGGTCAAAGAATAGACAAACAGATCAATGGAACAGAATTAAGAGCTCAGAAATAAATCTATACAAATATTGTCAACTGATCTTTCACAAAGGAGCAAAGGCAATATAATGGAGAAAAGATAGTCTTATAAAACTCCTAGAAGATAACATAGAAGAAAAGCTACATGTCATTGGATTTCGTGATGACTTTCTTTTTTTACAGAAACAATATTTAGTGCCTGCTTTAGGGATAACTAATGCAACCATTTTTCTAGATCAGCAATTCTTAAACCTTTTGGAGTCATGGACTCCTTTGAATATTTGCTGAATGTACAGATTCCAATTCCAGGCAAAATTCTACAAATTTTTACATACACTGTTTTTCAATCAATACAATTTATTGTGCTAGAAATTTATTTTCTCCACATAGAATAAAAAGATGCTTTCCAAAATTATATCTCTCATTTTCATTTTTTAAATATATATGATTAAATATTTGCTGAAAATGTCCAACAATTCAAAAAATTACAGTTAGATTTAATTCTGAAGGTTTATTTTGAAACAAAAAAGGTTGTTTTGGGCCTATTTAAGAAGTTGAAAATTGTAAAATGGTCTTGAATATGGAAATATGTATGATTTTGAGCCAAATACTTTTCAACTTTTCATTTTAATGCTGAAAAGTTTTTAGAAATGTATATGATATCAATAGCTCCCTTTACCTGATAAGGATAGGGTTATTTCTAGATATTTAAATTCCCTCAGGATTCTTCAAGGTATTTTTCTGCAATGTTTGTCTTCAGATTTCTGCTGATAATGAAATCTCTAAGGCTTTATCCTCTCTTCTCTATTTTTAGAACCACCACTTCTAGCTTCATAAAGTTAACTTAGTTAGCTTAGTTTTCTACATCTAATTATATTTTCCAGAATAGCAAACACAATAGCTTAGTTAATAGTTTTTGTTTTGTTTGTTTTTTCCGTTATTCATAATGGTGACTGTGAAGTCTTTTAATTTAGCTTTATTAAAGTATAATTGACCAATAAAAATTGTGTAGATTTAAGGTATATACCATCCCTGCAAGGTCCGAGCAATAAATAAATAAATAACAAAACAAAAAATATTTAAGATATATAACTTGATGCTTTTATGTATGTATATATTGAGAAATGATCACCACAATTAAGCTAATATATGCATCACCTCACGTAGTTACTTTGTGTGTGTGTGTGTGTGTGTGTGTGTGTGTGTGTGGTGAGAATGCTTATGATCTACTCTCTAAGCAAATTTCAGGTATACTATAGGTTATATCAGGTTAATTATAGTCATCATGCCGTACATTAGATCTCCAGAACTTATTTATCTTGAATAAAAGGGTACAAAGTTTCAGTTATTCAGGATGAATAAGTTGACCCCATTTCTCCCTGCCCTCAACCCCTGGCAACCATCATTCTACTCTCTTCTATAAGTTTGACTATTTTAGATTCCACATAAGTGAGATCATACAGTATTTGTCTTTGTGTCTGGTTTATTTCACTTGGCATAATGTCCTCCAGGTTCATTCATGTTTTGCCAAGCAGGATTTCTTTCTTTTTTTAAGGTTGAATACTATTCCTTTGTATGTATACACCACATTTTCTCTATGCATTCATGCATTGATGGATATTGAGGTTGTTTCCATACCTTTGCTATTGTCAACAATGCTGCAATGGACATGGGAGTGCAGATACTTCCCTGAGGTCCTGATTTCACTTGCTTTGATACATGCCCTTAAGTGGGATTGTTGGGTCATATGGCAGTGTTATTTTATACATATTCTTGAGGAAGCTCCATACCTTTTTCCATAATAGCTGTATCAATTTACATTCCTACCAACAGTTTTCAAGCGTTCCCTTTTCTCTATATCCTTGGTGATAAGTTTTTTAGATAAAACACCAAAAGCATGATCCATGAAAGGAAGAATCGATGTTATACTTAATTAAAACTCAAAATTTCTACTCTGTGAAAAACATGATTAAGAGAATGAAAAACAAGCCACACTGTGGGAGAAAATATTTGCAAAAAGCATTTCTGATAAAAGACTGTTATCCAAAATATACAAAGAACACTTAAAACTCAAAAATAAGAAAACAGACAACCTGATTTAAAAAATAGGCCAAAGTCCTTAACAGACACCTCACCAGAGAAGATATTCAGATGATCAATAAACATATGAAAAGATGCTCCAAATCATATGTCATCATGAAGATGCAAATTAAAACATGGAGATACCACTACCTGCCATTAGAATGGCCCAAATCCAGAACTCTGGCAACACCAAACGCTGGTGAGGAGGCGGAGCAACAGGAACTTGTTGGTGGGAATGCAAAATGGTGGTCACTTTGGAAAACAGTTTGGCAGCTTCTTATAAACCTAAACCTACCATAATCATATAATCCAGTATATCATAATCATGGTCCTTGGCATTTACCCAAAGGAATTGAAAACTTATGTCCACATAAAAACCTGTACAAAAATGTTTATAGCAGTTGTAATTGTGAAAACTTGGAAGCAACTAAGATGTCCTTCTGTAGGTGAATAAAATATATACATCCAGGCAATGGAATATTATTCAGTGCTAAAAAGAAATGAGTTACCAAAGCCATGGATAGACACAGAAGAACCTTAAGTGCATATTACTAAGTGAAAGAAGCCAATCTGAAAAGGCCACACACTGCATGATTCCAACTAGATGACATTCTGGAACAGACAAAACTATGGGGACAGTAAAAAGTCCAGTGGTGGTGGCCAGGGGCAATGGTTCATTTGCCTGTAATCCAGCACTTTCTGAGAGGCCAAGGCAGGAGGATCATTTGAGGCTAGGAGTTTGACACCAGCCTGGGCAACAGAGAAAGACCCCATCTCTACAATTAAAGAGAAAAAAAGCTAATCCACAAGGTGATATACTGTATACTTCCATTTATATAACATTCTTGAAATGCCAAACTTAGAGAAATGAAGATAATTTTAGTGTTGCCAGGAGTTTAGGAAGGGACAAGGGTGGGAGGGACGTGCTATGTGAGGGATCCTTGTGGTGATTCAGTGTCTTGACTGAGTTAATGGCAATATCCTGGTTATGACACTGCACTTTGGTTTCCTGAGTTGTTGTTACACTCAGGGGAGCTAGATATAGGGTACAAGGAATCTTTCTTGGATCCCTTTGTATTATTTGTTACAACTGTAAGGCTGGTGGCAGGTACCCCTCCCTTCCCTAATGAAAAAAGAAGAGGCCCCTCCTATTCCTCAATACCCGCCCCCAAACTGAAACAAAGACATTCCTTAATCCTCGCGCCGCAGACATCTCCTGGCTGAAGAAGCTCCCATCCCCCAGCCCTAAAAACGTATATAAACCCACTCAGACTTCTGGGCGGGGCGGCTTCTTGAGTTCCACTCGTGGGACTGGGAGGCTCGCCCGGGTCCCTCTCTCTCTCTCTCTAGGGACTCGTTACCCCCACCCGGGAGCGCCCCAATAAAGCCTCTTTACTTATCCCTTTCAACTCTGCTCGTCTTTCTTTCTCTGACACCGGCTACTCCAAAAAACCTTACATCCTGGTGCCGAAACCCGGGAGGGGCGTTTGGCTGCGC
>CM052436.1:133546185-133566087 GCA_028533085.1 Varecia variegata | reverse complement strand
ACATGGGGTCATTCTCGGGTGGTGTAAGGATTTCAGAGCTGCTGCCTCTCAGGAGGGGAAAGCAGAAGGGGCTTCCTCCTGGCTCCCCTTTTCTTCTCGCAGATCTGCCTTCTGGAGACTGCACCCATCCTCAGGGGAGGAGCCCAGAGGAGGACATGGCTAGTGAGCAAAGGGAAGCAAGGTCTCAGGTGAGCTCATTGCCATCTCTGTTCTTAGTGGATGGAGTTTTTTGTCTTTAACCTTCTAACTGAAGTTCTCTACCCAATACTGTCATCACCAGGTTTCAGAGCAGAAGACCTTTTACCTTGGAATGGTGGATTCTTAGGAAATGCTTCCCTACCCTCCCAGTCCACGTCTAGTGTTCATTTCTTTTCCTAATAGACACACTTTTGTTCACTAATCTCAATCCACTGTGTGGTTACTGATTTGATAGGTAAGATGTCCCGTGTCCTTATGTCACTAGGGTCAGAGCAAACATGCACACCTGGGAAAAATCCTTTCTGGCCCTGCCTCCTTCACTCATCCATGTCTCCTTTCCTACCCCTGGTGAGAATGCTTTTCTTTTTCTTTCCTCTCCTGAGAATTCTCATGATACCTTCTCTAGTCTTCTCCAACTCATAGTTTTGGTTTTTTCTCCCTCTTAACTTTATGGATCATATGCCTTGTTTGTACCACTGTCTTGAAAACTGATCTAGACCTGCCGTTTTTATCTTTATGTTGGGGGAGAGAGGGAGGCACCCCATCCAGGTAAGATGATGCCTGAACAAAGGAGAGGCATGTTGCAGAGGCCACAATGAAGAGGTCTCCTGATTCTGAGAGTAGGGAGAAGACCCCTCAGGAAGCCAGAGGGAGAGTTTTGTGGAATATTGGTATTGGAGAGGCTATCTCTGTTGCTGTTTGTGGGCCTTGGACAAATAACTCCACCTCTCTGTGCCCCAGTTTCCTAACCTATAAAATGGGAATAACAACTGTGCCTACCTCCTAGGGTAGGTGAGAGGATCACCTGAGTTAGTGCATGGAAAGTGTTTAGATCAGGGTGGGATCTGAATTCAGGTTACCATGGTAACTGCTCAATATGTGGTGGTTGTGGGAGCAGAGTGATACTATTATGTTAATAATAATATTAATGTTGAATCAGAAGAATAGGCTCCACATGTACTCGCCATCAAATTGGCACTGACTGATCAACACTAAAGTGCTCACACTGTAGTAATATTCTCCAGGGATTAGGGTGTTGAGGGGGTACATTCACAACTAATGGACGTGGTGAGCATTGTAGAGGGGAAGGGCAAGCCTCTAATCCTCACTTGGGTGAGGCAAAGACATAAAATGTAACCAAATGTTTGTACCCTCATGATATCCTGAAATAACAATAAAAATAATAATAATATTAATGTTGATAGATAGAAGTTGCTACATAATATTTCTAGCACCCAGAAAATACTTGTTTTTTCTTTGCCCATCTTCATCTAACACCTGAATTCAGGCTAAGGTGTGTGACCCTCAGTCCATGCTCAGGCCATCCAGGGGCAACTCTGATACGTCTTTGAGAGCACCAGCCACATGTTACCAGAGCTCTTCCACAATGTGGCATTATCTTTTGGACCTACAAATGCAGTGGGATCTGATCTGAGGCTACAGCCAGGACCTGCCATTGCATAATTGCATAATTGGTCTGTTCTTTTTCCCTTAAGGCTTTCCTGTTCTATTGCAGCAAAGCCAAGTTGCTCTCCTACCCAGAATCTTCTCCGTCCTTGTGTGCGAGTGAATACCATAGTCCTTTCTAACCACATCTGCTGCCCATGCATCAATACCTTGTAGACTTGTATGTAAAATTCAGTGACAGGAAGTGTAAGAACAGGTGCGGTGGTTCATGCCTGTAATCCCAGAACTTTAGGAGGCTGAGGCAGTAGGATCACATGAGGCCAGGAGTTCAAGAATAGCCTGGGCAACATAGTGAGACCCAGTCTATACAGAAAAACACACACGCACACAAAAATTAGCTGGGTATGGGGGAACATACCTGTAGTCCCAGCTACTCAGGAGGCTGAGCTAGGGGAATTGCTTGATCCCTAGATTTGGAGGATACAGTGAGTTATGATCATGCCACTGAAATCCAGCCTGGGTAAACAGAGTGAGACCCTGTCTCAAAAAAAAAAAAAAAGATCAGAAAGAGAACATACCAAGTTCTGGGTCCACATTTAGAATATTTTAGATATGCTTCTGCCACTAATAAAGCATGTGGCCTGGGGTCTTGGCTGCTGTGGACCTCATTTTCCTCATTTGCAATATGAGGATGGAACTAGGAGGTAGCATACATTCATTCCTCTACAGTTACGTGGTTTTCTTTCATTGTTCAAATTATTTCTTGTGTTTTCTTTGTCTGCCTGTTGGTCTGTAAATCCTTTGAGGGCAAAGATCATTTCTTTTATTCCCCCATATGCCAATGTCAATAAATTTTCTTTCTTACCATACATGTATTATGTGCTCATTGTAATAATTTAGGGGAAAAAATACATATATAAAAAAGTAAAATCACTCTTACTGTAACATCTAGACATAATCACTATGGGCCCTTTAGAATGCATCCCTCAGAATCATTTTCTATGCCCATCTGTTCGTTTGCATATGTCTGTATGTATGTGTCTATTTTACCATTTTTTGCAGATACCAATTTTTATTGTGGCAAATATATATACCATGAAATTTTACCATTTTAACTCTTTTTGAGTGTATAATTCACTGGTATTTTAAGTACTTTCACATTGTTGTGTAACTGTCATCACTATCCATCTTCATTGAATAGTATTTATTTCTTAACCCTAAGAGGTAGGCATTACAAGGCAGTTTTGCACAGTGATTAAAAATGGAGCCTCGGACATTCACCTTGATGGGAATTCCGCTTCTATACCAGCTACGTGACTTGGACAAATTTCATGTCTTTTCTGTGACTTTGTTTTTTCTTGTATAAAGTGGAAACAATAATAGGACCTTCTTCATAGGATTGTTGTGGAGATTAAGTAAAGAATATACACTAAAGATTAATGTAAAGCTCTAAGAGAAGTAATTGGCCCATATAAAACATTCAATAAATAATATTAATAGCTATTTTAATTTTTATAATTACTATCCTCAAGCTTGAGTAAGCAGACATTTATTACTTTAAGTTATTTAATCTAGGCAGGGCACAGTGGCTCATGCCTGTAATCCTAGCACTCTGGGAGGCCAAGGCGGGAGAATCTCTTGAGCTCAGGAGTTCGAGACCAGCCTGAGCAAGAGCAAGACCCTGTCTCTACTAAAAATAGAAAAAATTAGTTGGGCGTGGTGGTGTGCACCTGTAGTCCCATCTACTCGGGAGGCTGAGGCAGGAGGATCGCTTGAGCCCAGGAATTAGAGTTTGCTGTGAGCGAGGCTGATACCATGGCACTCTAGCCCAGGCAACAGAGCTAGACTGTCTCAAAAAAAAAAAAAAAATTAAAAAAGTTATTTAACCTAGTCTCTATCAGTGAGTACTTAGGTTGTTTCCATTTTTTTCTATTACAAACACTATATTAAGTAATTTCCTGTGTGTGCTTTTGTTTGCTGTTCATTATAATACAAATATAGTAATTGGTGAGTTAAAGAATATACACATTTATAAGCTTTTTAATATGTATTTTCAAATCACCGTCAGCAAGATTATTCTAATTAACTCTCCCACTAATGGCCTTAATCCTTCTACATATCCCTTATAGTGGCTAACACAAGGCCTGGTTCATGCTTTATGCTGCTCAATATATATCTGTTACCAGTTGATTATTCATTAAACAAATGGCCTGGAATTTTCAGGACCTTGAATAGTATCAGAAGCATTTCATGGGTACCCTGTCTGCCTCCCCGACTGCTGCCCTCTTCACTCTGTGAGGGGTGGTCTGGGTGAGCTGGAATGGCTTGTCCTTGCAGGTGTCACTGATGTTCGAGGATGTGGCTGTGCTCTTCAGTCGGGATGAGTGGAGAAAGCTGGATCCTTCTCAGAGAAACTTGTACCGAGATGTGATGCTGGAGAACTATAGTAACCTGGTCTCACTGGGTAAGGACATTTCCCCTGCAGATACAGAATTTAGAAATTGTGCTATCTCAGCACCTCCTTCCCTGAATAAGTGCTGCAGGTCATCAAAAAACTTTAGCTGAGTTTGAGGATTATACAAATCATATCTCTATGAATAAACATTAAAAACATATTTCCTCTTATGGGCATGGAATTGCCCCACATATGGGAATGGAGAAGGCGGTGTTGATAATTGTCCCCTTCCCTCTGTATAATTACATATTAGAAGTTTCTTTATGATTAGGGCATCATTTCCCCACAATGATTGTTCTGTGGTTTGTTTGCTCATCTCTAAATTGGGCTTTGATCAGCCTCTGGACCTACCACTTGCCTTTCCTACTTGGCTTTTCCAGGGGTTGGCAAACTTTTTCTGTAAAGAGCCAGGTAGTAAATATTTTAGACTTTGTGTGCCACATAATGGTCTCTATAACATAGTTCTCTTTTTATTTCACATGCACAAGCCCGTGCATAAACAAGTGGTAGTCTGGATTTAACCTACAACCTGTAGTTTGACCACTGCTGCACTTGTTGAAAGGGAGTCAGTGTTTTCTCATTTTAAACAAGCTACCTGGTTCATAACCTTTCTATAGATACTTGCTTACAAATTTTATTCAGTCTATACATCCCATATTCCCTCTTTTATGGAAAGCTAATGGCACCCTATTAATTACCAAGGCTGCATGTTTATCTTATCTCCCTAAAATGCAATTAATTATACCAAAGTTGTGTCCTGCAAGTCACTTGCCTTTTCCTTAACACATCCCCTTACATCATGGGGTCACAACTTGAGCAACCCACAGAAGCTTTTTGTACCATCCTCTGGGTTTGGCACTTAAATCTGGGAAAACTCTTTGTGTCAAAACAAAATCAAGTCTGGTTTTTTTATTTTGTTTTTTTCTGTCTGTGAGCAGGACTCCCATTTACCAAACCAAAAGTGATCTCCCTGCTGCAGCAAGGAGAAGATCCGTGGAAGGTAGAGAGAGAAAGTCCTAGCTGCTGCTCCCTAGGTGAGTGGGTGGGCCTAAGGTGCCGGGAATTGCTGCAGGCAACAGTCTGGTTAATAAGTCAAGCTGCAGCCTAGATTTGGGTTGGGAAACTCCCTTCAGGGTTCTTGGTCCTCCAGAAGTGGTGAGGTAGAGGAAGCCCAGGCTCTTAGATAGGAGCTTCTGCTTACTCTGTTGTATTCACTTCACAAATGAAACTCTCAGAATCTCTTTTCCGTTCTTTCCTGTTATTTCAGAACAGGGTTGCATTTTCATGTATTCATTCGACAAACATAGTATATTTAGGAAATTGCAAATAATTGATTCTGGCTAAAGCTCAAGGTATGTATTTGGGGAAAGAAGGAGGTGAGGAGGGAAATGAGCCTAGAAAGCTGGGGAAGGGCCATGTAGTAAGTGCTCTGGTCCAGTTCTAAGATGTGCACTCTATGGTAGGGGAATGGAAATCATTGGAGGATTTAAGCAGAGAATCACATGGTCCTTGATATCTTAGAAACTTTAATCTGAATCAGAGACAATTTAAATGTCCTTCAATAGAAGAATAGCTAAAGAAGCTACGGTGTGTCCTTACTCTGACAAACATCGTCACACTGAAAACAAAAGAACCCACTGATTTGGACAGAGTTCCAAAGCACATTAAGTACTAAAGCAAGTTACACAGAGCATTATTATGACATGTCACCATTTATGTTTAACAAAAATTATGTGTGTGTGTGTCTATGTGTAATGTGCGTATACGCCAGAGAGAAAGGAGAACACACCTCAGCTGGTAACACTAGTTACATTTGGGATGGGATTGAGAATGGGTCTGATGAAAGGGGACTTTATTTACATGTAATGTTTTAATTTTTCATAGAGAATATATTCATGAAGTTCTTTTTTTTTAATTCATGAAGTTCTTAAGTGATTTGAGTTTAATAAGAAGAGTCACTTTGGAAGCATAGATTTAAAGTGAGGCAAAACTAGAGGTGAGAAACCTTACGTGGCTTACTGCAGTCATGGAGGCAGGAAGTTAGTAGGGCCTGGAGAATGGAGAAAGCACTTTCCATGAGGTTCGTGAGGGGGAAGGAGGAGCCAGTGTTGATCAGGGTACAGGATGCCTTTGGTGTAGGACAGTTTTCATTTGAGGTAGAGTGAAACACTTGAGTATTGATCGCTGGTGGGGAGGGGTACAAGGTAGACAGGGCTGGGACTCATAAGGGAGGTAAGAAGTGATAAATTTAAGACACATTTAGGTGGTAGAATAAACAGGTCTTGTTAATTGATTAGATGAGGGGGCTGAGAGAGGTGTTAAGGATACCTCTTAAGGTTTTGATTGAGAACTGGTGCCATTTACAGAAACAATGGGTTAAACAGATTGGAGGGAATAATCATGAATTTGCCTTTAGGCATGTTAACTTTGAGGTGTCTTTGAGGCAGCTAGGTTGCTATTTTGAGTAGGCTGCCTAAAAGTGGGAGAAGAGAGCAGAGGAGACCTCTTGCCTAGAGTATAAGTTTGTAATTGAATCTGGCCTGTGGAAAGAGGCAGAGTGAGAAGAATTAGGGGTCTAGGACTAAACCCTAAGGAACTTCAAGGATTAAAGATCAGACAGAGGAAAATTAGCACACAAAGGAGATTGTGGAAAATGAGAAGAACATGGAGGAAAACAGAGGGTCACTCTAGCATAGAAAGAATGTGTCTCAGAGGAGACAAGGGTCACTGTCAGATGCTGCCGAGAGGTAAGTTAGGTGAGAACTGAAGAGAGTGTCTTGTTTTAGCTGCATGGAGGTCATAGTGCCTCAGCAAGGGTAGTGGTGGGGCAGAAGCCAGAATGGAGCTGATGAGTGGTGAGTGAGAGGGAGGAAATGGACAGGTATAGAATGCACTATATAGAGAAATATATTTAGAGAGAGAGAGACAGAATCAGAGGTAAAGAGACAACAACACTAAATGGAAGAGCTCTTCTATGCATATATAAACAAATATTTTTTTGTTTCTCCACTCAGTTATAGTACAGGTTGAGTGCCTCTTATCCAAAAATCTAAAATCCAAAATGCTCCAAAATCCAAAATTTTCTGAGCACCTATATGACATTCAAAGGAAATGCTCACTGGAGCATTTTGGATTTCAGATTTTCAGCTTAGGGATGCTCAACTGGTAAATATAATACAAATATTCCAAAAAAAAATTGGAACACTTCCTGTCCCAAGCATTTCAGATAAGAGATACTCAACCAGTGTACAATGCATTGTATTCTGCACCTTCCACTTGGTATGTACTGAAGCTCTTTCCATGTCAGCACATAGACAACTTCCTCCCTCTGGGAAGTAGTTCTGACGCCTCAGGCTGACTCTCTTCTTGGCTAGAGGAAGAAGTGATCTTCGTTACGTGTGGCTTTGGATGATGGTAGCCCAGCAGGTCCGATTTGAGCCAGGATTTTATAAATGTTACTTTTTGCTTATCAGCAATATGGAAACTGATTTAAAGCTGTGCCTTTATCATGTACCAATGTAAAGTCCCGATTTAATAAAATTAGAGTTAGCCCAAATGTCCATTAAAAGAATCTGGTTGAATAAACTGTGGTACATCCACATGATGGAATTCTATGCAGCTGTAAAAAGGAATGAGGAAGACCTTTGTAATACCGCTATGTTCCACTCTAGAATATATTAGTAAGTGGGGAAATGTACAGAACAGTAAGTATAGTACTATTAGCTAAGTAAGGAGGGTACCACCCCAAAAGTGGTATGTATTTATTTGCTTATATTGTGATGTATCTATCACATAACATTTCAGTCAACAGTGTCCCACATATATGACAGTGGTCCCATAAGATTATAATACCATATATTTCCTTTTCTGTGTTTACATACATTTAGATACTTACCATTGTGTTATAGTTGCCTACAGTATTCAGTGCAGTCACATACTATACAGGTTTGTAGCCCAGGAGCAATAGGCCATACCCTGTAGCTTAGGTGTGTAGTAGGCTATTCCATCTAGGTTTGTGAAGATACACTCTGTGATGTTCTCACAATGACAAAATAGCCTAATGATGCATTTCTCAGAAGATATCCCAGTCGTTAAGCAGTGCATGACTGTGCTTAAAAAAAAAAAAGCATAAAAAAAGGATAAAAGCAGATCAATAAAAATGGTTAGCTGTAAGGTGAAGGAAAAAGAAGGATGAAGGGAACAGGGATAAAATCTAAAATCTTTTGAGATATCTAGTTATATAATTTTGACTTTGGAACTATAAAAATGTTTTATAAAATAAAACAAAATTAAATAAAAACAAGCAAGTATCCCCTAAGTATTGAAAGTAAAATGAAACAAATGACTCTAATTGCATTTCAGGCTTAACTACATGGTGAAGAATTATTTCAAATGCCTTTACATCATAGCAGTTTGATTTATTAGTGGTTTATATCCTAAAGACAAAAATACCTGCAAACAATAGTGTTAATTTTGGTGGGCATAATAAGATTAGTTTTAATATATTTATGGATAAAATGATTGATGTCTGGGATATGCTTAGCATAATCTGGTGGAAGAGATGTAGGGATTTGCATTAGTTTGTTAGGAGTGCCATGACAAAGGACCACAAGCTGAGTGGCTTAAAACAGCAAATATATTGTCTCGCAGGTGCTAGAGGTCCAAAAATCAAGCTACTGCCAGCGCCCTGCTCCCTCTGAGACTCTGGGTAGAATTCTCCCTTGCCTATTCTGAGCTTGTAGTGGTGGCTGACAGTCCTGGGTATTCCTTGGCTTGGAGCTGCATCTGTCCTATCCTCACCTCAGTCTTCACATGGTGTTCTCCCTGTGTGTCTTCTTGTCTTTCCTTTGTGCATGCCCATGTCCAAATTCCCCCTTTTTTCAAGGAACTAGTCATAATGGGCTAGGGCGCACCCTAATAACCTCATGTAGTTTGACCCTATTTCTAAATAAGGTCACATTCTAAGGTGCTAGAAGTTAGGACTTCAACATATCTTTTTTGAGAGACACAATTTAACCCGTAAGAAGATTATAGATGGAGCAGCGTTAGTGGTTGTTGAAGCTGGCTTGGTTATTCACTGTACAATTCATGCTACTTTTGCAAATGCTGAAAATTTTCCACTTTAAAAGCTTTAAAAATTAAAGTTACTACAACAAAATTTCTAGAACAGCATTTCTCTTTTCCACCAATACAAACATTATGAAGGGTGTTTACAAATGTGTGATACTATGCGTATTAATGGTTTATGTATACTTCTCAGCATTAGCTAGCTTCCTGAGTTCTCTGACTCTAGAAAACTTATGAGACTGCAGATTTTTAAAAGTGACATTTTTATAGAAGTAATATTGACTCTGACTGGGTATAGGATAAAGTGGGCAGGGACACTTCAGGAGATGAGTCTGGAAGCCGGCTTGGGTTCACAGATTTGAATGCTGCCTTCAGCCCTCATGCTACCCCTCCATCTATCCTGTATCCTGTGGCTGATCCTTTAAAATCCCATCTTGTATGTCAGTTCTTCCAGAAAATTCTAGCCACCACCTGCATCCTTCCTACCTGCACCCTCCACTATCTAAGGATAGTTTGGATGCTGTTCTAAGCCCATGTTTGCATCCATTTCTGCCTTGTGTTTTTATTGTAGCAATTATCTCATTTTGTTGTGATTGCCCATTAACTTCTTTATCTCTAATGCCAAACTATAAACTCCTTGAAGAAATGAACTGTTTTCTTTGTATGTGTGGATCCATAGTGTATTGTGGATCACCAGTGCCTGGGATAGAGCCTAATACATAGTAGATGCTTTTTAAATTTTTAATAAATGAATCAAATAAGCAGCAGTCAATGATTTTTGAAATAACAAGAGGAGTTCTATGTATTAAGGCGGATAAACTCAGTGGGGGAATAACACTGGAAAGATGAGAAGTGGGTCAAAGGAACAAACTGAGACTCAATAGTCACTCTAGAGTAAGAAAATCCTGAACTTGGCCATATTCATGATGGCTGTTAAAGACCTTTTAGTGATGGCATTTAAGAAAATCTGATGACTGCCTAGACTTGGCTTTCAGAGAAGATTCCAGAATGAAACTAAGAATTATGGTAAAGTAGCTGAAAAGGTCATGATGTGATTCTGAACTGGGAAATATATAAAAAAGATTTGAAAAGGAATGCACTGGGTTCAGATTTGGGCAGGCTAAATTTAAAAGGAAAGATACTCAAATGGAAATTCTAGCAGGCAGTTGGAAATACCTCTGTGAAATATTTTGAGGAGAGTCAGGGTAATCATTCACATAGAAGATATGAGAGTGAATGAAATCATCTAGAGAGAGAAGATTAAAGAAACACTCTCAGAGTATAGTAAGGAAAGAGAATCTAGGCCTAATAAAAGGAACAAATCAGGCCAGGCATGGTGGCTCACACCTATAACCCCAGCACTCTGGGAGGCCAAGGCAGGAGGATTGCTTAAGCTTGGGTGCTCAAGGCTGTAGGGAGTTATGATTGTGCCACTACACTCTAGCCTGGGTGACAGCATGAGACCATGTCTCAAAAAAAAAAAAAAATGGAGTAAGTCAGGACAGTGGTCATTACCAAAATCATTCAGGTCTCCAAACTTCTGACCTAAGTCTTAACCTTGTTCATCAGGAGGTAGGTCAGGCCTGGGTTTGATTCTAGGAGGGAGTAAAGGTTGAACTCTACCTCAGAAGACGTATTTATAGGCCTACGGAAAGTTCTAAGCAGATCATAAGGAACAGTTAGGATGTCTACAATCTAAGACTCATGTCTGCCTCAGTAGAAAACATGAATTCAGGACTAAGGTATTGGCACTTTAGAGTTGGGATGAGTTTCCCAGAATTGATATAGACCCTTGCATTATAATCATGTCCACTGAAAAATAAAAACTCCCCACGTCTCATTTCCTTATACTCCTTTAAACAAAACTGTTCAAAAGGGTTTCTATTCTTGATGTTCCTGTTTTCTCACTTTCCATTGTTTCCTCTGTGCATTCCATTTGAGCTTTCTTCTTTATTATTCCACTAAAAGCACTGTTATTATATCCTAAACAACCTCCATCTTGCCACAATCAGGGTTCAGTTTTTAGTCATCAAATTATTTACTGCAACTCCCTGAAGTACTTTCTTCCTTTGGCTCTGGAATATCATACTCTCCTGATATTATTCTTCTTAACCTCTAAATATTCTCTCTTTTTTTTTTCATTTCTTTTTATTTTAGAGACAGGGTCTCACTCTGTCACCCAGGCTGGAGTGCAGTGACAGGATCATAGCTCATTGCAGCCTCAAGCATCTGGGCTCAAGCAGTCCTCCTGCCTCAGCCTCCCAGGTAGCTGGGACTACAGGCACAGGCTACCACAACTGGCTAATTTTTAAATTTTTTGTAGAGACAGGGTCTTACTATGTTGCCCAGACTGGTTTTGAACTCTTGGCCTGTAGCAATCCTCCCACCTCTGGCCCCTCAAAGTGCTGGGATTACAGGCATGAACCAACACACCTGCCCAGCCTCTAAATATTGCAGTACCTAAGTGATTTCTTTCAGTTCCTTGGCTTTAAATAAAACTCACATGCTGACAACTTTCAAATGCATTATCTATAGCTTTGACCTTTTCCTGGATCTCCAGAATAATATACACAAATGAGCCTTTGAGTATCTTCTTTCAGTGTCTTAGGGCAGCTCAGCCATGACAAACATATCTGAAACAGAATACCCCCCCGACTTGCCCTTTTCATGGCCTTCTCCTCTGGTACCAGCTTTTCGCATTTTCAGACTAGAAACCTAGGAGTGATCCCTAACTTTTTTGTTTTTTTCTCAGTGCTCTGTGAGTCCTGTTACTTCCAGTCCCAGTAGGTCTTCCTTCACAGTATATCCTGATACAGTGATACCTCAAGTGATACCTCTACCCCTTTCTGCTTTCTAGGTGGCCTCTCCTCTCCCTGCTCCACTGGTGCCCCAGTGTAGTCTCCTCTCCACACAGTACCAACTCAGATGAGCACGTAATTCCTCTGTGGCTTCCCATCAGGCTTAGAGTAAAATTCCTAAGTCCTTATCATGACCTGGGAGGCCTTAGAGGATTTGCCCCTCACCTCTTGCTCCAGTCTTGTTTTATCATTTTACCATTTCCCTCTTAACTGCACTCCACCTAGTCTCTTTGCTGTTACTCAGAAGCCAGCCATACTTTCACTTTTGTGTTTGCTGGTTCCTTTACCCAGGAAGCTCTTTCTTCAGATATCTGTATGGCTTTTATTTATCTACTTGTTATTTGTCACATCATCCCCTCTTCCTCCCAGTGTAAGCTCCTTGAAACTGGAACTCTGTCTTATTCAACACATTATCTGCATTCCCCAGCATATTACCTGGCCCATAGTACGTACTTCATGAATATTTGTGAATGGAAAGGATGTCCCCATTTATATAAAAATAAAGAAATAAGAGAAAAAAAACAGTGTGCTGCATGTAGTTCAACATACCTTGGCAATAAGCCAGGGGAGGGACGTGAGGCCAGAGGTGGACAAAGGTCAGATCATGAAGTACCTTGTTTACCATGTAAAGGACTCTGGACTTCAGACACGAATCACTGAAAAAATCTATTGGAGGATCTTAAGGAAGTTGGCAAGGCAATAAGGGATGGATTTTAGAAAGGCTGCAGTGTGTAGACTGAATTGGAAGAGGGCAAGACTCAAGACAGGCACACTAGTTAGGAGATTATGGTAGAAACATGCATGGGAAACAATACCACCTAGGTACCCAATCCTGATGCTCAGGTTTCTCGTAAAGGTGAGTTGATCACATAGCTGCGGCCTTTCTTTACACTAAGGCCTAAGGCAGGGTCTCTACTGTTACCTTATACACTAGAATCTAAATTGCAGAATCTTGCTACCCTCTTCTCAGCACATGTACTAAACCTAGAAACAATGACTGATGTACACAGGGGAAAGGACTCCCATTTTTGTCACTGTCCCCTAAATGTTTGGCCCAAACAATGTATTGAAATTTTTTTTTTGAGATGAGGTCTCGCTGTGTTGCCCAGACTGATTTCAGACTCCTGGGCTCAAATAATCTTCCTGCCTCTGTAGTAGCTGGATTACTAGCATGTGCCACTGTGCCTGCCTGTGTATTGAAATTTGATCATTTAATTTAGCAAGACTTAAATGGGGAAGGAACTAGAAAGATATTAAGAAGAAAGTAAAAAAAAACTCCTCTTTCCCTTACAATAAATAATAAAGATATGGATGCATATAAAATTAGTCAAGGAAGGTGTTTAGAGTGGGCAAAAAACTCCAAAACCCTAGGGAATACCATTTTTTTAAAAAGGAATGGAAAAAGAGTTATCCATGAAGGCAACTGAGAAGTGAACAATGGTAGGAAAAAAAAGCAGAATATATTACTGCATTTAATAAGCAGGATTAATTTGTACAGAGGTGAGAAAGTGAATGTTAAATAGATGGGAATGGCAAATACAATGAGATGCAAATGATCTCTTTAAATGGTTACTTCCAGCCCAGGAGAAAATGCCAAATTATGTGCACAATTCCCCTGATAGAATTTAATATTGAATTGTATCCTCACCCAGTTTTAATAATTTATTGAATTCTGTTCTTTAATACTTTTTCATGTTAACCTTGCTTTACCTTTTTGTATCCATGATCTTTGACTCTTTGGAGCCCTTCCTGCATGGCCTCTCTTGCTTGATGCATGAACTCAGGCTGCCTTCCTAGCTTGCAGCTCTCAGCTTCATGCCTGCCTTATGGCACCTCTGTAGATTAATTCAATAATGCTTTCCTGTTTGAAGTGGCCCTGAAACCTCTTCAGTCACCCATGTGGTGTCCTGGAAGGCAACTTATGCGGGGGTTTGAGATGTGTGTGTGTGTGTGTGTGTGTGTGTGTGTATGTAAAATATATATGATATTTGTATATATGAAATTAATATGTAAGTAATTAGGAATATTGACATTGTTCAAATTAGGAATATATAAATAAAGTTTATAAGACTAACAAGTTTTATATATAATTGGGGTGCCATCAAGAGGATCTATAGGAACATAGTGCATGGTAATCTGCTTGTGAAGAACACAGGTTAGAAAGGAAAGTGGGGGAGAGAGAGAGAGAGAGAGATGGATGTAGAAAGAAATATAAATATAATACAGTGTATATGTGTGTGTGTATTATAAAGGTATGTAATACATATATTTAACAGTCTGGTAAGTGCTTCACTAGGGGGAGTAGACTGTGGAAGCTCAGAATCAAGAAAGAATTCAGAGAGAGTTAATGTTTGAACTAAATATGAAAGATACACAGGAATTTGGTATGAGAGAAAAGGGAGAAGACTTTTTTAGGTTAGGAATAATTACACAAAGAAAAACATCAAGAAGATAATTTAGGAGCCCATCATGGGCTTTGAATCCTGACCCAGATTGCCTTTCCCAACTCATGCTCCCCTTATAATCCTTTTCTCAATTCCCCATTAGCCAATTCTTCTGGTAACTCTTACTCTCCTACCCTCTTTAAATGGGCTTACTTTATTCTTTTCTTTTCCCTAGTATTTCAACGTCCATCAATTGTATTTTGTTACACTAACTCTCCTGTTTTTTTCTTCTTGCTATGTTTTGGCCAGATACTAGGTCCATATTTAAGTATCATCAATATTTATTTATTCATTCTACACATCTAGTCTCAGTAGCTAAATTCTGTGATAGCACATGAAACATCTTCAGTTTCTCTTTTTTCTCCTCCAGGATGGAGAAACAGTCATGAAACCACAAAGTCAACTCAAACACAAGATTCTTCATTTCAGGGCCTGATAATGAAAAGATCCAAAAGGAATGGGCCCTGGGACTTGAAATCAGAAAAGCCTTGCATACATGAAGGCAGATTAGAGAAAAAGCAAGATAAAAGGGAAAGTGTTCATATGGTTTCAGTTACCCACAAAAAAATCCTGACTATAGAAAGAAGCCATAAAAATATTGATTTTATTCAAAACATCAGCTCCAGATCAATTCTTGTGATGCAACAGACAGTTCCCAGAGAAAAAACACCACCAAAATGTGACCTACAAGGAAACAGCTACAAACAGAATTCAAATTTATTTAATCAACCAAAAATCACAGCAGAGAAACGCTATAAATGTAGTATGTGTGAAAAAACCTTCATTAACACTTCATCCCTTCGTAAACATGAGAAAAACCATAGTGGAGAAAAATTATTTAAATGTAAAGAATGTTCAAAAGCCTTTAGCCAAAGTTCAGCTCTTATTCAACATCAAATAACTCATACTGGAGAGAAACCATACATATGTAAAGAATGCGGGAAAGCCTTCACTCTCAGTACATCCCTTTATAAACATCTAAGAACCCATACTGTAGAGAAGTCCTATAGATGTAAAGAATGTGGTAAATCCTTCAGCCGAAGGTCAGGGCTTTTTATACATCAAAAAATTCATGCTGAAGAAAACCCTTGTAAATACAATCCAGGTAGGAAGTCATCCAGTTGTAGCACATCCCTTCCTGGATGTCAAAGAATTCATTCCAGAAAGAAGTCCTACTTATGTAATGAATGTGGCAACACCTTTAAGTCTAGCTCATCCCTTCGTTACCATCAGCGAATTCACACTGGAGAGAAACCTTTTAAATGTAGCGAATGTGGAAGAGCCTTCAGTCAGAGTGCATCTCTTATTCAACATGAAAGAATTCACACTGGAGAAAAGCCCTACAGATGTAATGAATGTGGAAAAGGCTTCACCTCTATTTCACGACTTAATAGACACCGAATAATTCATACTGGTGAGAAGTTTTATAATTGTAATGAATGTGGCAAAGCCTTAAGTTCCCACTCAACACTTATTATTCATGAGAGAATTCATACTGGAGAGAAACCATGTAAATGTAAAGTGTGTGGGAAAGCCTTCAGACAGAGTTCAGCTCTCATTCAACATCAGAGAATGCATACTGGAGAAAGACCCTATAAATGTAATGAGTGTGGGAAAACATTCAGGTGTAATTCATCCCTTAGTAATCATCAGAGAATTCATACTGGAGAGAAACCATATCGATGTGAGGAATGTGGGATATCTTTTGGCCAAAGTTCAGCTCTTATTCAACATCGAAGGATTCATACTGGAGAGAAACCGTTTAAGTGTAACACATGTGGGAAAACTTTTAGACAAAGCTCATCACGTATTGCACATCAGAGAATTCATACTGGAGAGAAACCCTATGAATGTAATACATGTGGGAAACTTTTCAACCACAGATCATCCCTTACTAATCATTATAAGATTCATATTGAAGAAGACTCCTAGAAAGTAGATTTGCATGTGTGAAAGCCTTAAACCAAAGTTCATGAGAGAATACATACTTGAGAGTGATGTATAAATGTAATGGATATGAAAAACCCTATACAGTCCTCATTAGATATTAAAGTCCATGGATAGACCTTGACTATGTAATAGATAGGAGGAAAGTGTCTGTGCCTGTCAGACTCTTTTAAAAATAACTGGAGATGAAGAATTTACAACTGGAGACATTAACTTTGGTCATTTATAAAATAAAGGTATTTGTTTTCCCTCTTTCTACAGCAGTATATGCTAGGTATCATATGTGATCATTAGAAACATTTAAGTAGGTGGGGAGGTGTGCTCTGGATTTCTCATTAGAGAAAACACTAAAGTATATACACTGGTAATATTTTTATGTAACATTTTAATAGCATATGAAAGAATTGATCAAAGAAATTATACATTTTTAGAGCAAAGGACCAAAATAAGGGAAAAATGAACTGTAAACTACCTCTCAGTCTCTGGAGTTTGTCCTTTCCTGACCTGGTGTCAAACTTTGTGCATGAATTTCATTGAAAAACAGAAAAATAAAAATCTGGTCTCTTTTGTTCTAGTAATTGCTGTGAATTGGGAATTTTCTACTCAGTTCCTAAGTCTGTACTCAGAAATGCTTTCATTGCCCTGAAATCATGTTTATTATGAAAGGATACCTGCTATATCCTGTGAGATGTCATCTTAGGTGTATTAAAAAGAAAAATAGGCAATTATTTCAAGTCTAAAATTACAGCAAAAGGACTTATCAGAATTTTAATTCTAACACCCATGGCAAAATATTGAAAAGGACATTGCTGTGGTCTGAATGTTTGTGTTCCCCCAAAATTTATATGTTGAAATCCTAACCCCCAAGGTGATGGTATTAGGAAGTGGTGCATTTGGGGAGATGATTAGGTCATCAGAATGGAGGCCTCATGGATTGGATTAGTGTCCTTATAAAATACGCCCAAGGGGCCTTGTTCTGCCTTTTCACCAGATGAGGACACATCAAGAATATACCTTCTCTGAACCAGAAGACAGCCTTCACCAGACATGAAATCTGCTAGCATCTTAATCTTGGATTTCCCAGCCTCCAGAATTGTGAGAAATACATTTCAGTTGTTTGCAAGTTACCCAGTGTGAGGTATTTTGTTCATAGCATTCCAGACATACTGAGATAGACATCAGTTACTTCATAAACTCAGTAAATGTGGGGGGTTTTGTTTGATTTTTTCATTTTTATGGGATGGGTATAGCAGTCCTGGAGGTACTGCAATGATAGGTTGATGTGTGGAGTGGATGGAACAAGGTCCTATTACATCTCCCTGCTCCAGAAATCCATTTGATATATTGTCCTTGAATAGAGGGTGTATCAGATATTAAACTGATAAGAAAGATACTATACTTGATCTTAGCCAAAAGGGTAAGAAGCAGTCAGCAAATTTTTCAACTTTGGGGCAGTTACTGTACCACACACTGCAAGTTTTAAAAAGAAAGACAGGCCTTTCTTCAAGAAGCCATAAATTGGCAGGGAGAGGATGGAGTTGAGGAACTAGCAAATGAGTGAGCAAATTATAACACAGTATGTAAGCATGGTTGTTGTAATAGGCAAATAAGTTATGACAGTATGTTGCAGTATAAGAATGTTGTAAAATTTGCACAAGATGAAAGAGACATCATCAAGGGAGGCTGCACATATGAAAGAAAGCTTTCCAGAGGCAGCAATGCCTGAACCAAGTTTGGAGGAATAATAGGACTCTTCTGAGGGTGAAATAAACATTCCAAATAAGAGGAAACTACATGTGCCAAAGTAGAAGTGAGTAATATTGGCATGTTTGGGAAACTTAAGTGTAGAACTAGTGAGCAGGAGAATGATAGATGGTAGAGCTTGAGTAGAAGGCAGAGGCCGGTTAACCAAAAGCCTTATTTGCCAGCCTAAATGGTTTGGATTTTATCCTAAAATTGCTGGATGGAGTCAAAAATATTAAGAAAGGGAATTGTTATGGCAATAGTGTGTAGGGGATAAATTTAGGGGGTTGAAGAAAGCCGGACAGAGTGGTGCCTAGAAATCTGGGCTATTATAATTCAAGTGACAGGTAATGAATGAGTGTCCCAACTCAAGCAGGGACAGCACCGGTGAACAGGAGACAGATAATCGTGTCTTAGAATAAGACATGGTTTGCAAGCAAATAGGTGATGATGGTGAATGAGAAGAAAGCTAAGCTGACTCACAGGTAGGATTGCCAGGTAGACATGTGCTGTATTTAATGATTTTGTCCTGCATCCGGTATTGACTTTGTCAGGACATCCTAAATGTACTCAGGGTGTTTTTCCCCATTAATGAAAAATCAGCACTTAAAGATACTTTTATGCTTCAGTAATTGGCACTTAAATCACTTAGGTGGCAACACAAGCTAGAAATCATACTTAAATTTAGTGCCAATTCAAGCTAGAAATCATACCTCTGCAAATAAAATCTGAACAATCCTTTATAGTCTCTCCTATGTTTGACTGAGGGAAGACAAAAAGGGGAACTGAGAATAAAAGTACTTGCTTTCCATAGTCAAGAAAGGAAAAGACTTCTTTTGGCAAAAGTCCCTAGTCATAAATAATCCCAGATAATTAGATCTTTGGATCAGTACACATGCTCTGAAAATCATTCAGCGGCAGCCTCACTCCAATGGCTGTTTCCGAAAGTTAGGAAGTTAACGACAACCTCCAGCTCCTGGAAGTCAGCCAATTAGTGACTGCTTCGTGCTTCTGGCTGTCAGTCTGCAAGTGCCTCACTCCAGTGACCATGCTTCTGAAAGTACGCCAGTCAGTAACAGTCTTATTGCAGTGACCACACTAACACACTTGAAAGTCTGACAATCCGTAAGCACTCCTGCTTCAAAAATCCACCAATCCCTGGACACCAACCTTCCGAAAACCTTGGATAAAATCATCTCTGGCTTTCTTCAGGAGACTGTCCTTGGAAAAACAGCTCTCCCTTGCAGGTACACATGAAGTTCACCTTTTCTGTGTCACAATATCAAGTTCAGTTTATTGTTAGTTTATAAGTTTGCAACTATTTGAACAATTCAACCCTAATTTACTGTTAGTTGTGCTTCAACCTTGTGAGTGAGATTATTGAGTATTTTTGATTCTTGTGATGATTGCTATAATCTATTTTTAATTTTATATTTTGTGTTAAGAATACTTTGCATGAGGTATACCCTATTATCCATCTTTCATTTGTGCATATTTGAATCCCAAATGCAAGTGTAAATTTCATGATTAATTTTCAAAACATTGGGTATCTGTTAAATTAGGGAAAAGTCCTTTTGAAGCTCTTTCTACAGTAGGTAATTGTTCATTCAATATAAAAAATGATGAAAAGTCAGATATAAATCAACATATACTAACAGCTAAGCCTAAAAGATATATTTTCGACTACTAAAGAAAGGGATAAAATAACAAATTTCTTTTTTTTTTTTTTTTTTTTTGAGACAGAGTCTCACTTTGTTGCCCGGGCTAGAATGAGTGCCGTGGC
>CM052436.1:133522676-133545685 GCA_028533085.1 Varecia variegata | reverse complement strand
CCACCATGCCCGGCTAATTTTTCTATATATATATTTTTAGCTGTCCATATAATTTCTTTCTATTTTTAGTAGAGACGGGGTCTCGCTCTTGCTCAGGCTGGTCTCGAACTCCTGACCTCAAACAATCCGCCCGCCTCGGCCTCCCAGAGTGCTAGGATTACAGGCGTGAGCCACCGCGCCCGGCCTATTTTTTTTTTTATTCTTAATTGGTCTAACAGATAAGTTTCTTCAAGATAAGAGTAGTAATATGCATTCAATGTAAGTAGATATGTGTGTGTGTATGTGTGTATGTTTGTGTATGTTTGTGTGTATGTGAAATGAATGGCAGCAATGATACAGGGGACAGGAAGAAAGAAATAGGAATTTTTTTATTATAAGGTACTTGTACCACCCATGAAGGGGTACAGTGTTATTTGAAAGCTGACTCGGATTAGTTGCAAACTCTAGAGCCATCACTAAAAAAGTTTAAAAAGGAAGTATCTTAAGAAAGGAAAATGATTTGAAGATACCTCAAAGAGCTAAAAATAGAAATACCATTTGATCCAGCAATCCCATTACTGGGCGTCTACCCAAAGGAAAAAAAGACATTCTATAAAAAAGACATCTGCACTCGAATGTTTATAGCAGCACAATTCACAATTGCAAAGATGTGGAAACAACCCAAGTGCCCATCAATACATGAGTGGATTAATAAAATGTGGCATATGTATACTATGGAATACTACTCAACTACAAAAAACAATGGTGATCTAGCACCTCTTATATTATCCTGGATAGAGCTTGAGCCCATCCTACTAAGTGAAGTATCACAAGAATGGAAAAACAAGCACCATATGTACTCGCCATCAAATTGGTACTAACTGAGCAACACTAAGGTGCTCACATGGTAGTAATACTCACTGGGTGCCAGTCAGGTGGTGCAGTGGGAGTGGGTAAACTCACAACTAATGAAGACGGAGTGAACTATATGGGGGAAGGGCACGCCTCTGGCCCTGGCTTGGGGGAAGCAAAGGCATTACTTCTAACCAAAATGTTTGTACCTCCATAATATTCTGAAATACAAAAACAAGACAGACAAAAAACAAAACAAAACACCACATGTGTTTAAAGTAAACAATTTGATGAGTTTGGACATATATATACACCCTTGATACTATCACCATAATAAAGGTATTTAATAATAAATATATCTCTCACCTCCAAAAAAAAAGAAAGGAGAAAAAATGATGGAATCATATGAAATGATTAATTAGAACTTAAAAAGGCAAAAAATGAAGGGAATTCAGAAATAAGAACAAAGAACCAGAGCAAGGAATAGAATACAGTAACAAATGTAATAGATATTAATCAAACTCTATCAATTATTACTTTAAATGTCAATAGTTAAAATATAGGACAAAGATTGTCAGAGTGCATCAAAAAACAAGACCTGATTGTACAGTTGTCTACCAGGAACCCACTTTAAATACAAAAACACATCAGATGAAAAGTAAATGGATGGAGAAAAATACCTCATGCTAACACTAATCAAAGAAAGCAGGGATCACAGCAGAGTTCGGAGCAAGAAAAGTCATCAGGGATTTATGACAGAGCACTCCCTAATGCTAAAGGAGTCAGTGTGGCCCACAATGCCGTGTCAGTGTAGGGTCACCGAGTGTAACGATGTGCCTCTCTGGTGGGGGATGTGGGCGGTGGGGGAGGCTGTGTGTTTGTGGGGGGAGGCGGACATGGGAACTCTGCACTTGTACACAGCTCGATTTTGCTGTGAACCTGTAACCGCTCTAAAGAAATAAAGTCTGCTTGTTTAAAAAAGTGCACATCCCTACAAAATGATACACTTTGTAACCACCAAAGCAAAGGAATGGAAACATCAGTGGTAACATTTGCAAGGAATGGAACACTGCAGGGCAAGGAAATAGAACAAACTACAGCTGCATGGGACAACGTGGGTGAGTCACACACAGAAAAGGTACAAGAAGGTACATGTTGTGTTGTTCCACTTACACAGAGCTTAGGAGCCCGCACAGCTAATCCATGAGGGTGGAAATCAGCACCATCATTACTTTTGGATGTGGGGGCGCTGAGGCTAGGAGGAAGCACGGTAGGATCTTCTGGGATGCTGAAAGTGTTCACTAGTTTGATCTGGATTGTGTTTACACATGGTGCTTTCATATGTAAAATTCATCAAGCACTTTTGTGCACTTTGCAGTACAGCAGAGAATCTGTTCCTCAGATGGTCCTTCAGCCTGGTGCCCGTCCCTAATTTATACTGAAATCACATAGGTGGATGTCAGGGCTGAGCCTTGGCATTTGTGACCTAAGGGAGTGGTAACACTACACATTCAGTGGTAAGAGCTTCCTTTAAAGGTGTGTTCAATTTTCACAATTCCCTAGTGATCCATCATGCAGATATGTGGATATGTAGGATAGTAGCATTTGTTTTTGCTCTTTTTAGCCTGTGCTTTGCTATATATTTTTAAAAAACAAAATGTTTTAAATAACCCACGTGCTCTACAAAAAGAGAACAGCTAACGTACAAATGACAGCATAAAAGTTATCACCTAGCCTATATTGGAACAGGAAAAAATATAAAATCTTAGGATAACATCATGGAAAAAGGCAGAATGCTGAATCCTTCCATCCCATGGGCATAGCTAAGTTGGTACTTGCAAGAATAGGGTGAGGGTCAGGAGAGAAACATGGGAAAAATGAAATAGAAAAAGCTGATACATCCTCTCAAAACGATTTTCTTTATGGCTGTTACAGTGGTGCTTATGAAATAATGTTTTAGTCTTGATTAAAAGAGTGACTGAAAGGAAAGCATTAGGTAACTAATGGCACCAGTAGAGTGTGGATACGGAATAAAACCCACAGAGGTAGCACGGCAATGACTAAAGTTGCTGAATGAAGTGGAGAATCTAAAGAGCATGCTAATTATAACTGGTGTGATTAAGCGCCAGCTTATCAAATAGTCAATCCAGTAACCACACATTGGCCTGGGTGAGGAACTAACGGCTACCCACCATGGCGACCCCCTTGCCTCCTGGGAGGCCATCTTGACGACGTCTGCAGTGCTCGTGTTGAGGAAGAAGTATCCCGAGCCTTCTCTGACATGCAGCTCCGCCTGCAGGAGGGAGAGGTAGGGAGGGGTCAGGCTGCATGTCGGAGGGTGAGGGTCCTCCCAGGGGGTCTCACCCCGGTAGGACCGTGGCAGGGCAAGTGTCGTACCTGGGTGCCAGGGTGGTTGTAGGTGGTCACATCTTCTGAACTCACCCTCATGTGCTCCACCAGGATGAACTCTTTGGAGGCCGACACGGGCACAGGAGGGTCATGCTGAAGGGACAAGGCCAACATCATCAGATCCACAAGGCCATGGCCAACTGCGGGCCAACACCACGCCTAACCGCAGGCTGCCCCTGGGGAAGAGCAGGCCTAGAAGCCTCAGGTCCTGGCCAGGCATCCAGTCCAGGACACAAACCCCGATAAAACCCTGGTGCTCCTGAGACCAGCTGAATGACCACATCCCCTTTGAGAACTCCCTCAAGCAAGGTGGAGTGAGTTGCCACCTCCTCCACTCCAGACAGAGGCTGGGTGAGCAACAGTCCTGCACAGAGGATAGCCCTGCCCAGAGGACAGCCCTGCCCGACCCTGCCAGGCCCCACTGGGTGGGTGACTCACACACAACCCCGATCCTCAGACCTCAGAGCAGATGGCCGGCTTCAGAGCACGTGGCAGGTCCTGCGCTGGGGGAGTGGACGGGGGCTGGGCAACCGGGAAAGCCGCTGGCCAGGCTGAGCCGTGGGGAAGGGTCCCG
This sequence comes from Varecia variegata, assembly GCA_028533085.1. NCBI lineage: Eukaryota > Metazoa > Chordata > Mammalia > Primates > Lemuridae > Varecia > Varecia variegata. The sequence continues at coordinate 133,541,871 of CM052436.1, read as the reverse complement.
TGGAAGAGTCCTCACGGCTGGCTCCCAAGAGGGTACGGGCAGCCCTCACTGCCTGGGGCAGCACACTGCCTGGCTCTGCTTCCTGCCACGTGTCATTCAAGGGAGACTGCCAGACCCGGCCCAGGTGTTGTAATTTGTGACAACTCCAGGTGGGAGCTTTAATGCCAGAACACGATCTGCCACGCCATGCTCCCTCTCTCTCTGCACTAGCACCTGCCATGTTCAACTGAGTAGCTGCTTCACAGCTTCCATCTTGGAAAGAAGATAACAACGACACGAAACAGGGTCCCCAAGATGACCCGTGAGGAACAGGCAGCATGAGCAAGAGATGGACTTGTGCTGTGCTAAGCACTGGTGTGTAGGGTGGTTTGTCACTGCAGCATGGCCCACAGCCTGACCTGACTGCCAACCTCCACCATGAGAATTTCTCCCCAACCCCTTCCAGCGTGCTAGCCCCCAGAGAACACTTGCTGCCGGGACGCTGCAGATTCTAGATGCACGGCTTCCTAAGGGCAGGCAGTACAATCAGCTGGGCATGCAAAAGGCTTGTACTGATTATGGACACAAGCTGGGGAGCTGTGAATGTGGACAGGGACTGCCGGAGCCTATCCTAGGTGCCCTGACCCCTTCCCCCAGATGCAGCCCTGGCTGCAAAACCAATGCTCTTCCAGAAAGGCTATTAGCACTGTGCCAAGCGTACTTGGCACGAAGGGCCGTTTGAGGCAACAACACCAGCCCCATGTACCAACGGGCAGGCTGAGGCCCAGGTGCTCCAGCAGCATCCAGCAAACAAGGGAAAGAAGCCCACGTCCCTCCTCTGAGAAGGGCTGGGGGCTGCTATCAGCCCAGAGGGTCCTGAGCCTGGACACGCTCAGCACCTTGAGCTGAGTGTCCTCAGGACTGGGGACTGCATTGGTCCTAAGGGGACCAGACCAGACCTGAGGTTTTCCCTCACATCCCTGCTGTTAGACTGACCCCAAAGGGACTTTCTTCCCCTCCCAACACTCACTTCTGAAACAGCTCCAGGTCCCCCACACCGCTGGGGATGCTGCTGCTGGTCACTCTCCTCCGCAGCCCCTACCCTGCTCTGTCCTAGAGGAGGAACCCACCTTAACACGCCAGAGGCACAGAAGACAGAGATGAGATTTTTAGAAACCACCAAGTGGCAAGCAGAGAGGGGCAGTGTGCCTGGAATGGAAGAGGACTCTGTCTTCACCTGGCACTGCCTCAGTACATGCGGCTTTGGGAAGTCCCCTCACCTCTCCAAGTCATGGTCCGCCCAGCCCCGCCTTATGTAAAGCTCAAATGAAAGCACCCCCCTTTCAGGGCTGGCTGTTGAGATAAAGGTGGTGGGGTGCAGAGCTCCGTTTGTAGAGCACCACAGCTAATGGCGAGTGCCCTCAGCCTCCTTCAGTGACACCCACGTTCTGGAGCAGTGGTGGTCTGCTCCAGAGCCCCTCGCCCACCGACCACGGGGCAGCACCGAGGGCAGTTCCCCCGACTCCTGCAGGCTTCCTGTCTGTACCCCTCTGGCGCCCACCCGAGGGAGCCACAGAGCACTGGCTGGGGAGGGCCCTTAAGGTCACCCCGCTTGGGGACAAACTCCTACAGCCCAGGGCAGGGACAGAGATGACAGGGTCAAGCCAGGGATGAGAAAATTTTCCAACTTAATTCATGAGTGATTTTATTCTTGCTGTTGTATTATGATTATGTAGCCATTGTTCTCATTATTCTATTGTTTGTTCACAAACAAAACCTGTGGGGGTGTGGCCTTTCACCCACATCTTTTCTGACCATAACAACGTGGTCGTGGCATGGCTGGTGCCACAAGGGCACCGTGGGAGGTGGGCACGTGTGTGTTTTCACATCAGTTAATACTCTTGGTACTATTAGACATGCAGGAATATTCTCCACTTCCCCAAAGACATGGGCTCTGTGCTGAATCTGCCTTGATTTACACTGTGCTGCCACCTTGCCTCTGGTGGAGCCCTGGGCTCGGAGCAGTGGGTCCCGGCTATAAGCCCCACAAGCTCCTGGCCCCCAGCCTCGGCCCAGCTATAGGAATGGGAGTGTTGGGCACTAGGGGACCTGAACAGCAAGACATCACCCCCAGCCAGCCATTCCAGCCACGTAGGGACTCAGGTCACAGATATGCTTTGTTTGGTTCCCTCAGTCTCCTAATATTTTGATTTTCAGCAAAGTGGCTGATATCTTAAAAATCAAAGATTCCATGTAAAATCTGGATTTGTGACTTTTTTAAAAAAATCAGGAGATCTAGTGACATTGGACTCCTGTTCTTACAGAGCTACAGTCGCTGGGAAAGGACAATAAGCCAGAACATCCACTGAGCTCTCACAATGCATGAAGCCAGCCCTAGGCTTAGTTTGCACAGGGGACACACAGATTCCCTGCGTGTCCCTGGAGCCTTCGTCTGCAGTAGGTTTATCAATGTGCCAGGTTGGAGAGGCGCAGCGACTGCCTCAGCGTAGCAGAGCAGTGGCAATGGTCCTTCTCTCCAGGCTGCCCCGTGTCAGCAGATTTTTGTCACTGTGTTCTCTGCCTGTTCTGGCCCCTGAAATCACTCTAGAAAAATCTACTCACTTTCCGTATGTCCTTCTTTCTAGGATCTGCTGGAAGCTATTGTGAGTCCATGCAATTTCCTTATTCCCAGGCAATCTAAACTCTGAAGGATTTTTGAAAACTGGGATGAAGAATTTGGAAAGTCCAGTAGGTTACAGAAAGCTTATTTTGACTTTAAATGCAGAATTGTTCATGTCTACAATTTTAAACAGAAAACCAAATGAAATATTCACTCGGAACCTTAACCTAAGGCTGTCATCAGCATTCTGCCCTGCCCCTCCCTTCCTCCGGCTCCCCCATGAAAGGGGCAGTTCTTCAGGTATTGGATAAGTCAGAGTAGTTTATTGAGCTATTTTGCTTTGAACAATTTTTTTAACCAAATCTTATATTAGATGTGATTTCTCAAGACAAGTTTTTGTCTCATTGTGACAAATGTTAAAGGCATAGCTGAATTTTTCTATAATAGAAATTGCTCTGAATAGTCGGATCAGCAGGCAGTTCTTTGGCATCATCGTGTTCTGCAGGGAATGTGTGCTGTGATTATGCTTTTGCGGTGTGGGATTTGGTCTGCCGTAGGAGTCCACAGAACTGAGGCATGTTGGGAATTCGTGAAGAGTTGTCATGGCGCCTGGCTTGTGAGGGAAACCAGTGTGGGGAATGTGAAACAATAGAATGTGCTTTCAAGTATTTTCATGTAAAAATCCACGTTGCCTAGTGTGTTGTTTAGTAGCTTAAATGAAAACACCAAATTCCCTTTCAGGGTGTGCGGGACTTTGTACCCTCTCCTCCGTCCCTGTCCCATCCTTGGTACTCCCTGCTGCTCCCGGGGAGTTGAGGCAGAGAAGGCAGGTGACCCTGCCACTCCTAATCCACCCTGGCTCACCCTTAGTCTAGAAATGGGTTTGATTCCTGAGCAAATAGTTCTTCTCAGTTTCCTACTCCACACTGTGGGGGTGCCAAGATGAGGAGCAGGGAGAGGTGTACTTAGAGTCCCTGATGCCGTCTGCAGTCAGAGGGCTGTAGCTGCCGGGCTCTGGCCCTTTGCTGGGGATCCCACCAGCGATCATGCCAGAGGGGACGCCAGACCCTGCTCACACTGGGAAGAGTCATGAGGCGGAAGGTGTGTGATGTGGCGGTGTGAATCTGCTATACCCACATCCAGGTGGCTTCTGTGTCTGAGCAACTGTTCATCCTGGCTGCCCCTGGGCTGCCCCGGCTGCCTGTGCTGATCTTAATTCCTTTCCCCAGATTCCTGCACTTGCACCTTCATTTGCCTCCAGGAGCTGACTGGAGCTGACTGGAGATTCTGTGGTCGCCCCACCCGGAGGGGATGCGTCAGGTACACTGCGATGCCCGGTTCTGCCTCCTGCTCACAAGAAAACCTTCGCTGGACCATCTCTGCAAGTGTCACCACCCTGCTGCACGGTCACAGTCAGCGATGGGCACCCGCTCCTTCCCTAAGCAGCCTGCTCCGTTTTGAATTCCTGTGTCCAAAAGTTTCTATGAATTGGTGCCTTAAGGTGATACTGAGGTCTTATTTATTGGCCTGTGGGGTTGTTGTTTGAAGCAAACTTGATCAAGTCATTGTGTGGAAGGTGAGGCCCTGCTTTGGGGATGTGGGATCTGCAGTTACCTGAGCAAGGCTGGACATACAGGGCCACTGTACAAGGTAATGAATTTTGTGCTTTGTGTTCCTTATGGGGTTTATTCATGAAGTGTAGCACTCTCAGGCCATGACTGAATAATATCTAAAAGTGTCTAGTTGACGCAGCGTATAAAGATTTTCCCCATGCATTACCTGACTTACCTTTCTGCAGCCCTGTGAGGGAGGTGGGTAGGACCCTAAATGTCATCACCCCCTAGGTAATTAGAGCCAAAGCTCAGCAAATTTGAGAGGAGATCCTTTGCTTATAGTCTTGTGGGTAGCAGCCTTCTCTCCCTCACTGCTCTGGGGTGAGGGGGCAATACCTGGGGTCCTGGGCAGCTCAGTCTGTCTTCGTATCCTCTGGGCTGGAACACAGTCCCTTTCTGTGGGTGTGGAGGGGTTTTATGGCCCCCACCCCAAGGCCCCTTATTACAGGCAATCCACAAGGGAATGTGTGTGTGTGTTCTGCAGATCACAAATGAACCAGCTTCCCCAAGGCTGAAGAGGAAAGAAGACTAGCATTCAAACTGTAGGTCAGGGATATAGGAGTTTTTCTTGTTCTAAAGTTTCAAGTAGTTCAAGCCCCGGTTGGGGTGTGAGCTTCTATCAGTCTCACACTGAAGAGGGCTGGCCATGTCCTTTCCAAATATTCTTCATCCCATTTTGCCCTCATCAAAAGATTGGGAGTAGAGGTGAAGAATACAGGTCCTAATTTGAAGCAGACCCACCTTCTCTTCTGATTATTCAGAATACATACTTCTGGGGGGTTGGGAAGAATGGCAGAAGGTGTTGGGAACCACCTGTGCCATGATGGGTGGAGAGCCAGGAATTGCACAGGGCTTGTGGCCAGTGGCTTGTGTTAGGCCAGATCTGAGTGATGGGGATCAGGATGCCCCATCCCCTGTTATTCACTGGGTCCAGAAGATTCCTTTCTCATCTCCATGGGATTGTTTGGTACCATATGCAATTTTGACAGCCATTATGATTAATTCTGTGACTATACATAGGGAGATAATAGAGTCTCTATTGACCAGAGCCTGGAAATTCTGTGATAAAAATCTCTCATACTATTCTGCTCAGAGAATTAGGAAGCCACATGCATGAGATTTATTCTGCTTCTGATATTGACTGAAATCTACCCACTTATGAAATAAAAGATGCCGAGGATGTCATGATGGCCTTCTCTGGGTAGCATGAAGCATGTTGCTCAGAAGTGAATTGGAGATACATCCAGCCCTGGTCTCTGGAATAGATCTAGGGCACACAACCCAGAGCAGTCCACCTCTCCTTCCCCTGGCCTGCGGTGACAAAGGTTCCTGGCCATGGTGTGTGAGTTAGCCCCCTCCGACCAACTTAGTGGGTTAGGACGGCAGTGGGGAGAACTGACAGAAACTTCTTTATTCCTCCTTTTTTGTCTCTTTTTAGCCCATAGGACTTAATGGTTAAGCCCAAGATCCATTAAGAGGTTATCCCAAGGGCCCCCACCAACATCTGCCACATCCTCTTTGTTTTCTGGGGCCCCATCTGTTGAGCGGTTCAGCTCTTGCTTCCAGAAAGGAGTCAGAAGATGACTCTTTCAGTTTATTCAGTGGCCACGGTACAGCCTTGAAAGATTTTCCTTTCTCCTGTTAACTTCATGTCCTAGTTCATTCAAGGCTTGGCCAGTGAGTGCTGCATATCATCCCATCTGAAACCATTATGATGTCAGCAGTATTTAAACGTCTAGCATTTGAACCTCTCCCATATATGCCCACAGATAAAACCATGTCTCCTGAATTTCCTTCTATCTATGACAGTTTCTCAATTTTTCCTTGTTTTTCAAGTCCTGGCCAGGCATTTTGTACAATGCCTTTCTATCTGGGATTCTCTAACTTTTCTCATGATTAGACTGTGGAGGGGAAGGAGAGATCACCTCCAACCCCAACTTAGCTCTTAGTGGGCTCCTTGACTAGATCTAGGAACCAAATTGACACCAGACAGATGAACAAGAGAAAAGCACACACATTTTGTTAATTTTACATGTCGACAGGGATCTTCACAAGAGAGTGAAGTTTGAAGAAGTGGCCAAGCAAGATGCTTTTATACTTTTTAGACAAAGAATGATAATTTGTGAAGAAACAACAAGGAATCTGGCCAGGGGCATAAATCTAGGGAGTCACTAGGAGATGTATGGGGGTGGGGGTGTACAGCTAGTGGAAGGTAAGATTTACTTCGGGAAGTTTATTTATTCAGGTCCATTGCAACCCAACTCCCAATCTCTGGTAATAAGGCTACTTCCTTTCCCTGGCTTGGGGAGCCACCCCTCCCCGAGGAATCTTTATGGCTCGCTGCATGCAGGAAGAGACAGGTCAGCTTGCCCGTTCTGAGACAATTCTCCAATGTTTTCAATTCAAAATAACCAATATACCAATTCGCCATATTTGGGGATGGCGTATCCTTCACTCCCTCAGCTGTCATATGGTTTTCGGGGAAGAATCCCACAGAGGTGAAGCATCCTCATCACATCATGTCAGGGATATGTGATATCAACACGATGTATCACTGCTCATATTAACCTTCATCACTTGTTTAGAGTGATGCTTACCAGGTTTCTCCACTGTAAAGATTATTTTTCCCTTTTTTTGTTCTTTGGAAGCAAGTCACTAAGTCTAGCCCACCCCCAAGCCGGGAGGATTAAACTTCATCTTCTGGTGTGCAGGGGCGGGACTGGGAAAGTACCTACATATATCATTTCGAATTCTTCTGTAAGGAAAATTTGTTCCTTCCCCCCATTTATTTGTTTATTCAATCACTCGTTTTCATCAGTATGGACTCATTTATATTTATTTCATACTTGGGTTATAACCCAAACCACTCTATGTGTCGCTTGAGTTGTTGTAACTTTGGCCATGGGAGGTCTTTGACACACGCCCGTCCTCTTTTCTTTCTGTGTTTCGTTTTTTCTAGCACGCCCTTACTTTCTCACACTACAAGATGCTCCAGGCTCATCTTATGCTTTCCCTGCCCCAGGCCTGGAATCAGCGTCATCTTCAAGTAGTCACAACCAGCATGAAGTTCAGAGCAAATAAAAGACGGTCCTTTTGAAAATATGCTCAGCGAGGCCCTGAGGCTCACACAAGAAGAGTATAGACAGCCAGATATAATAGGAATCAGAGTTCACCAGTTAGACAAAACCAGTTTTCAGTATTCATGTGGCAGACGGTTAATTACTAGAACAAAGTCATCTGCTGAAGACTACATAGGCATTGTGAGACACAAAGTACCGGAAAGCTTAGCTTCCTCCCCGATGCACGAAGAAACAAAATAGTACAGGCAGGACAACAATTTCTAGAAGTTTGCAATAACCAGACAATGGCAGGAAGGGCTTCTTCAGCTCATCAGAGACATTACCAGGCTCTCCTGGAAAACTCCCTGAGAGGCCTAGCCTTGCTGTAGAGGCTTGAAGGACAAGTTGAAGGGAGATGATTCCATGACACTTGAAAATACCTTCAATGCTATGACCCTTTCCAGGGAGAGCAGCATCTGGGGAACTGTGCTGGGAAGAGACATGGGCCTCTATTTCAACATTCACTAAGCTGAAGTCTAATATTTCTCCTCAAATTGTTTTAATTGGCTTGCAAAGAGCTGGTCTCTGATGGTTAATTAGCACAAGGTGGAAACTGCCTACAGGACAGAAGGAGTAGTGCCTCAGGGAGCCCTCTCTGTCGGAGAGGAGGCTCTTGGCACAGGTCTGGTGTCTGCTAACTCACGCCCTGGAGGGTAAATCACCAGACACAATCCTGATGTCCCAGCTGCCCCCGAGAGGACTCTGCCAGCCTGGCACTGTGTCTGCTTCTCAGGGAAGAGGATGCTAGCAGCCCTGCATGAGGCTGAGCTCCAACTATGAACAATTCATGTCCTGTGAGTGCCTCACATTGCCTGCGAACCACACCAGGGATGATGCTACCTGAGCCCCTGAAGTGCTCTCCTTTCTTTATCCCCTCTGTGTAGTTGACCATGAGAAGTGATGCAGGCAGCTAGTGAAGATGAAGTAGAAGGTGGTCCCCAGCAGCAGGAGGTTTAAAGACCGGAGGCTCATGTGGAATTTAACCAATGCATAACCTCTCACACCATGGCCAGGCTGACAAAGACAGAGGCCTTTCCTCTTTCTGCACACACCATGCTGCTGAACTTTTAGGGGTTCCTTTCTCCTTTCAGGCATGCTTTTCTGTGTGGCACATGATGACTTCTCCCTGAGGTGAACTGAGTTGGGGGGACTATGGGGCTGGAGGGTGAGTTTGCCTTTGACTCTGCACCTGCAGTCAGTTCATGGGTTTCCTTCTATCCCTACTCTCCTCCCCACACCCACCTTTTGAGTGAGAGTAGAGGGAGAGAGAGACTGAGCAATAAAACCTGGACCCCAAGCCATGCCTCAACCCTGCATCCTCCTTGGATCCTAGAATTTAGTGAAATCTTTCCACTACTCTAGTTCCCTCGATTTTAAATTTTACTGCTCTGACTTTTGCTGTCTAGGAATGCTCACTTCCCAACTTCCCCTTAGACTTTCTTACGATGTCATCAATGCTTTTCCAATACACAATTATTCCAATACATAATTATTTAGGAGGACAAAAACTGAGCATTGGAGAGGATACATCCAATGTACTCTGTGGTACTTTCTCAGAAGGAGTGTGTGATGTAATAACGGGAGATATGGGTCATACAAGGAAGAGTATGCTGAGACCAAAATGAGTCATACGACCTCAAACGCCAACACTTATTCCAAGTTATTACATCTCAAACCTTTGTACTGAACCGTCTCTAAAATAAAACTGGCAGTTCAGAAGGATACACCAAGTTTATCGCATGTAGTCAGGCTGCCATGGCACCCAGATACACTCTCCTGGGAGTTTACACACTCCAGTTTGAGAAGCCCTGTGTTGTGTACTTAGTGCATGTCTGTGGGATGTGATTGGTAAAAGAGTTAAGGGAAATGGACAATTATTAGGGTTTCAAAAAATCAGGGGAGTCTTTCAACAGAGAACGATGAAGGAAAGAGGAAGAGAATCAGGAGCGACAAGGCATGAAATCTATAAATAAGTGAGTTGATAAGAAATAAATCTATAAGTATAGCTTGAGGCCAAATCATGTCAGGAATTGTATTTGAAAGGAAGAATATTTGGACTTATCTTGATGTCTTCAATATTCTATGGATGGGCTGACAGGTTACAATCAGTGTTTCAGGAGGATGAAACTAACCCTATGTGCAGGATGGAGATGTGCAGGGAGAGGCAGGAGGAAGTGAGATTCACCAGGAGCCTCTTGCGGGTTGAAGGTCAGTGTCAGTGGTCAGTGTCAGGACCAAGTCAGGAAGGGCCAACAGCAAGGACAATGAGTACTGATTAGCCCTGAGAGCGGAGGAAATTGAGAAAGGAGAGGAGGAGAGGCAAGAGGGCCAGTGAGGGGAGGGCTATTGGAGACTGATCCTTGGAGACTTAGGTGAGTACCCTCTGGACATCAGGAAAGAGAAGGTGGGAACTGGCCTGGTGGGCTCTTAGTCCCCAGGTGTAGAATAGGAGAAGCTTGGACTACTGGACACTTGGCCCTGTAGAGTGCAGCAAATTCTAGACTTGGAATCAGAAGTCCTGGGTTCAATCAAGTCCTATAATTAGTTCATGTCCCTGTGTCCCTAAGGTGTTACAGTAAGTCTAGACACTTCAGCTCTGAGGGAATCTCTGCTTCCTGCAGCCCACGTGAATTTAAAGGATACCCCAGGGTTCCTTGACAAAGTATAGCTGCTCTCTGAAGCCTCCTCATACCTGTCCCTGATTGATAACTGTGCTGAGTAACAGAACACCAAAAAGTTAGATTGGGGTGTTAGGGAGGGCAGGCTAAGTAAGGGTAAGGTTTTGATTGTCAGAAGTGGGGAAAGGACACAAGCCTAGGACACAGGAAGAAATATCTGACTCAATAATGACCAAAGATCTTAATAGTAGACAAGACCAGTCAGTAATAAACAGTTACTAGTACAGTTCTGGGCAAGGCAGCCTTTCTGTAAGTCTGGAAATGGGATAATTGTAGCATGTCCTGTGTGAGGCTATAGAGAGCAATTGACTCTTAGAGTCTTCTCTGAAGTCCTTTGAAATTCCAGATCATTGTGGTGGCCACTGTCTTAGAGGGTTGCTGGACCCATCTGAAACAATAGCTTCAAATGTATCTGACCCTCAGTTTTTCTTGTCTATAAAATGAATGTCTTAGAACCAGGGCTTTTTATAAATAACAAATTAATAGATTTATAACTTATGTACAGTTTCATATCTAAAATCATGATCATGATCACATATCACTAATTAGAGGAATAGTCATGGGTGAGTTTTGCACCTGTTGCTGCCCCACCTTCTCTGTTTGTAAAATGAACAAATGTATGATTTCCAAGAATCCTCTCAGCTCTAAAATTTTTAAATTCTAGAATCTGAGCATTAGCTTCCTTAGGGCTCCCTTCATGTCATGATTCCGGAAGCTGTAGATGAAGGGATTGAGCAGTGGTGTCACCACTGTGAAGATGACAGTGGCCACCGTGTCCTGAACTGAGTAGGAGGATGAAGGGCGCATATAGACCCCCAGGACTGCCCCGTAGAACAGGGACACCACAGTGAGGTGGGATCCACATGTGGACAGGGCTTTCCTTATCCCACGGACAGATGGCGACTTCAGTACAGTGGAGAAGATGTAAGCATATGAAACAATGATACATGTAAACGGCGTCAGAAATATCAATCCACTCACAGTGAAGATCATCAGATCATTGATAAAGGTATCAGAACAAGAGAGCTTTAGAATAGCCCCAGGGTCACAGAAGAAGTGGTGCACAGCATTGTTGGAACAAAATGTGAGTTGGACCATGAGAATAGTGTGTAGAAGAGCATGCAGGTGTGTAATGACCCACGACATGGCCACCAGAAGGACACAGAGTTTGGGCCTCATGCTCATGGTGTAGTGGAGCGGGCAACAGATGGCTACATAGCGGTCATAGGCCATCACACTCAGAAGGAAGCCATCCATGTTGCCAAAAGTGATGAAGAAGTAGATCTGGGTCATACATCCTACATAAGAGATAGACTTGCTTCCCAACATGTGATTCACCAGCATCTTGGGGATGGTGACTGATGATAAGCAGATGTCAACACAGGAGAGGTTGGCCAAGAAGAAGTACATGGGCGTATGGAGATGACTGTCACAGCTGATGGCCAATATGATGAGAATGTTCCCAGTGACAGTGACCAGATACATCCACAAGAACAGCCCAAAGAGAACCTCTTCATGCTCTGGCTGCCCAGAGAGTCCCAGGAGAAGGAATTCTGTGGCTCTAGTCTGGTTGTTTCTGTCCATGTCTGTGGGGGGAAAATGTGGTTAGAAGAAAGATTTAGTTTATTGGCCTCCATCCGTTGTTTAGAGATTGCCATTTTTAATGACACCAGATCCTAGGTTTATTAATATCAATCCAAATATAAAATTACATGAGACTGGTGATAACATGTCATCATTTGGGCAAAATTTTATGGTAGAGTTTTTGTTTTGTTTCAGTATTAACCCACATTAGATAATTCCATGGAGTTAGTTTTACTGACATCAGTAGCTGGTTCATTTTCATAATGTTTAATTATGTTCGACTACATACAGCTTAATTTATACTCTGCTAACATTTACTAAACAGCTAGTATGTACAAAGTACTTTCACATACATTCTTTCTTTTTGCCCTATGAATGATGAATAAGTACCAGAGACTCAGAGAGATTAGGTGACATTCCCCAACCGACATGACCCATAACATTTAGCAGTCCTAAAAGAGAAAAAAACCCTTTCTTTACATTCCTCCCTCGTTTCGCTTCCAGATTTTGATTAGCTACCATTTGTTGATTAACCTAGTGCCAGGCACTGTGCTCTTCCCTGATGTGCATTTTCTGATTTTATCCATGTTAAAATCTGCCAGGCAGATATAAGTAGCTTCATTTAGCAGAAGGAAAAAGTAAAAGCAAAGACATTTAGAAATTTGTTCAAGGTCATAAATTCTTGTACCTTGATGAAGTGTTATTCTATACAACTCCCTCAAATTCATTCTAGGTCTCTTACATTTTCCTAGGATTTAACTGCTTGTAGGCTTTGAAGGATCTCCCTGATGGTTCGTCCTCAAAAATCTAGGAACTGATCAAAACGTCCTTGTTGGCTTGGTTGAGCTAAGCATGCTGGTGAGGTTTCTATGTGCAGGATTCTGCTAAGAGACTTCTTTTCCCCCTTATGCTAGACAAAATAAGAAAATCAGTTAGGTTTAGGACTCAGTATTACTTTTAGAAGAGAAAAAAGAGATTTATAGAGAGCAAAATCATGGGATATATCTAAAACCATAATGCCAGCATTTAGAAATCAATACTATTTCAAAACATTGTGGTTTCAGTAACCCTTAAAAAAGTCACAGTGTTTAAAGGGGCGTGGGTTGGGGAAAAACAAGAATTCACAGTGTTTGGATAATAAACAAGAGAGGAGATGGCATTTCTGGTGAGGGCAAAGGCCCAGGCCTCTCAACTTGCTCGGGCGGAAGGTGGTATAGACGGCACTTTTAGGAGACAGGTTGTAGGATGTAGATCACCAGGCGACAGTGAAGAGTCCTAGCATCTTGAGAGTTAAACGGTAAAACCTGTGTGAAATCAGTAAGATCTGAAGTCATTTTCTCACAAATTATAGCACAGATTACGTGGTGGCAAGACAGTCCTAGGCTGTGTCCAGATTTACCGAAGGAAGGTGCTCCTGGGAGAGGCTGATTCACGTGGAATGTGGAATTTGGGGTTAGGCGTGGCATCAAGGAAAATGCACAGCAGTATTTGTGCAGCCTTTGTCCTTGCACCCGGAAGAGCAGACGTGCAGAGCCTGGTCTTAATTTCCCATGACGGAAATGACAGTAGAAGGTGAAAGAGCTATAGTGGGATGGCAGTGGGTTTTTCCTGTTGTCTGTAAACCGTGGATAAGTTGAAGACACAAGAAAACTAGCTATACATACTCCAAACTCTACGATGAGAGAGCTGCCAGCGTTAATGGTAGCCACTTCCCATCAGTGTCTGCTGGATAATCCGACCGGGGCAAAACCAGCGCCCTCTCCCGTCCTCAAGTCAATATGCTGAGAGGACCGAGACAGGAGAGAGCAGTGGTTGTGAAGAAAGCCTAGGCCATCTAGTCATACCCCCTGGGAGAGGAAAGCGGGCTTCCTGCTCCCCAACTCCGAAGGAGGAGAGCTCTGAGGAATCACTGCAAAGATTGGAGACGCTTGCATGGTGGGGAGACCGTCATTTGGTTCTCTGACTTGAAAGACGTGCTCGAGCTAATGGACTTCTTGGTCAAACGCTGTCTTCTCTGAGCAGAGAAGAGAGAGTAGAGAGCTGAGGGTGAGATGGTGGAGAAGCCCCTGTGCACTGGCAGGGCCATCACAAGGGCGTGGGCTGGTGGGCCCCGCGGAAGGCGCCTGACCTGAGACATCTGGCTGCTCCCAAGGCAGAAGGGACGCCTGTGAGGCAGGGGAACCAGCAACGAGACACTGCACACTGCAGAACGCCGCGCCAGGGGGGCTCTCGGGGCGGTGGCGAGTGAGAGCCGAGTCTCCTCACAGAGAGGCAGCTCCCGAACAGCCCTCTGCCGGGAGTCCTCAGAGAGGAGGCCGTACTCCTGCCACAGCCAGTCAGGGACAGCCAGAAACGCCCAGACAGCAAGAGAGGAGGGGCAGCTTCCCTACGCGGTCGAGGAAAGTTGGCACCTCCTGGACTCCCCTTCTCCTTCTCGTCCCAGCTCGGGAGAGTGGCTCTGGAAGAGGAAAGCGGGCAGGTGCCCGAGGCTCAAGCCATGTCCCCGCCACCCCATCCTGCAGCCAAGAAACACTGGGAGAGGGGCACGAGAGTCTGACGTTTGGGGATGTTTCTCACTGAGAGGGATTTTATAATGTATGATGCTGAAAACGCTGGGTCTGGCCAGGACATTTTTTTACATGAAGGCTGCCAGTGGATTAGTTACTAGAAAACAAATGCTACTATTTCATGGTTTAAACCCCAGCACATTGAGATTCCTGGTGAGTGGGTCATATTGTAAATGCCTCTTACTCTGAGTGAACACTCACCACCCAGCCTCTGGATTTGGCTTCAACTTACCACACGGCTTGCTTAGAGGGAGACAGTGCTCCTACCAGCCCCCTTGGCAATAACCTTTGGTTGCTACAACTTAGACATGTTGAAGTCTGCTGTCCTGCTTTAATCTCTTGTGAGTCTGTCGCCGAGTGACTGTGGCGGAGACATCTGACATATCTGCAGCATTGAGTGTTCATGTTCCTGGACCTGGAAACTAAGGCTGCTCAGGCCCTGGACCCAGCCCAAGCCAGCACCCCTCCGTGTGGCTCTGCATGGCATCCAAGTAGCCTCCCCTGGGGCACCTTCCTTATGTGGTCACAGGCCATGGTGGATGAACACAAGGAAGCATGTGGCACAAAGGTGGAGATTAGGGGTGGAATGGAGGGTCATGGAGGTCTGAGAGAATCTGCCTTTGGGGTGGGGGAAGAGTGGCTCTTGGCTCTGACCTTCTGGCCAAGCTTTTTAGGAGCCTGCAGTCACTGATCCTAGCACCACAAGCCCCGCTGTCTCCTTCCCTTTCCACTGCTCCCCTTTCTATTGCCTCCGTGGCCACGTGCTTGCCTCTTCCGCAGAGGACAGCACATCCTGCTCGGGAGAAGCCTGCATGTGGCAGACCAGGAGAAGCTCCCCGTTCTGCATGTGGTTAGATGCAAAGGGATTTAGTGGGTCTCTTTTCCCAAATGTCGGTCTACGCGCGCGTGTCCATGCGGATCTGTCTGTGGCGGGGTGTGACTGTGCCCTCACCGGCTTTCCCAGCCCTTCTTACCTGGCTGCTGTCCGCTGCTGTCAGATGCTTTCAGGGAATCCCCATCTCTGTAGACCCCGCATTGGACCCTGGATGGTGGGAATTTCACAGCTGGGGCTGGGGATCGAGGGACCTGTTCTCACTGGAGGACAGCTAGCATGAGACCCTGTGGCTCTCCTGGGCCAGGCTTGGATGATTGGGAGCAAATTAATAGGTTCGCCAATCCCTGGACATCGGCATTTCCACAGGGATCAGGGCACAACTAGTTGCCAAGTTTGGGTGACCCTAGGGTTGATTCCCCACAGCTCCTCATTAGAGACACACACTAAATATGCTTTGTTCCTGTGTCTCTGGGCTGAGAGATATGTCAGGGTAAGGGGAACTCATTTAAGGGCATGGACTTGTTGCTTGAGCAACTTTATTTTTCTGGGTTTGTTTCTCCATCAAAGCAATAAGGAGAGGCAGGAGAGAAAAGTTCATGAGTTCCAAAATTCTAATAGTCCATTAATCTATGATTCCATAATATATTCAGTATGTATTCATTTTTATCAAATATATTTATAAAATCGATTCATTCCTACGTGAATATTTATTTATAAAAGTTTCTTCTTGGACCAAGATCTGAGAAGCATATAATAACTTAGTCTCATGGTGCCATCAGCCAGGCATGCTGATATGAACAAAACCTAAGATTCTGTCAACCAAACTAATCTTTGACTTCTGTGTGTTACCCCAGGATCCAGACGGGCTCTGCGAAAGGAAGGGCTCCTGGTCATGGAATGCTCTTCCCAGAAACTGTACCCCTGGCCTTGACTCCTGCCAGTTTGTTCAGACTCAGTTAATTTTACCTTTGAGACATTTCCTATCCCCAGGAAAAGCCTGGGTCTTTAGAGCTGTCTCCTTGGGCTTCTTACTGCCAGGAGCCACTACTCTGGCCATTCTCCTCCTTTGGAAGTCCGGGTGCTGCCCATTGACCTGAGCTCCCTTCAGTGCCTTTGGTACATGGCTGACTCTGTTCAGTCACCCAGGACCAATCTGCCACAAGGGACTGTTCCTGTATCAGGTCCTCCCTCACCCTGAGTCTCCTCTGCTTCCTATTGCCTTACGGACATCTCATGCTCATGTCATAGACAGAACATACCTGGCTGGACCCATGCCCTGTGCCCAGAACTGACCTGAAGCAAAATTGTGAAGCTCGTAAAATTGGCCCCCAGCGCTTCACAGCCACTCTGTTCTGCACACTCTGCTCCTGCACTGACTCCCTTTTCTATAACCATTAGGACTCCAGGATCTTGCACTCTTTCTTCTTTCAAATATTAATGCAAAGTTCGGTTTGATCATTTATACTAAGAAAGTAATGACTAAGAGCAGAACCTCAATTCAGTGTTTTAATCTCTATAATAGTTACTCTATCCCTGACATAGGAAATCAGAGGCACCAGCTACAGATGCTGGCCTATGGACCGGGGCTAGGGAATACTGAGTAGGGGACTGGAGTGTGTGCCCATCTAAATACGCCATTATGGACCAGGCACAATGGCTCACACCTGTAATCCTAGCACTCTGGGAGGCCAAGGCAGGAGGATAGCTTGAGGTCAGTAGTTTGAGATCAGCCTGAGCAAGAGCAAGATCCCATCTCTACAAAAAATTGAACAATTAGCAAGACATGGTGGTGCACACCTGTAGTCCCAGCTACTCAGGAAACAGGCAGGAGGATCTCTTGAGCCCAGAAGTTCAAGGTTATAGTGATCTCTGATTGAGCCACTGCACTCCAGCCTGGGCAACAGAGTGAGACCCTGTCTAAAAATAAATAAATAAGTTGTATATATGTGCCTTTGGATGTTGAGTGTGTGAGTGTTTCTAAGTGTCTATTTGTGTATCATACACAAAGCAAAAATCTAAAAGAACACAAATGTGAAATTGGACACAGATGTGTTAGATAAAAGCAAAAATTAAAGAACAAGGGTAGCATATTAATTACAGATAAAGAAGTAATTAAGTCAACCAAAAGCATGAATCATAAGGTAATATTTTACAAATAAAGGAAAAATTCATAGAACTTACTAATAGTAGGCCTGGCACAGTGGCTCGCACTTGTAATCCTAGCACTTTGGGAAGCCAAGGCAGGAGGATCACCTGAGATCAGGAGTTCGAGACCAGCCTGAGCAACATAGTGAGACTCCTTCTCTATAAAAAATACAAAAATCATTGGCCGGGTGCGGTGGCTCATGCCTGTAATCCTAGCACTCTGGGAGGCCGAGGCGGGTGGATCGCTCGAGATCAGGAGTTCGAGGACAGCCTGAGCAAGAGCGAGACCCCGTCTCTACTAAAAATAGAAAGAAATTATCTGGCCATCTAAAATATATATAGAAAAAATTAGCCGGGCATGGTGGCACATGCCTGTAGTCCCAGCTACTTGGAAGTTGAGGCAGTAGGATCACTTAAGCCCAGGAGTTTGAGGTTGCTGTGAGCTAGGCTGACACCATGGCACTCACTCTAGCCCGGGCAACAGAGTGAGACTCTGTCTCAAAAAAAAAAAAAAAAAACAAAAACCAAAAATCAGCTGGGTGTGGTGGCACAAATAGTCCCAGCTATTTGGGAGGCTGAAGTAGGAGGATTACTTGAGTCCAGGGGTTTGAGGTTGCAGTGAGCTATGATTGAGCACTGCACTCTAGCCTGGACAACAGAGTGAGACCCTGTCTCAAAAAAAAAGCTTAATTAAGCTTAAAAAAAGCTTAATACTTATGAAACTTCAAACAAAAAACAATGTAACAATAAATTACATAAGACAAAGTTTCTGAATTCCCTTCATTTTTTGCCTTTTTAAGTTCTAATTAATCATTTCATATGATTCCATCATTTTTTCTCCTTTCTTTTTTTTTGGAGGTGAGAGATATATTTATTATTAAATACCTTTATTATGGTGATAGTATCAAGGGTGTATATATATGTCCAAACTCATCAAATTGTTTACTTTAAACACATGTGGTGTTTTGTTTTGTTTTTTGTCTGTCTTGTTTTTGTATTTCAGAATATTATGGAGGTACAAACATTTTGGTTAGAAGTAATGCCTTTGCTTCCCCCAAGCCAGGGCCAGAGGCGTGCCCTTCCCCCATATAGTTCACTCCGTCTTCATTAGTTGTGAGTTTACCCACTCCCACTGCACCACCTGACTGGCACCCAGTGAGTATTACTACCATGTGAGCACCTTAGTGTTGCTCAGTTAGTACCAATTTGATGGCGAGTACATATGGTGCTTGTTTTTCCATTCTTGTGATACTTCACTTAGTAGGATGGGCTCAAGCTCTATCCAGGATAATATAAGAGGTGCTAGATCACCATTGTTTTTTGTAGTTGAGTAGTATTCCATAGTATACATATGCCACATTTTATTAATCCACTCATGTATTGATGGGCACTTGGGTTGTTTCCACATCTTTGCAATTGTGAATTGTGCTGCTATAAACATTCGAGTGCAGATGTCTTTTTTATAGAATGTCTTTTTTTCCTTTGGGTAGACGCCCAGTAATGGGATTGCTGGATCAAATGGTATTTCTATTTTTAGCTCTTTGAGGTATCTTCAAATCATTTTCCTTTCTTAAGATACTTCCTTTTTAAACTTTTTTAGTGATGGCTCTAGAGTTTGCAACTAATCCGAGTCAGCTTTCAAATAACACTGTACCCCTTCATGGGTGGTACAAGTACCTTATAATAAAAAAATTCCTATTTCTTTCTTCCTGTCCCCTGTATCATTGCTGCCATTCATTTCACATACACACAAACATACACAAACATACACACATACACACACACATATCTACTTACATTGAATGCATATTACTACTCTTATCTTGAAGAAACTTATCTGTTAGACCAATTAAGAATAAAAAAAAAAATAGGCCGGGCGCGGTGGCTCACGCCTGTAATCCTAGCACTCTGGGAGGCCGAGGCGGGCGGATTGTTTGAGGTCAGGAGTTCGAGACCAGCCTGAGCAAGAGCGAGACCCCGTCTCTACTAAAAATAGAAAGAAATTATATGGACAGCTAAAAATATATATATAGAAAAATTAGCCGGGCATGGTGG
>CM052436.1:133452167-133522176 GCA_028533085.1 Varecia variegata | reverse complement strand
ATATATACATATAGATATATTTCCACCCTGTAAATCCATTATATATATATATATATATATATATACTTCTTTTTATTTTTTATTTATTTATTTTTTTTGAGACAAGATCTTATTCTGTTACCTGGGCTAGAGTACAGTGGCATCATCATAGCTCAAACTCCTGGGCTTAAGCTAACCTCCTGCCTCAGCCTCCCGAGTAGCTGGGACTACAGGTGTGCACCACCACACCCAGCTAATTTTTCTATTTTTCTGTAGAGGGAGTCTCACTCTTGCTCAGGCTGGTCTCAATCCCCTGGCCTCAAGAAATCTTCCTGTGTTGGCCTCCTAGAAGTGTTATGTTAGGATTACAGGCATGAGCTACCATGCCTGAACTTCTTTTTTAATTAAAAAAAATTTATTGATATGTAATGGTTGTAAATTTTGGGGGGGTACATGTGATATTTTGACACAATTATACAGTATGTAATGATCAAATAAGGGTGATTGGGATATCCATCACCTCAAACATTTATCTTTTCTTTGTGTTGGGAACACTACAATTCTCTTCTAGGTATTTTGAAATATGCAATAAATTATTAACTATAATTTTCCACTCTATTGAATACTAGAAGTTATTCCCATTATCTATTGTAAGTTTGTATCCATTAACCAACTTCTCTTCATCCCGCCCCCCACTCCTTTCCCCAGCCACCATTCTACTATCCACCTCCATGAGATCCACTTTTTTATATCCCACATGTGAGTAAGAACATGCAATATTGTCTTTCTGTACCAGGCTTATTTCAGTTAATATCATGACCTCTATCTACCTATGTTACCACCAATGTCAGTATTTCATTCTTTTTTATGTGAATAATATTGTATTGTGTGTATACACCACATTTTCTTTATCCAATTATCTGTTGATGGGCACTGAGGTTAATTCCATATCTTGGTCATTGTGGATAGTCCTATAATAAACATGGGAGTGCAGATATCTCTTCGATATACTGATTTCCTTTCTTTTGGATATATACCCAGCATTGGGATTGCTGGATCATATGGCATTTTTAATTTTAGTTTTTTGAGGAACCTTCATATATTGTTTTCCATAGTGGCTGTACTAATTTACATTACCACCAACAATGAAGTGTTCCCTTTCTCTGCATCCTTGCCAGCATTTGTTATTTTTGTCTTTTTGATAATAGCCATTTTAACTGGGGTGAGATGACATCTCAGTGTGGTTTTGATTTGCATTTCCCTGATGATTAATGATGTTGAGTATTTTTTCATATACCTGTTGGCCATTTATGTGTCTTCTTTTGAGAAATATCTATTCAGGTCTTTTGCCCACTTTTTAATCAGATTATTCGTTTTTTGCTATTGAGTTGCTTGAATTCCTCATGTATTCCAGCTATTAATCCCTTGTTTGGATGGATAGTTTGCAAATATTTTCTTCCATCCTGTGGGTAGTCTCTTCACTTTGTTGACTGCTTCCTTTGCTGTGCAGAAGCTTTGTAGCTTGATGCAATCCCATTTGTCTATTTTCACTTTTGTTGCCTGTACTTTTGAGGTCTTACCCAAATAATCTCTGTCCAGACAAATGTCCTGTAGCATTTCCCCAATGTTTTCTTCTAGGAGTTTCATAATTTCAGGTCTTACATTTAAATCTTTCATCCATTTTGAGTTGATTTTTGTATATGGTGAAAAATGGGGATCTGGCCTTTCTGCCTGTGGACGCTGCCCAGGAAGCATCATTAAACTCTCTCTTCCCACTGCCGGCACGTCTAACTCAGGGTCTCCTAAAGAGCCTGAACAGCTGCGGAAGCTCTTCATCAGAGGGTTGAGCTTTGAATCCACTGACGGGAGTCTGAAGAGCCATTTTGAGCAAAGGGGAACACTCAGGGACTGGGTGGTAATGAGAGACCCAAACACCGAGTGAATGCTCTGGGGGCTTTGGGTTTGTCATGTACGCCACCATGGAGAAGGTGGGCACAGCAATGAATGCACGGCCACACAGGTGGATGGAAGAGTTGTGGAACCAAAGAGAGCTGTCTCCAGAGAAGAGGCTCAAAGACCAGATACCCACTTACCTGTGAAAAAGATCTTTGTTGGTGCCATTAAAGAAGATACTGAAGAACATCACCTAAGAGACTATTTTGAACAGTATAGGAAAACTGAAGTGACTGAAATCATGACTGACAGAGGCAGTGGCAAGAAGAGCGGCTTTGCTTTTGTAATTTTTGATGACCATGATTCTGTGGATAAGACTGTCATTAAGAAATACCATACTGTGAATGGCCACAACTGTCAAGTAAGGAAAGCACTGTCGAAGCAAGAGATGGCCAGTGCTTCATCCAAAGAGGTTGAAGTGGTTCTGGAAACTTTGGTGGTGGTTGCGGAGGTGGTTTTGGTGGGAATGACACCTTTGGCCATGGAGGAAACTTCAGTGGTCGAGGTGGCTTTGGTGACAGCCATGGTGGTGGTGGATATGGTGGCAGTGGAGATGGCTACAATGGATTTGGTAATGATGGAAGCAGTTTTGGAGGTGGTGGAAGCTACAACGATTTTGGCCGTTACAACAATCAGTCTTCAAATTTTGGACCCATGAAGGGAGGAAATTTTGGCGGCAGAAGCTTTGGAGGCCATTACTTTGCCAAACCACAAAACCAAGATGGCTACGGTGGTTCTAGTAGCAGCCTTGCTAAGGCAGTGGCAGAAGATTTTAATTACTCCCAGGAAACAAAGCTTAGCAGGAGAGGAGAGCCAGAGAAGTGACAGGGAAGCTACAGGTTACAACAGATTTGTGAACTCAGCTAAGCACAGTGGTGGCAGGGCCTCGCTGCTGCAAAGAAAACATGTTTTAGATAATATTCATGTGTATGGGCAAAAAACTCAAGGGCTGCATTTGTGACTAATTGTATAACAGGAAAGTGTAAAGCATGCCAACAAAGGGTTTTAATGTAGATTTTTTTTGCACCCATGCTGTTGATTGCTAAATGTCTGATCATGACACTGAATAAATGTGTCTTTAAAAAAAAAAAAGAAAAGAAAAGAAAGAAAAATGGGCATCTGGTTTCATTCTTCTTCATGTGGATATTCAGTTTTCCCAGAACCGTTTATTAAAGAGACTGTCCTGGCTGGGTGTGGTGGCCCACACCTGTAATCCCAGCACTTTGGGAGGCCAAAGTGAGAGAATCACTTGAGGCCAGTAGTTCAAGACCAGCCTGGGAAATTCAGTGAGACCTCATCACTGCAAAAATAAAAAAATAAAAACAAATTAACTGGGCGTAGTGGTGAGTACCTGCTGTTCCAGCTACTTGGGAGGCTGACCCAGGAGGATCACTTGAGCCCAGGAGTTTGAGACTGCAGTGAGCTATGATCACACCACTGCATTCCAGCCTAGGTGACAGAGAGAGACCCCATCTCAGAAAAAAAAAAGAAAAGGGAAAGAGAAAAGGAAAAGGAAAGGGAAGAAAAAGAAAAAGAAAAGACTGTCCTTTCCCTAATATGTTCTTGGTGCCTTTGTCAAAAATGAATTGGCTACACATGAGTGGATTTTTACTTCTGGTTCTCTAGTCTGTTTCATTGGTCTATGGGTCTGTTTTTATGCCAGTATCATGCTGTTTTGATTACTAGTGCTTTGTAGTGTACATATTTTTCTTTTATGCCCAAGAAAAAATTGCAAATACTGGCCATTTTCTTGGTTACAACAAAAAATTTTTTCCCGCCCCTTCCCCCAACAAAAACTTTAATAGAGTCCCCAGATACTTATTTCATGGGGTACATTTCTCTTACAGCCTCTGATCACAAAGCCAAAAATTAGAAATCACAAATCAAAATGTAAAAAGAAATGTCCAGTTGGTAAAATTAAAAACAGTGTTTTCCATAATTCCCATATCAAAAATAAAATTAAAACCAAATGATTTATAAATTAAAGAAAACTTACTATGAAAACCTATGGTAAAATAACCTTAAATGCTTGTATTATTAATGAAGAAATATAAAAAATAAGTAAATCAATCATTTCCATTTTAAGTTACTTTTGTCAAATAAATATGTTAACATAGCTTTAAAAAGTCAAATAAATCTTTAAGTGAAAAATCCAGTCCCCCTATCCTTTGTCCCTCCACCTGTGAGTCCCACTTCCCAGTGTAAAAATTTTCACATATTTCTAAATAATATGCTTTAATGCGATTTTGTGATCATCAGCTTGCACTGGTATAATATCTATTCTGTTCCCACTGTGGCAGGCGATGTGTAGTACCTTCACCACCCCATTTCTTCTCCCTCACAATTTTTGGGTAAGTCACTTTTTATTATCAACATTCTGGCTCTGTTATTTGTTGCTAGGCCAAATGGTGTACTACTGTTACTTTTTTCCTTGTACAACTTATAAACGTTCCTGAAGTTAATAGTTGCCTGTTTTTTTATCTACCTAATTTTTATGCATTTATCCTTCCCATAATCAAAAATTAATTTTTCAAGGCTTTTGAGTCATAAGTGATACACAGTAAACATCACCATTTACGTGTACACTTTGATGACTTTTGATAATTGTGTACAGTCCCGTAACTACACTCAACTACAGTCACGTAATTACACTCAAGATGCACAATAGTTTTCTTGTTTCCCTTTGCAGCAGATCCCCTCCCACTGATCTGCTTCCTTCCACTATAGTTCTGTCTATATAAATTTGATATAAATGGAATGACACAGTATGTGATCTTTTGCATTTGATTTCATTCACTTAACACAATGTCTTTTGAGATTCATCTATGTTGTTGATGTGTTACTAATTTGTTGGTTTTATTAACATTGTGTTCCTTTATTGCTGAGTAGTATTCCATAGTAAGGAGATCCACAATTTTTATGTCAATTCAACAGTTGATGGAAATTTGGATTGTTTCCAATTTGGAGTTCCTATATATTTAATATAATAATGTATGCATATCTGTATATATGTATGTAATGTGTGATATATAACACCACCATGTACATTTCTGCATGTCTGTGTGTAAGCATATATTTTCATTTTTCTCGGAATGCGATTGCTGGATCATATGATAAATGTATTTTTTAACTTTATAAGATACTGCAATACCATTTTGCAAAAATAACTATCATTTTGGGATGCTATCAGCACTATATGAGAGTTCCAACTGCTCCTCCTACTAATACTCAGTATTGTCAGTCTTTTGAATATTAGAAATTCTACTGATTAATATCTCATTGTGGTTTTAACTTGCATTTTCCTGATGACTAGTGGTGCATCTTGTACTTATTGCCCATTCATTTATCTTCTTTTGTGAAGTATATGTTCAAATATTTTGCCCATTTTCATTGGGGTACTTGTTTTCTCATTTTTGAGTCATAAGAATTCTCAATATATTCTGGATTCAAACCTTTTGTCAGATATAAGTTGTGCAAATATTTTTTTCCAGTTTGTGGCTTGCCTTTTTTTTTTTTTTTTAAAGACAGAGTCTCGCTCTGTCACCCTGGATAGAGTGCAGTGGTGTCATCATAGCTCAATGCAACCTCAAACTCCTGGGCTCAAGCGATCCTCCTACCTCAGCCTCCTGAGTAGCTGGGACTCCAGGCACGTGCCACCATGCCCTGCTGGTTTTTCTATTTTTTGTAGAGACAGGTTCTCGCTTTTGCTCAGGCTGGTCTTGAACTCCTGGCCCCAAGCCCTGCTCTGTCTCCCAGGCTGGAGTGCAGTGGCCTCATCATAGCTCACTGCAGCCTTCAACTCCTGAGCTCTAGTGATCCTCCTAAAGTGCCAGGATTACAGGTGTGAGCCACTGAGACTGGCCCATTTTTATTGTCTTAACTGTGCCTTATGATGAAAAAATTTAATTTTGATGAAGCTCATCTTATCACTTTTTCCCCTTTAGAGTTTTGCTTTTTAAGTCCTGTTTATAAAACTTTTGCCAATATCAGTGTCACAAAGATTTTATACCATGTTTTCTTCTAGTGGTTTAATAGAATTTGTCCTTGTATTAAGTCTATGATTCATTTCCAGTGAATGTTTGAGTATGGTGTGAGGTAAGGATTAGAGTTCATTTTTGTCTATACAGATAACCAGTCATTCCAGCATCATCTGTTGAAAAGACTTCCATTTCCATATTGAATTATGGTGGCACCTTTGTTGAAAATTAAGTTACCATGTAAGTGTAGGTCTATTTCTGTGATTTCTATTGCGTTCCACCCATCTATATATCTATCCTACACCAATACCACACTGTCTTGATTACTGAAGCTTTATGTTAAATGTTAAAATCAAGTAGTGTCAGTGATCTGATCTTGTTCTTACTTTTTGAGATTGTCTTGGTTATTTTAGGTCCTTTGCCTTTCAATGTAAACTTTTAAATCATCTTAACGATTTCTTCAGAAATGCCTGTTAGGATTTTGATTTGGATTGCATTGAATCTATAGAGCAATTTGGGGAGAATTAATTTATTTCCAAGTATTTTACTTTTTAATGTTATTGTAAATTGAATATGTTTTAGTTTAATTTTCTAATTGTTTTATTTTCTAACATATAGAAACACAATTCATATTTGTATATTGACCTTGTACTCTAAAATTAACTTATTAATTCTAGCAACATTTTTATAGATTCCATCTTATTTTCTATGTACATAAGCATGTGCAGTAAGGGGTCAGCAAACTTTTACCGTAAGGAGCCAGATTGTAAATATTTTAGACATTTCAGAGCTCTGTTGAGACTATGCAACTCTGCCATGGTAGCATGAAAGCAGCCATAGGCAATAAATAATCATATATATATAATCATTTATATATATTTATATACATATATGTTTGTATATATATATATATATATATATATAAAATCCAGGAGTCCACTTGCTCAAGGCTTCTCGGGCGTGGCTCTGGGTAAAAATATTTTATAAATTTTACATAAAACAAAATAAAATAAAAATTCAATAAACATTTAAAAAAAAAACAGGTGGAGGGCTAGATTTTGCTCATAGGCTGTAATTTGCCTACCCCTGTTCTCTAGTTTTATATAAATGAAATCATATAAGATATATTTTATTGTCTGGTTTCTTTCACTTAGCATAATTATTTTGAGATTCATCCATGCTTTAGCTTAGTTCATTCCTTTGTATTGCTGAGTAATAGTCCCTCAAATGGCTATCCCACACTTGTTCATACATTCACCTGTTCATGAACATTTGTTTTGTCTGTTAAAAATAAAGCTGCTATGAACATTCAAGAACAAGCTTTTGAATGTGTGCTTTCATTTCTCTTGGATAAATAACTAGAAGAGAAATGACTGGATCATATGGGAGGTGAATATTTTACATTTTAAGAAACTGCCAAACTCTCCTCCAAAGTGGTTACATTGTACATCTTTCTTGGTGAATTGTCTGTCCAAATTTTTTGCACTTTAAAAAAATTGGATCTTTTTTTTTCTGTTCTTAAATTTGTGTATTCTAGATGTATGTTTTTATCAGGCATATGAATTAACAGACAAATGTCCTTATCAGATGTGTGATTTGCAAATATTTTTTGCCGTGCATAGCTTTTTTTTTTTTTTTTTTTTTTTTTTGAGACAGGGTCTCACTCGGCTCCCTGGGGTAGAGTGGAGTGGCGTCAGCCTAGCTCACAGCAACCTCCAACTCCTGGGCTCAAGCAATCCTCCTGCCTCAGCCTCCAGAGTAGCTGGGACTACAGGCATGCGCCACCATGCCCGGCTAATTTTTTTTCTATTTTTAGTAGAGATAGTATCTCCCTCTTGCTCGGGCTGGTCTCGAACTCTTGACCTCAAGTGATCCTCCCACCTCGGCCTCCCATAGTGCTAGGATTACAGGTGTGAGCCACTGAGCCAGGCCTCACTTGTCTTTTAATTCACTTAATAGTGTCTTTTGAAGAGAAGTTTTAAATTTTAATGAGGACCAATTTATCGGTTTGTTTTTTAGGGATGGTGCTTTTATTGTCATATCTAAGACATCTTTGCCTAACCCAAGGTCCTAAAGGTTTTCTTTTGTGTTTTACAAGTTGTATAGTTTTAGATTTTATATCAGATATATGGTCCGTTGTGAGTTGATTTTTGTAAATGGTGTGAGGTATGGATCCAAGTTCTCTCTTTTTTTTTTTTTGCATGTGTATTATATGGATATCCAACTGTTCCAGCACCACTTGTTGAAAAGACTATCCTTTCTCCACTGAATTGACTTTGCACCTTTGTCAAAAACCAATTGATCTTATATACGTAGATCCATTTCTGGATTCTATTCGTTTCCATTGATATGCCATTTATATTGATAGCAGTACCATCTGTCTTGATAGTGTAAGTCCTTTAAATTTGATCTTTTTCGAAGTTGTTTCAGCTATGCTAGGTTCTTTGCATTGTCATATAACTTTTAGAATCAGTTTGCCAATTTATTTATTTATTTATTTATTTTGAGACAGAGTCTCGCTCTTTTGCCCTGGCTAGAGTGCCATGGCGTCAGCCTAGCTCACAGCAACCTCAAACTCCTGGGCTCAAGCAATCCTTCTGCCTCAGCCTCCCGAGTAGCTGGGACTACAGGAATGCGCCACCGTGCCCAGCTAATTTTTTTTTTCTATATATTTTTAGCTGTCCAGACCATTTCTTTCTATTTTTAGTAGAGACAGGGTCTCGCTCTTGCTCAGGCTGGTCTCGAACTCCTGAGCTCAAACAATCCACCTGCCTTGGCCTCCCAGAGTGCTAGGATTACAGGCATGAGCCATCTCGCCCGCCTCAGTTTGCCAATTTCTATGAAGAAGTCTGCTGATATATTGATTGGGATTGCCTAGAATTTTATCAATTTAAGGAGAATTGACAGCTTAACAATATTTAGACTCCTGACCTAAGAGCAGGCACATTTCTTCATTTTTCAAGAGTCTTCTTTAATTTCTCTTATCAATTTTATTTTTTAGTTTTCATTGTACAGGATGTTCACATCTTTTTTTCAGCATTAACACTAAATATTTCAAATTTACATTGTATTGCAAATGCTATTGATTTTCAATTTGAACTTATTTGTTGCCGTATGTTTAATTTTTAAAATACTGATCTGAACCCTGAAACTTTGCTAAACTCCCTAATCAGCTCTAGTAGATCTATAATTTCATCAGAATTGCTACATAGATGATTATGTTGTCTGCAAACAAAGACAATTTTACTTCTTGCTTGCCGATCCAGTTGTCTTTTATTTCTTTTTATTGCTTCATTGCACTGGCTAAAAACTGCAGTACAATATTGAATAAAAGTGGTGAGAGCAGACATACTTGTCTTCCTAATCTTAGAGGGAGAGCAATCACTCTTTCAACTTTAAGTATGACGGTTGTAACTTTTTCATATATGGCTTTTATCAGGTTGAGAAAATTTCCTTCTCTTCCTATTTTGCTGAATGGTTTTTATCAAGACTGTGTGTTGAATTTATCTATTGCTTTTTCTATATGTCTACTGGGATGATCACATGATTTTCCTTTTTTAATTGCTAATGCAGTCAATTACATGGATTAATTTTCTTTCTTTTTTTTTTTTTTTTTGAGACAGAGTCTCACTCTGTTGCCCGGGCTAGAGTGAGTGCCGTGGTGTCAGCCTAGCTCACAGCAACCTCAAACTCCTGGGTTTAAGCGATCCTATTGCCTCAGCCTCCCGAGTAGCTGGGACTACAGGCATGTGCCACCACGCCCGGCTAATTTTTTCTATATAAATTTTTAGTTGGCCAGATAATTTCTTTCTATTTTTAGTAGAGATGGGGTCTCGCTCTTGCTCAGGCTGGTCTCGAACTCCTGACCTCGAGCGATCCACCCGCCTCGGCCTCCCAGAGTGCTAGGATTACAGGCGTGAGCCACCGTGCCCGGCCTAGATTTTCTAATGTTAATCCAAACTTGCATTCTTGGGATAAAGCCCACTTGATCATGATGTATTATCTAATCTAAATATTTTTAGATTTGATTTTCTAAAATTTTGTTTAGGATAGTTGAACCTATATTCACAAAGCATATTGGTATGTTATTTTCTTTTCTTATAATATCTCATAAAATAAATTAGGAAATATTCACGCCTTTTCCATTTTCTGAAAGAATTGATGTAGAATTTTATTATATATACAGTATTTCATAAAGGTTAGATAGAATTGACCAGTGAAGCCATCTGGATCTAAAGTTTTCTCTGTGAGAAGATTTTAAGCTATAAACTCAATTTATTAATTAGATATAGGGTTATTTGGGTCCCCCTTCTGGGATTCCAGCTGGCTGTATATTCACAAATTATGGTCCTCTGTAGTGCATATCTTTAAGTCAACAGGTAGAGTACACCAAAAGACCCCCAGGATGGCCATTGAGTTCCCCAAATTTGTCTTTCTTAGGACAAAATTAGAAAACCATGGTCCCAAAATTAAACAATCTGAATGCGAAGCATACTTCAATTTGTATCTTGAAGCTCCTAAGCACATTCAGGGTTATAAAATTGCCTCCATACAAGGTACTGTTGTAAAATTAGCTGAGACAAACAGTTGAGAAAGAGCAACAAAGCCTCAGGGAGGGGCCTAGGATCTCTCCTCTCCAGAGGAGCCTCCCTTCTCTTTCCTCTGTCCCTCCTCACTATCCTGTGGCTGCATTGCCTTTCCCTCTGATTCCTCAGCTCCCGCTACGCTAAGCCTGGTCCTGTGCAAACCTGTCCCTGTAAAGTTAAACTTGCTGATGATTCCTCTAAACCCTAAATTTCTTTTGTCCCTTGGAACAAGGCTGAATTTCAAGCCATTGCCAAGGAATTCCCAAAGGTTACTGAAGACCCTCACAGGTTTGCTGATGAACTCAACACAGTAATTCAGGCTGATGGGCCACGCTTCTCTGACCTGTGCCAGTTGGTTCCCACACGTGGTGAAGGCTGGCTCGACGCTGCATGGCCAAGCCGCCTCAATCCTGAGGAGGATTTGGGCAAAAACACCCCCAAAGACTGTGAAGAAGCCCAAGGCATGGCAACAGATATTCCACAAGGCTATTTTCAAGGCTTTACAACCTTAGACTGACATAAAATCCAGGCCTGAACCCAAGAACCTAACAAGCCAGTTTATGACTATTACAGACAGCTCCAGGTTGTGTTTAAAGAAAATTCCGGATTACCCATGGATGTTGAATCTACTCAGCCAGCCTTTAATTCTGTTTGTGAATGGCCTTTCTAGAGAACTTTCCCAGCTTGTTGAAAGGGCCTGCACAGAGTGGGAAACTATGCCCACTTCTTATCAAGTTATTAATAATTTGGCAAATGAGCTTGCCTGTGCACTTGAGGACACCAGTGAAAAGAAAACCACTAAAATTCTTAATCTCCAAGTACGGTAGACAGAAGCTCCCAGAGGAGCTGCGCCACTGCTGTGAGAAGCCAGGGCGCTGGGAAAGAGATGGCCTCGAAAGACAGAGAGAACCTCTTTCTCGGCTCCTCCTTCCTCCTCCTCCACCTGGAGACCACTCTCAAGGAAGGGGCTCTGAGGATTTATAGGGGCTCTTCCCAGTTTTCCCACTTAATCATCTGGGAGAAACCACCCTTCCAATTAGGAATGAGGTTTTAACCGTGCTCACAGACATGGGAGCAGCTATCAGTCCTCGGAGTAACAAAGACATACAAATGGTGGGAGTGTCCAACAAGCCTCCAACTGCTGCCTTTTTCACAGCCCATTCCTTTCTGCCTTGGCCTTCTCCAGAACACCCACCCCTTTGTGCTCATTAATTCTGCCCCCATCCACCTCCTTAGATGTGATTTTCTGGAAAACTACCGTGCTGGAATTTCTTTTTCCTGAAAGGGGAAATAATTTTAGGATTTGACAAACCAAACTGTGCTGACTTGACCTTGGAGTTCACTGATTCCCCCAAATCCCTCATTTGTTATGTCATTCTCTGCTCAGAAAACAAAAATAATGCCACCCCTTCACTGCTGAATCAAATACCTGTCTCTTTATGGGCAAAATCATCCACTGATGTTGGCAAAATTCACAGTGTACCTCCTATTAAAATCCAGATCAATCCATCAAAACCCCTGTCTAATAGTAAACAGTATCCACTAAACCAGATTGCATTACAAAGTATCAAATTTATTATAGAAGAACATGAAAAATAGGGCTTTGTTATTTCGTGAATTTGTCTTTGTAATACTCTGATTAGACCTATTACAAAACCAAAGGACCATGAGTGGAGGTTTGTTCAGGACCTCGAGCAACAGGCCATATTGTTATTCTAAGTCATCCAATGCTTCCAAATCCCGGTACCTGTTAAACTTTATACCCATTGATAGCAAGTCTTTCACAGTCAATGATCTGCGTAGTGCATTCTTCAGTATTCCAGTGGGTTAGGGACACCAATATCTTTTTGCCTTTACTGGGGAAGGCCAACAATTCACCTGCACAGTAATGCTCCAGGGTTTTACAGAAAGCCTTTCCTACTGTTCCCAAATTTTAAAGGCAGACTTAGAGGATGTGGCTTTTCCCCAAGACTCCACTTTACTACAATATTTAGATGACCTCCTCCTGTGCTCTCCTCCACAGGAAGCCTGTGGGAAAGAACTGGCTTCTGAAGGGCATGAAGTCTCCAAAGAAAAACTTCAACTAGTAAAAGCTCAGGTGAAATATTTGGATCATTTAATTTCAGAGAATTGGATTGCATTTAGATCCAGACCAACTTCAAAGCACTTTGCAGTTTCCTCAGCCAAAAACCAAACACTAACTCCGTGAGTTTCTTGGACTTGCTGGTTACAGTCCTAACTGGATCTGCAACTTTTCTCTTCCCGCCCAAACCCTGTGTGCTTCACTTAAAGTTACCAAACCTGACCCTGCTATTTCGACAGAATCTGTAAAGCAAGTTTTTGTTTTGTTTTTTGTTTGTTTTTGAGACAGAGTCTCGCTCTGTTGCTTGGGCTAGAGTGCTGTGGAGTCAGCCTAGCTCACAGCAACCTCAAACTCCTGGGCTCAAGTGACCCTCCGGCCTCAGCCTCCCAAGTAGCTGGGACTACAGGTGCGCACCACAACGTCCAGCTAATTTTTTCTAGTTTTAGTTGCCCAGCTAATTTTTTTTCTATTTTTTAGTAGAGATGGGAGCTCGCTCTTGTTCAGCTGGTCTCAAACGCCTGAGCTCAAGCGATCCTTCAGCCTCAGCCTTCCAGAGTGATAGGATTACAGGCATGAGCTACTGTGTCCAGCCTAAAGAGCAAGTTTTTAACAAACTAAAGAAAAATTAGTAAATCTTCCAGCTGTAGGTCACACTAATTATAAGCTCCCTTTTTTCCTCTTTGCATATGATAAGGAAGGAAACACTTTGGGAGGCCTTAGCCCAGAAGCATGGAGGCCAACCCAGTCCTCTAGGATACCACAGTCAACGACTGGGTGCCGTCGCCCGCAGATTGCCCCGCTGCCCAGGAGCAGGGCCTGCTGCAGCCCTGCCAGTCGAGGCAACTGAGGAGGTAGCCGTGGGATCCCCCGACCGCATCTGTGCCCCTGCTGTGGAAGCTCTCACACCCACTGCGCAGCTTGTCTGCAGACTCACCTCCTACGGGCTTCCCCCACGTGCTGCTCCTCATCACTCTCTCGCGCTGCAATAACTTTAACCCTGACTGTCCCGCCCTCTCCTTCCGATGGGACTCCCGTGACTGGTTAACTCCTCGCGGCGTCTGCGAGAGACTCCCCTGGACAATGCGACGGATCCTGCTTTACAGACGGCTACACAGTCACTGCTTCCTTCGACTGTGGAAGCAGCTCCTTTGCCTTCGTCCACTTGGGCCCAGCAGGCGGCGCTATGTGCCCGCCCGCGGGCCTGTCCCTTGCCAGGGGGAAACAACGGTTATTGGGACATTGTTATGCTTTTGGAGTTGCTCATGATTTTGGAATGTGGAAGCAAAGAGGTTTCCTCACTTCCACTGGAGACAAAATAAAGAATGGGTCTCAGTGAAAGAATCATCAGGCGGCGGTTACCTGTGGCTCTAGCCGTTACCGAAGTTGCAGGCCATGCAGAACGAGGCTCCGCGGGAGCGAACGTCACCTTCCCAGAGCGCGGCAAGGGACGCTGCCCTCACCGTTCCTACTGGCCAAACTGTCACGGCCCAGCTGGAAAGGTTCCCAAAAGATGATCTGAAAACAATTACTAACGATGTACAAAGTTGGGCACCAGAGGCTCAAAAACAAGATTGAAAAAATAACGGCTCTGGTTCACTGATCAAGAGGCACTGCAATTTGGGCCAAATAAAAAGCCTGTCCTGCCAGACGCCGTGAAATGTCTGTTATGAACTGCCGCACTTGATTGAGTCACTTGGGCTGCAGAAAAGATGGTTACTTTTAGGAAACAATTCTGGCGGGGTAACATCGATAAAGCGGCCACAAATGCTTATGTGGCCAGCCCCGCCTGCCGGAATTCAAGCTGGGGAAGGCGCTGCGCTCAGCCCGTGGCCATCGGAGGTCTGGCAGATGGGCTTTCTACCTCCCTCGCATGGATGCAACTACGCTTTAGTTTTGATCTGTAGGTTCTTCCGCTGGGTTGAAGCCTTCCCTTGCAGACGAGCCACCACCTCAGCAGTGGCTAAAGTCCTATTAGAGAAGATAACCCCTCCCTGGGGTACCCCCGCTAGAGAGCCACAGGGACTGAGGAACCATTTTATTGGACAAATTACAGAACAAGAACAGCACTTTCATTGTGCTTATGATCCCCAGTCCTCTGGGCTAGTTAAATGCACCAATAGTACTCTTATGAACCAATTGGTGGCCAGGTGTGGTGGCTTACACCTGTAATCCCAGCACTTTGAGAGACCGAGGCAGCTTGAGCCCAGCTATTCAAGGTCATAGTGAGCTAAAGTGAGCTATGATCGCACACTGCACTCTAGCCTGGGCAACAGAGCAAGACTCTATCTCTAAAAAAAATTAAAAAACACAACCAATTTGCAAAGTTTATGGAAACCTTGCCCGCTTGCCACTTGCCATGGCCAAAAGCCCTGCCTATTGTGCTCCTGAATTTAAGGGCCACTCCCTTTGAATTATGTAAGCTCTCACCAACCAAGATAATCCCTGGATGCTCCATGCATTTGGCCCCAACTTCCTTAGCCCTCAAATTAATAAAAGGTGAAATGCTTCAATATTGTAAAGGTATAATCAAGGCTATGGATAAAAATTATGTTCTGGTAGAACAATCTTTCCACAATGTACTCCGTGGAGACAAAGACCTAAAACACCACAACCTTCAGCTAGGAGAGTCTGTCTATTGGAAAAAACATTTACGAAAGTACTGCCTCCAACCTTGCTGTAAAGACTCATACCAGGTCCTGCTGACCAAACCCCTGTGCTGCCAAACTTGAATTGATTCCTGAATACTTGTATCTCATCTAAAGAAAACAGCAACTCCTGAGTGGATGTGCATGCTTATTGATGAACTAAAACTAAAAATTTCTGGGATTTGAAGTAGATGGCATCTGAGTAGATAGCTTTTCCCAAGAGGTCCAGACTAGGCCTGTATACCCTTTCCTCATTTCTAATTCTTACTTTATTTTCTCCCTCTTTTCCCTGTAAAAACAAGGCCCTTGTCTACATTTCCCAGTCCATCACCACAGTGAGGAAATCTTACTAATAGTCATATCTGTGATCAGAAATTCCAGTCTGTTCATGACTCTAGTGACCCCTTAGTCCAACCTATAACAAATGTCACTAACATCTCAGGTCCAATCACCTGTATAGATTGTATTTCTGGACCTCCTATAGGGTTAAGTGTTCTCAATCACCTTCAATTCCTGTCCCCTGCCTGACCTACTCAAATGATGGTCTCCTGGTTGGACCTAGAAATATGCAATGGACCATCCCTCTCAAAGCATCCCTTGAGTTTCCCTAACATAGATAAGAAAAATTGTTAGGATGGATTTTTGAGAGAAAGAACATTAGCACTATGTAAAGAAAATAATTGACCCCAGGTTTAATTCTACCACAGACAGAAAATTCACAGAAGATTGTCTGTGTTCCTACTGGGTATATTTACTTTAGTGGATGGGATACTTCAATATGAGCCTCCAGATGTTTAGACACCTGGATAACAAGAGGCCAATGTGAGTTGGGATATTTGACTGTTCTGTTGTCAATACATAGTAGATCTGAAACTGATCACTGGAAGACTCATGGGAATAGCCTCCTCTCCTACATCAAAGACTTAAACATGAGTTACCTGGTGGGTTATGGGACTCTGTATTTGCTTCCTTTGGCAGATCTTTTGTATCATAGTATGGTGTAGCCACTAGTGAAGAAACAATAAGATATTTTTCTTCTACCTGAGAAATTTTTGCAGACTCCACTGCCAAAGCCATCACTGTGCAACTGTACCTATTAGCTTCTCTTTCCAGAGTAGTGTCAGATAACAGCACTGCTCTTGATTATCTATTAGCTGATAAATGTGGTGTCTGTGGTATTGCTAATACTACATGCTGTACCTGGATAAACTCCTCTGGGGAAGTTGAAACTCAGTTATGTAAAATAAGAGAACAAGCCACCTGGCTACAAGAAATCTCACCCAGTTTCCCAGGGTCACCTGATCCATTCAGTTGGTTGCTTTT
Source organism: Varecia variegata (assembly GCA_028533085.1). Classification (NCBI taxonomy): domain Eukaryota; kingdom Metazoa; phylum Chordata; class Mammalia; order Primates; family Lemuridae; genus Varecia; species Varecia variegata. Next base: position 133,505,630 of record CM052436.1, on the reverse strand, counting down.
AAGCCTAGGTTCATAGCTCAAAACCATTATGCAAACTGGAATTGTCATGTTGCTGTTATTTTTGTTTTGTATTTTCCTTTTTAAATTGTATACCTTTTTTCTGTCAAATCTTTGCAGAAATACAATCCCTGACAAAATAATATTGGCCCAGTGCTTTGAGATGATAGTCAATGCCTATGGAACAGACAAAATCAAACTTTGCAATGAAATCCAGGCAGACTAAGCCTGAGAGCTTCTCCTTCTGGCATCCTTGTTGCTCAAATGTGGCTAAAAGGGTCTTGAGGCTGACTTCCAGCCGTTGATCACCTCCTGCTAATGTGGGACCAGACCAATTAACTGAGACAGGTTCATCCCAGTACTGAGGGACACTTAAAATCTGATTATAGGCTAATTGATCAACAATGCTTTTGGAGAAATATCTTGATCAAAAGGTGGAAATGTGAAAGTTGCAGATACCATGATGAAGCATGTCTGAGATAAGAACTGTTTCCAAGGACTTTCTAAAAACCCCACCAGAAATCCCTTCACATCCTTCATGCATCACCTGCTTTGCACAGTTTGCACATTTTGCGTGTATACATATATTTCTATGACATGGTTTATCACTAGACATTCTTTAGAACTACTGTAATCCAGATAAAATGCTCTTGAAAGAACACTTGCCCAGTAACAGCATCTCAGCCAATGAAGTGACGTGAACTCTGACTTTGAGCCATCAGAACCAATGAACTCTGTTTCTGAGAAGCTTACATGAACTTCTCCCTTTTTGCCAATGAAAGCTTTCCCTGATCCTTCCCTCACCAGGTGTACCTGTGGCTTGCCATAGTGCATTCCAGATTATAATCCTCTTTTCTATTCCTGAATAAATTAAGGCTGAGCTCTCTGATTTAGGGAGAGTGAGTATAGACAGGAAGCCGGGACTCCTATTGCAAGGGACAGCCACCCTAAGTGTCCCAGAAGAGGTCATCATCCAATCCAGGCTTAGCCACCCAAACTAGGAAGGCCCAGTGAGTAGCTGGCACACTTTCAAGAGCTATCCGTGATACACAGAGATAACTTATTGTGAGTATGAATGTAGTATTCCATTGTATGGATAAACCAAAATGTGTTTGTCTATTCCCTCACTGATAGAATTTGGATTGCTCCATTCCTTAGTACTAGAAGTGATGGTGCAATAGACGTACTCCTCCATGGGTGGGAGAATTCTTCTAATGTACATAACTATGAGGGTGAACCTTGTGAGATTGCTGATGGTTGACTAATTTTTTGACCTACAAAAAATAGCAATTTCTTATGGTTCAATTTAATAGAAAAGGCATTACAGGGTCATAAGTGTATGTGTGGGTTTTCTTTCAATTTTACTAAACATTTGTTGCAACAATTTACTCTCTCCAATTAACAGACAGTGAGAGGAGTTCTTTCTCCAGCTCCTTGCCAACAGCTGACATTGTCATATAGTTTCATTTTTGCCACTCTATGATGAATGTGAAATAGTAAATCAGTGTTTTAATTTTAATTTTTCTTATTTTCTTACTAGGGAAATTGAGCATCTTTTCATGTATTTATTGGATATCCTATTTTTCTCTTCTCCAAATTGCTCTTTAATCTCCCTTCCCCATTTATTAGCTAATGGATTAATTATTTTTTTCTTATTAATTTGTCTTAGTTTTTTGCAAATTTTGGATTTTAATCCCCTGTGTTTTTACATATATTGCAAATATCCTTTAAGTTTTTGGCTTTCCTTTTACCTTTGTCTAGGCTGTCTTACTGTCTTTTGTCATACAAAATGCTTTATATGAAGTAATTAAATTAACAGAAATATCCATTATAATTTTGCCTTTGACATCTTAAGAAACTCTTATTTAACCTGTGTTCTTAAAGATATTCTCCTATGATTTTTTCTGATAGTTTTAAAGTATTATTTTTTACATTTAAGTCTTATAATCCAAAATGATGGTTATTTTGATATAAATTGTGAGTGGGATATATATTTCTAACTTTTTTCCCTTGTGGGATGCTAAATATTAATAATACAACATCATTTGTGGAATCATTTCCCTGTTTCTTTTTTTTTTTTTTTTTGAGACAGAGTCTCACTCTGTTGCCCAGGCTAGAGTGCCGTGGCAGCAATCTCAAACTCCTGGGCTCAAGCGATCCTCCTGCCTCAGCCTCCCAAGTAGCTGGGACTATAGGCATGTGCCACCATGCCCAGCTAATTTTTCTCTTTTTAGTAGAGATGGGGTCTTGCTCTTGCTCAGACTGGTTTCGAACTCCTAAGCTCAAGCAATCCTCCCACCTCTGTCTCCCAGAGTGCTAGGATTACAGGTGTGAGCCACTGCACCTGGCCCACCTATATTTTTAAATTAATCATTGAAGATCTATGACAAATCTTAGATTTTGATTGAAATTATATCAAATGTGTAGATTAACTTGGGGAAGAACTGACACCTTTCAATACTGAGTCTTCTCTCAATGGACTACTTTCTCATTTTATTGGGTCTTCTTTTATGTCCTTCAGGATCATTTTTGTAACCTTTTAATCCTCTAAATTTCTTACATATCTTTAACAGTATTGATAGCTATGTACTATTGTGATTTCTTTCCTGTTGCATTATTTTACTGGCTATAGCTAGTATATGTAAACATAATTGATTTTGTTTTTTAACCTCCTATCTAGAAATGTGTTGATCTGTCTTGTTAGTTCTAATTATTTTCTGTACATGACCTTGAATGCTCTATACTGACAGAGATATGCTCTATAAATGATGGAAACAATTTTCTCTTCCTTTCAAATCCTTATACCTCTTATTTCTTTTTCATGTCTAGTTGGATTGGCTAGGACATCCAGGACAGTGTTGGGTAGTGGCAGTAAGGACAGCCAGGCCTTCCTTTTCCTGATTTAGGAGAATGCTAATTATGTTTTACCATTTAAGAATGACAAGTTTTTGACAGATCATTTTTATCAGGATATCTTATAGGTTTTAATGGATAACCTTTATTAAGGTAAGTATTTTGCTAATAGTGTTAAATATCATTTAAAATTATAAATAAGTGCTGAGTTTTATCAAATGCTGGATAATGCTGGTTTTTATCTGTTGATATAATGAATTATATTAATATGAGCCTATTTTCTTCCTTTTGCTAAGGTCAACACCTCCTTTCTAGGACTTCATGCTGCTCATATATAATACCTTATATATTTCCTTTTGTCAATACACTAGGTATCATTGCATTGTCCTTTCTGAACAGATGAGCTAAACAAAAACTTGATAGAATCTTTATAAGGCATTGTTCATACCTGCCCAGAACACAGAAGGAAAGTTCTAGGATTGTATTTATTTTACAAATGAGGGAGGTGTGGCTTATCTGAATTCAAATTCTGGAACCACCCCTTACTACAGCAAGTAAGGAGTGGTTCCAGAATTTGAATTCAATCTGACTTGCATGGTGTCCTCCTAGGATCAGAGTGTCCTTAAGGGACAGAATTTATTGGGTGCTCAGCCTATTTTCAGTGATCAGCGTTTCTGCAAGGTCACAGTGGACTAGAAAGGCAGTGTGTCCTTATGGGGTTAGTGTTTCCTAAGGTGTCAGAAGTACTAGAAGGTCTAAGTATCTTTGGAAGGCTAGCCTGCCCTATGAGTCAGAGTACCTTGGGACATTAAGATATCCCTCTATGGTCAAAGAACCTAGAAGGCAGGATGTTCATATGCTCAGAGTAAACAAGGTTTTATGTTATCCAGGGGAATCAATGTGTCTTTACAGAGACCTGATTCACTGGGGTTTCAGGAGGTCCTTGTGTGGTCAGATTGGTACCCTGCAGGTTCACCTTGTCTCAGGATAATAAGCATCCCCATGTAGGTTCGAAGTGTCTTGTAGGATTAAGATGTTTAAATGGTCAGAGTACCCTGGGGGAACTGGGTGTTTCGATGATCCAAAACACTGTATAGGATCAGATGAGCCTGAAAGTTGAACGTCAGAGAGTCTGGGAGACTTGGAGCATCTTGGGAAGGCAGGGATATCTGCAGAGACAAGGTGCCATGGGAGGCAGGTGTTCTGGGTCTACAGGCATTTTTAACATGCCATAATGCTTTCAAAGTGCCCAACATCAGTAACTTTGAGTTAAGAGCATTCTGGAAAATCAAATTGTTTTCACAGAGTTGGGGTGCTTTGGAGGTTGGTCTGGCTGGTTGATTCAGAGACTCCTGGATGTTCTGGGAGTCCAGAGCTGTCAAGATTTTCAAGTAGGTCAGCATATCCTTTTGGTATCTGAATGTATGAAAATCACATATTCTAAGGAAATCAAAGTTTTCCAGAGATCAGGTAGTCCTTGTGAGTTTGGATAGACCTGAATGGACTCATCCTGGAGTACAGTGTCAAAGTATCCTTGTACAATCAGAGTATTTTCAGGAATCAGAGGGTCCTGAAGGGGTGGAGTATGGTAGGTGGGGTAAGAGTATCCAAGAAGTCAAGATATTTGACAGTTCAGGGGATATTATGTATTTTACACAGGAAGTCTTGTAGGGAATGGTTCCCTTCTGAGGCCAAGCTTTCTTTTTATTTATTTATTTATTTATTTATTTATTTTTGAGACAGAGTCTTGCTCTGTTGCCCAGGCTAGAGTGCCATGGTGTCAACCTAGCTCACAGCAACCTCAAACTCCTGGGCTCAAGCAATCCTTCTGCTTCAGCCTCCCAAGTAGCTGGGACTACAGGCATGTGCCACCATGCCCGGCTAATATTTCTATATATATTTTTTTTTAGTTGTCCAGATAATTTCTTTCTATTTTTAGTAGAGACAGGGTCTCACTCTTGCTCAGGCTGGTCTCGAACTCCTGACCTCGAGTGATCCTCCCGCCTCAGCCTCCCAGAGTGCTAGGATTACAGGCATGAGCCACTGCACCCGGCCAAGATTTCTTGAGGGTTAGAATAATCACCTTATGTGGCTGGGCTCAACGGCTCACACTTATACTTTCAATGACTTGGGAGGCTGAAGCTGGAGGATCACCTGAGTCCAGAAGTCTGAGGCTGCAGTGAGCTATGATGGCACCACTGCACTCCAGCCTGGGAGACAGAGCGAGACTATTTCAGATAAAGAGAATTGACAATATTATTATCTCCAGAAGATAAAACTATGACATAGAGATATTAAGTAATGAACTCAAGATCACATAAATAGTAAATGGCACAGCTGGGATTTGAACCCTTGGCAGTTTGGCTCCAAAAACCTATGTCCTTAACCACCATGCCACTCTGCCTCTTCTGGGAAGAGAAGATTCTGGGAGTCAGGCTTCCTTGAAGGTCAGCATTGTGGGTGGGAGATCAAATGCTTCTAAAAGCTCCAGTATCCTGAGAGATTATGATATTCTGAGACATCAAGTCAAATTTGTAGAATCTCAGTGTCCCTGGAGAACAGGAGTGTTGGGTTAGTTTCTTTGTAATGTCAGAGCGTCCTGGAATACTCTAACTTCCCTGGATGGATGGACAGAGTTCTCTTGCAGAGTCAAGGCATCTCAGGAAGTTCTCCTGTGGATCCCAACTGACCGTATGTTAGTGGATCCTGCTACCTTAGGACTGCCATCGGGTTCAGAGACCTCTAAGGTCACAGTATATCCTGGGGTAGAAGGGGGAGGATTGTTGTCTTGAAGCAGTGTTACTCACCTTTACTGTGGTTATGGACTGAATGTTTGTATCATCCCAGAATTCATCTGTTGAAGTCCTACCCCCCAATGTGATGGTATTTGGAGGCAGGGCCTTTGAAAGGTAATTAGGTTTAGATGAGATTATAAGGGTGAGGCCCCATGATGGGATTAGTGTCCTTTTAAGAAGAGGAAGAGAGTCCAGAGCTGATTCTTTTTCTGCCATGTGAAGACACAATGAGGAGGTGGCCATCTGCAAGCCAGGAAGAGAGCCCTCACCAGGGAGCCAAATAGGCCGTCCCTTTGATCTTGGACTTCCCAGCCTCCACAACTGTGAGAAATAAATGTCTGTTGTTTAAGCCACCCAGTGTACAGTATTTTGTTACGGCAGCCTGAGCTGCCCAAGGTAAACATGCACTCAGTTCTCCTGGGGATCTTGCTATAATGCAGATTCTGATTCAGTAGGATGACGGTGGGGCCCAGGATTCTGCATTTCTGTGCCACTGCTGCTGATCCATGAGCCACGTTGTAAGCATCAAGACCAAAAGGATTATGATTTTTCCTGTCCTGAATTGTCAGAGTGTTTAAAGGATGTGTGCAGAGTTGGGTGTTGTGGCACATGCCTGTAGTCCCAACTACTTGGGAGACTGAGGCAGGAGGGTCACTTGAGCCCAGGAGTGTGAGGTTGCAGTGAGCCATGATCATGTCACTGCACTCCAGCTTGGGCAAGAAAGTGAGACCCCATGTTAAAAAAAAAGAAAAGGATGTGTGTAGGGGTGGGTAGCCTGACCTTGGGGATCAGACTGTCCTATGGGTACAGTGTGTTCCAAGAGGGTTTGTGTGTCCTTATCAGGTCAGCGTGTCCTGAGAGGTTGAAGTAAGGTGTTCTGGGTACTAGAGTATTCCTAGGTTTCAGGGTGTCCTGGAGGATCCTAAGGTCCTGGGCTGTCAGGTTATCCTTGAAGGGTCAGTGTGTCCTGGGGATATCAGAATGTACTTCCTGGGTCTAAGGAACATCAAGAGGCAGAGTACTATGGGGTCAGGTTGTCCTTGAAGAATTAACATGTTGGGATGTCATGTGAATCACAGTCTCTTTCAGAGTCCTGAAGCCTGGGGTGGGTGGGGAGTCAGGATGCCCCTGGAATTCAGATGCTCTTGCTGGTCAGGGTTTTCTGAAGGTCTGAGTGACCTTGGAAGATCATGGTGTCCTGAGGGTTCTGGGTGAAAGAAGAGGTGATGTTTTTGAGGGAGGAAATCAGAGAGTACTATAGAACCATTCTACAATTGGGTTCAGGTTGTCCTGAGGGGTGGCTTGTATATTCTGAGATATCAGGATGTCTGGGAAGGAACAGCATGCACTTGTGACTTTTTGGTTTTTAGTTTTCTGGAAACAGGTCCTTGGGTGTCATCCTATGCTGAGATGCCAGGCAGGTCCTGCTCCTGGCCCCCCTCGTCCCCCTCTTTTTTCCCCTCCCACAGTGGGGTTCTAAGGAGGGGTCTTGGAAGGAATGCATTTTCTCCTCTTTCCCCTCCCAGTTCCCAGGAGGGGATTTAACAGGACAAAAGAACCTGGTCCTCTAAGAATACGAGCTCTTGGCCCTGGTCCCTGGACCCTCCGACAGAACACCTTCCGTCATCCGGCTTGTGATCCTCCCCTGAGCAAGGGGGCTCTGGTGATCGGGTAATGATTGGAGGGTCCCACAGGGGTGAGGAGGAGGTCACTCCTCCAAGACTCAGGGAGAGAGGGGTGGTGTGGGAAAGTAGGCAGCCGACAGGAAAGAGACAGCAGCGTCCTGGTGGAGAGAAGGGGCGGAGAAGAGTAGAGACCGAAACAGAGAAACAGGCGAGGTCCAGACAGAGAATGAGATGACACTCACACGAAGGAATGGGGAATTAGGAGACAAGTAGAAAAAAGGAGAGACAGTGAAAAAGACAAGGATACCTATCTATATCTACACACACACACACATCAGAGACAGACTCAGGTACAGACAGAGGTGACATAATAGGCGTAGAGGGGAACAACAGAAGCAGAGAGAGGCTGACCTAGCATTAGAGTGGGGGACACAGGACACTGGATGTCTTTGGTGCCTGTTGCTAGCCATGGAAGCAGAAGGGAGGAGTCAGCAGGGTCAGCCAAAGAAGGGGCGAGTTTGCAGCAGCCTTTTGCCTGAGAGCAGCCCCGGTGCTGGGACTCTGCCCTCCATGATGGGTGAGTATCTCTGGGGTGCAATCGGGTCCCCGAGGAGGCAGCGGGGGTGTGTGGCTCAATGCCTAGGCTCCGGGGCAATGCTTTGCCATGAGGAAGGTTGGAAGCTAGAATCGGAACACTAGCATGCTAGAACTGTGGGAACCTCACAAAGTGTGGAGCAGTAGGACTCCTTGGCTTTACGGAGAGAGGAGCTGAGCCCCTGGCGTGAGGGAGCACCATGGCAGGGCCGGAGGCACAGCTGGTGTCTGTCCCCTCACTCCTGACCGCAGGGCTCCTCAGCCCAGGGCACTGCCTTCGCTGAGGGAGGGAGCTAGGGGGCCAGGGCTTTGGGTCCAGGAGAGCTGGCTCAGTGTAGGTGTCCCCACGGTGCACAGTGAGCCCCAGCTGGGGGCCCTGCCCTTCGGTCCCCATGGGGATGCTGCCTCAGCCCCAGACATCTCCTTTCTCAGTGTGTGCCTTCCAGGTGTTTCCTTTTCCCTCCCTGTTCTCTCCCTCCGTAGGCTCTCAGACTAATTAGTGTGGGGGCTTAGTGAGACTGCCCGGAGGAGAGACAAGCCTTTCCCACGAGCTCAGGTTCCTGCAGCCTGGTGGCCGGGCCAGGCAGGGTTCGGGGAGAAAATGGAAAGCAAGTGAGGGGAGGGTGTGTCTGAGCAGAAGAGGAGGAATGTTTCTCCTTCCCAGGTGAGGGGTGCAGGAGGATGGGAGCTGTATATAGAAGGCGCAAGTTGAATGTGAACCTTACAGAGGGGACAGGAAATGGGGCTCTTCCCCTGTCGTTGGGGTGTGAGTGCAGACAGCAGAGCCCCAGGGTGAGCCCCAGGTGGTCGTGTGTGCTGAGAGGTGAAGGGCACCTGAAGGGACATGTGTCTGGGGGGGGCGGGGGCGCAACAGAGAGTGGGCGCACAGTGGGGTTGCCAGGTGGGCAGTGCGTGAGTGCCCAGGTTAGGAATGAGTCTGAGGCTGTGCCCTGTGGAGAGCACAGCCTGGAGTTGTGGACTCAGAGGTGACACAGGGGTGGAGGCGGAGCAGGTGCAGAAACAGGGGTTGTGAGTGCTCAGGGGTTCCTGGTGAGGGCAGGGTGAACCCAAGGGGAGCAGCAGGGGACCAGCACCTGGCTTGGACAAGTCCTACTGGAAGCGACTTTGATTTCTCCCTTTCCTCCGTCCTCAGACACTAGTGCTCAGCCCTGCAGGAGGCTCTGTGGTGCCAGAGTGGGGAGGCCAAGGCTCTCCCCGCAAGGAGCTCAGAGGGGTCGCCCGCACTCTCGGCGCCACCGCACCACCTTCAGCCCAGTGCAGCTGGAACGGCTGGAGTCAGCCTTTGGGAGGAACCAGTACCCTGACATCTGGGCCCGGGAGGGTCTTGCCCAGGACACAGGCCTCAGCGAGGCCAGAATCCAGGTGATGCCCCAGTGTCCCTCCTCCCTCGGAAAGAAATGCAGACGACTTTGGTGCTGGGGGCCTGACTGGGCATAGACTGTCATATAATGTCAGGCATTATAACCCTGGCCTGTTTGCCAGAACATAGGCCTCATCTAACCTCAGCATAAGCTCACCTGCATCATGAATATCATTTGAGTTTAACCCACGCTCTAACTTGAATTTCAGCACCTACCCCAACCTTTAATAGTGATGTGCATACCAACAGAAATTCAATGCTAACTGCTCACATACATACCAAAGCTTGTCCCTAACCATAGCCTTGAAACTCAACCAGCCCACTGCCCCTTGTCCTAACCACAGAGTTATAATAGCTTGGAGTAAAAACCCTACTTTAAATCCAAGCTTCTCCACAACAATTAAACTTATCCATAGTCTTAATTTCTAAACCTAACCCTAGGGGAAATTCCCATTCTCTGGGGACGGAAAAATGTCATCATTATCAATCATATTTATCTCTTTCTTTTTGGAAGTTGACATTTCTTACTCACCCAATGTTGCAGAAATTGGGCAAATGTAGACATGGGTTGGGAGTAAGGGTGTGGGTTTCACTTTGTCAGTAGATGGGGCTCAGCCGTGCCCTCTGGAAGAGCCTTACTTCCTCTGGCATTGTGGGAGAGGCTTACCCCTGTACCTGTACCTCCTGTCATTGGAAGAGGGAGTTGCCACCTCTTCGAGACATGGGTCTGATGTGCTATTCTCCCCCCTCCCCAGGTCTGGTTCCAGAATCGCAGAGCTAAGCAACGGAAGCACGAGCGGTCATTGCTCCAGCCACTGGCCCATCTGTCTCCTGCCACCTTTTCTGGTTTCTTACCCGAGTCCCCTGCTTGCCCCTACTCCTATACAGCACCACCTCCACCAGTGACCTACTTCCCTCACCCCTACAACCATGCCCTTCCCTCTCAGCCGCCCTCAGGCAGCTCTTTTGCTCTTCCACACCAGCCTGAGGACTGGTACCCCACCTTGCACCCCACCCCCGCTGGTCATTTGCCCTGTCCCCCACCCCCTCCCATGCTCCCCCTCAGCCTTGAACCACCAAAGTCCTGGAACTAAGGTCAAACAAATGCCAACAAGGTGATCCCCAGCCTATGGCCCTTGTGAAACACTAAGAAAATTGGGTGGCTTTCTTTCCTTCTAAGAGTGCAGCAGAAATATGGTGCAGGGCAGCTCAGTGATTAGAAATTAAAAAATGGAAGACGGGCTGGGCGCGGTGGCTCACGCCTGTAATCCTAGCACTCTGGGAGGCCGAGGTGGGAGGATCGCTAAGCTCAGGAGTTCAAAACCAGCCTGAGCAAGAGGGAGACCCTGTCTCTACTAAAATTAGAAAAAATTAGCTGGGCGACTAAAATAGAAAAAATTAACTAGGTATGTTGGCACGTGCCTGTAGTCCCAGCTACTGAGGAGGCTGAGGCAGGAGGATCACTTGAGCCCAGAAGTTTGAGGTTCTGTGAGCTAGGCTGATGCCACGGCACTCTACTCAGGGCAACAGAGCAAGAATCTGTCTTAAAAAAAAAAAAAAATAGGAAGGTAAATTCTCACTAAGGTGATTAATGGAGAGAATTTGAGGATATGAACTACTTAGAAGATACAGGTAAAAATGCCTCAGTGGAGGTGAATGGTGGAGGCGATACTGGTAGAGACACTTGGTGAATGCAGACAATTGCAGGACCTGGGACTTGAGGGGCTTCGTTCACAGAGATCACGACTGAAGAACTCCATCCCAGCTCTTTTTAGCTGACTTTACTAAGGCTTTTGATTTAAAGTCTACCCTGTACCTCGCTTGCCTGTCGCCCACCCCCGATCAGGTCAGTAACCTTTGTTCATTCTGTCCTAGCAATATCTCTCGAGGTTGCTCCCCTCCTGTCCACCCAGTAGTGGACAATTGCTTTTTCTGGCCCCACATATTCTGACTTACCATCCTCGTCAGTTCCCTTAGCTCTAGTCTTTCCTGCTTCCAGCAGACCTCTGCAAATCTGAACATCAAGGAATGGCTCTCCAATGTCTTATAAAAAAGACATAAATAAGATCTGGTTAGCAGGCCGGGCGCGGTGGCTCACGCCTGTAATCCTAGCACTTTGGGAGGCCGAGGCGGGCAGATTGTTTGAGCTCAGGAGTTCGAGACCAGCCTGAGCAAGAGCGAGACCCCGTCTCTACTAAAAATAGAAAGAAACGATTTGGACAGCTAAAAATATATATATATATATATATATATATATAAAAAAATTAGCCGGGCATGGTGGCACATGCCTGTAGTCCCAGCTACTCGGGAGGCTGAGGCAGGAGGATCGCTTGAGCCCAGGAGTTTGAGGTTGCTGTGAGCTAGGCTGAAGCCACGGCACTCTAGCCAGGGCAAAAAGAGCGAGACTCTGTCTCAAAAAAAAAAAAAAAAAAAAAAAAGATCTGGTTAGCTTGGCCTGTGGGAGTCTCCAACATCTGCCTTCAACTAACTTAAATCAGGTGCATGTTTTAGTAGATATGGTTTCTGGTAGAGAAGAAACCATTCGATTTAGGGCAAACTTTTCCAAGACCAAACCATCTGAGACTCATAAAAGGTCATTTGCAGAAAAGGACTTCCCTTTCATGGGAAATGCCTTGGTCTGAGTCTTTCCAAAAGTCTACCCAATGTAGACTAGTTGGTGATACCATTTTTGTACCATATTGCCTGTAATGTACTTATTTTATTCATAATTCACTTATTTGTATGTAGGCCTACCTCCCTTATTGGCAAGTCCACAGAAGAATCCTTAGTAAACAGGCCTCTAGTGATGGATACACATGTTGTTTGTAGTTTTTATATAGGTTATTTTAAAAGCCTGAAGTTAAACTTCTGTATTACACATTTGCATGCCTATCTAATTGTCTCCTTGGGCCACACTGCCTTCTGGAAAGATTATACTAGTTTGCATTCCACCAAATGTACTTGAGTATTGGTTTTAGCATACCCTTGTTGACCTTTACCATTTTTGACAATTTGTTAACTGAGAGTGATGTCTCCCTGTTGCTTATTTAATTTTATTTTTTTAGAGACAGAGTCTTTCTCTGTCACCCAGGCTGGAGTTCAGTGGCACAATCATAGCTACATGTAACCTTGAACTCCTGAGCTCAAGAGATCCTCCTGCCTCAGCCTCCTGAGCAGCTGGGACTTACAGGTGCCCACCACCACATCTAGCTAATTTTTAATTTTTTTAAAAAAAATGCAGTCTTGCAGTGTTGCCCAGCCTAGTCTCAAACCCCTGGCCTCAAGTGAGTCTCCCACCTCTGCCTCCCAAAGCACTGGGATTACAGGCATGAGCCACTGTGCCCAGCCATTGTTTATTTTAAAATTTTCATTAATTAGTGAGAGTTGAATTAGTTTAATGCTTATTGGTAATTTTCATTTTTTCTTTTCTGCATTGCTTCTGAGTTATTTGTGTATTTTCACACTGAAATAGTCATCATTTATTAGTGATTGAGAGCTTTGTGTATTAGGGATATGAATATCTGTTTGTATATGTTGCAACTATTTTTCACAGTTTGTTATTTGTTTTTTAGCATTTCTCAACAAGAATTTCCTGAGAAAATTAAACCTGAATTCCCTATTGTATATAGTGAATTAACTTCTGTCTTAAACATCTACAGTGATACCAGTTGTGTAGAATTAGTAGAATTTAGAAATTAGTCACTCAATTCATTTTCTGTGTTCTGTGCTTCAAATGAGGAATCCCAGGAGAGAAATTTGTCTTTGCTTTTACTGGCTTCCCCCTGTGTTTTTTTCATTATTTGGATCAAAATGTTATGCCTTGAATCATCTGGAATGTATTTCTCTATGTGCGGTAAAATAGTCCATGTAATATCATGACTCTCAATCAGAGAGCTAGTTGCTCCAATATCATTTATTTAATAGTCTAACTTTGCCCTACTGATTTGTAAAATCATATATTTTCATATGCTAAATTCTCATATATTCATGGGACAGCTGTGGACTCCTAATTCTTTTCCATCAATTAATTTCTCTATTCGGGTACCAATACCACAGTGTTTTAATGATTGAAAATTTAAGGATTATTGATGCCTTTAAAATATTTAATTTTCTTATCTAAACACAAGGTATATCTTGTCATTTCTTCCAGACTTCTCCTATGTCCTTCAGGAAAGTTATTTAAAAAAAAAAAATAAATCGTAATATGCATTTTATAAATTACAGAAGTCATATATGCTCTTTGTAATGAGTCAACTCAAAAAAAGACTATACATATATGTACACACACACACACACACACACACACCTGGATTAATTGTAAAAACTTTATGTTAAAATTTTTTTTCAGAAAATAACTTCAATATATCATATCCTTTATGTAAAGTTTTAAATATGCAAAATAAAAATTATTTAAAAACTTAAAAATGATTATATGTTTACTTTTGCATAGTATATGTTAAAATGCACAGAGAAGAAGTAAAACATGAAGACATGCACACAAATGACAAGCACCAGCTTCAGGAGGGGAAAGCACAAAGTAACCCAGCAGATACACACGGGCTACTCAATCCCATCTGCGGTACCTTTGTGTTTGTTGTATTAGTTTAGTCCTAAGACTTTTTTGAATGTCTGAAATATTTTATAATAAATGTTTAAGTTAATGATCTCACCCACTAATCTTTATCCAATGCCACCATTAGGAGACAAACAACTTTGTGTGTTTCTTCCCACAATTTATTTATGCTCACAGAAAAAAATACAAATATACACACACTAATTTTTTTTTCATTTTTAAAAATAATAATGGGATTCTACCATATATGTTAACTCCTTAATGTCTTTTTAAAATTAACAGCCTGAGAACATCTTTCCAGTGGATCACATGGATTTCATTGTTGCCATTGCTGTTCAGTGGCAGTTCCAGGGCCACTCAGCCATCCTCTGTCATTCAAGGGTCAGAGTTGGTTTGGTGTTTTGTTTTGTTTTACGACCACCAAAGCCACTGCAATTGTATTGTTAAAAGATAATTTTTTAAAAGAAGGTAAAATCATGACTCTCAGAGATACAAAATAAACATGTACTAAATATTTTATTTAACTCATTATTAATGAGGCAATAATAAAGATGTTAAAACCTGTCAGTTCAAATGACAGTCCAAAGAACAGACACATTTATAGATGAGGAAAAGTGAAATGTATGTGTAGAGGGAGGCAAAATTGGCCTTTTTCACTGTTGAGTGGGGTAGTCAATTGAATCTCCCAGGAACAAAATTTACATACATGTCTATGGACAAGAATTATTTTTGGGCGGGGTGCAGTGGCTCACGCCTGTAATTCTAGCACTCTGGGAGGCCGAGGCGGGAGGATCGAGTGAGCTCAGGTGTTCGAGACCAGCCTGAGCAAGAGTGAGACCCGTCTCTACTAAAAATAGAAAGAAATTAGCCAAACAACTAAAAATATATACAGAAAAAATTATCCGGGCGTGGTGGCGCATGCCAGTAGTCCCAGCTACTGGGGAGGCTGAGGCAGAAGGATCGCTTGAGCCCAGGAGTTGGAGGTTGCTGTGAGCTAGGCTGACGCCACAGCACTCTAGCCCGGGCAACAGAGTGAGACTCTGTATCAAAAAAAAAAAAAAAAAAAAAGAATTATTTTTGCATTGCTATTAGTTATCTACAATTTACAGAGTTATAAAATAGCCCAATGGCTAGGAAGGCCTCAGAATCAAAGATCTTGGATTCTATGGAAGGCCCCATAGAATCAAACCTGGAAAGGAGGGTCTTAAACAATGCAGCTTTCCAGTGAGCACGTTCTTTCCCCCCGTAACTTCCTTTCACACTGGTGCGTTAGCGTCCGTGGGATAGCTGTTCTAAGGCAGGAGTGCTGTGTTAAGGGTTATGTGCAGCTTAGGATGTTGTCCTATTTGATAATTGTTTTTTTTTCTTAAGCCTAGAAAAACTTTCCCCTAATATTTCTTTAACGATTTGACTAAAAACACAAACAATAAAAAACTACATCTGGAACCAATTTTTGAATATGCCAAGAACCTGAGGGTTGAGTTTCTTCTTAGATCGCTAGTCAAATATACCAGCACTACTAAACGAAGTGCCTTTCTCATATTGAAACAAGTTGCTACCTTTATCATATATCATAAATTAAATTCCCACAAGTATATTCCTGAGAATGCCCTGGAAAAAAGGAAAAAGAAAAAAAAGAAAAAAAAAATTCCCACAAGTTTTAAAATCTATTTCTGGTTTTCTATTTTGGAGCTTGTTCTCCCACCAGCTTTTCAGGCTCACGCAGGCGGTGGCACAGACCTGGGGGTTTCCCTCGGCCTCCCCGCCCCCACCCCGCCCCTACCCCTGAGCTGGGGTGGGAAATGCTGAAGGTGGGAGGTCAGGTTCTCTGCGCCCTTCCCTCCCCAATTTCATAGTCCTCATCAACCTCCTGTCGGGGTGGCCCCGACCCTCAGAGCCCCCAGAGAGGGCTAAGGAAGGCCGGGGAGCCTCCTCAATAGAGGGCCCTTCTCGCCACCCGGCGCGGGAGTCCTGGCGCCTCCAGGGCCCTGGACTGAACAGGCGGGAGGAGGCCTTCGGGCTTAACACCGCAGCACTGCGTCCCAGCAAATCTTCTTTGAAAGCCTACAGACAGGGCTGGGCGCACCTTGACTCTTCCAGTCCTCCTGCCTTCCCTTCTGGGGAGAGAAGATATTCTTAAAGCTTACAACTGGCAGAGGGTTGGAAGTCCTTGCTCCATTTGGGATTAAAAAAATAAAACGACTGTCCTTTCAAGCAGCTCCACTCTCTCATCCCCGCCAACAAAAGTGGGAAAGGCAGCCACGTTGCAGGTAAAGAAGTCACGAATCCACCTTGCGTTGGGAAATCGAAATCCCTAGTCTTTCAGGAGGATCCCTTCCTAGCAGAACCCAAATTGAAGTTCAGAAAACGAAACCACCTGGAGCCCACAGGGGGTGTGCGGGAGCTCCGGGCGGCCGGTCCAGAAGCCTGGCTCCGGGGTGGAGCCATCTGGGGCGCCCTGGCATCACTAATAACCCCTGTGCGGGGCGCGGAGACCTAGGGCGCGGAGCGGGCAGGGAGGCTCAGTATTCTGGCCCCGCACGGCCCTGAAGGTGCCCTTGCCATTGCCTGCCCCGGCACTCCCAGCGCTCGGTGCGCAGCGCAGGCCGGGACCATAGCGTTGCCAGACGCAAATTTAACGAGGACAAAGCGAAGGCTTAAAATATTCAGCTTCTGTGCTAAACCTGGATTGCTTTGAAAGTTCCTTCAAGGGTCCGGCTGGAACCCGCTGGGGCCCCTCCTGAACACCTGACAACTCAGCGCGGGCTGCTTCCGGCTTTGGTGGCCTCACCTTCCCCGGAGCCCTGGGGTAATGCGTTTCTGTGTGCTCCAGATACTTCTTAGTTCCGGAGTCTGGTTCACCTCTGACCCACTGAAAACTGCACCTGGCAGCCCTACCGAATGTAAAAGGACCTGCTAGTTTGTGAGACCAGTTCTCCCGGTCGAAACCCATCAACCCATCGTCGGCTCAACCCAGCTGGTGCCTCCCAGGTCGCCAGAAAGCGTGTTTCGCCAGTAGGTTACTCCTGACGTCTGGGTCTTAACAAGAGTCCTTCCCCATCCAGCTTCGGTTTTTCTTCCAGAACTGGGTGCTTGAGTCCGGAGATCGGCAAGAGGACAAGTGAAGACCCAGGTCCCCTGCCTGCCTGCGTCTCTTCCCAGCCCGGGCTCCCTCTGGTATATGGAGAGACCTCTACAGCTCTCAGGGCACAGCCTGAACTTCCTGGGGCTGTCTACACCTCCCAACTCCTCAGAGTGCTCCTAGGGAACCAAGACTCGGCCTGCCCTTAGGAGGATGACCCAGGGGATAGCTGGATCGGTACCATTCAGGCAGGAAATTACAGTACCGAAACCTAGGCTAGAAACTAGAGTGGGGACCTGGGCTCTGAGGGGCACTTGCCCTGGACCCTGAGGACGCCTCACTTGGTGGAGACAAGAGCTGCTGGAGGAGGGCCAAGAGGGCTCTCAAGCGCTGGGCTTAGAGCAGGGGTTCTGGGTGCTAAGCTCTAAGACTACTGGGTGGACATTCCTACGGGGTCTCCTTTTTCCAGGTTTTATTGGAATTTTCCGCACACCCTCCCCCCCAATTGAAACATCCATGCCCTTCCTTAGGTACTGGAAGGAAAAGCTGAACCTTAGGGGCTCTCGAAGATTACTTTTTTTTTTTTTTTTTGAGACAGAGTCTCGCTCTGTTGCCCGGGCTAGAGTGAGTGCTGTGGTGTCAGCCTAACTCACAACAACCTCAAACTCCTGGGCTTAAGCGATCCTACTGCCTCAGCCTCCTGAGTAGCTGGGACAACAGGCATGTGCCACCATGCCCGGCTAATTTTTTCTATATATATTTTTAGTTGGCCAGATAATTTCTTTCTATTTTTAGTAGAGACAGGGGTCTCGCTCTTGCTCAGGCTGGTCTCGAACTCCTGAGCTCAAGCGATCCACCTGCCTGGGCCTCCCAGAGTGCTAGGATTACAGGCGTGAGCCACCGCGTCCGGCCCGAGATTACTTTTTTGAATTTGTGTGATTGGCTTCTGAGTTTTCCAAGTTCCTGCCCCATTGAGATCACCCCTCCCTCCAGTCTGCCCCTGGGATTCACCCTGCTAACCAGGCAGCATCCCAATGCCTAGGGGGTGCCTTACTGCTTTCCTGGCACCCAACTACCAAGTCCAAGGTGGAGTAGGGTGTAGGGGTCAGCTCCACAGAGTGGCTCATTGCCCAGGTGTATGGGTGTCGGGGAGGTTGGGGAGAGAATGGCTCGTGGGTGTGGGTGTGTATGTTTGCAGTCTGCAGTATCTGGATATACCTAGGAAGTCATATGGCTGAAGGCCTTGGGGCTCAGGGTACCAATCAAATTTATTTGCAGGACTCTTGAGTCACCTGAGCCCTGGAGTTCCTGTTCCCCAGAATGGGAGGTGAGTAGTCGCTATATCTCATCTAGTAACCAGGACACCTCTGGGAGAATCCAGCATTTTCTAAGGTGAGATGGGCCTATGTCTCCCCAGGGTAAGGGGGACATGGAAGCCCCAGGAACCAGAGGCGGGGCCTAAGCGCTTGCTAGGTGACAGGGGAGCAGGGGTGGAGACAGCCAGCTGCCCACCATATAGGCTCTGCCGTCTCAGGGATGGGATGGGCGCCCCAGGGTGAAAGAAGTCAGGTCATCTGGGCCATCTCCAGAGGACAGAACTGACCCTGGGCAAAGCTACCTGCCTGAGCAGTGGTGGACACACTGCTCAGGCCCCAGGACTCCTGATCCCCACCTCCTCCCCCTCCACCCTTATAGACGCTTCTGCTTTTTTGTTAGACTCCTCAGATATCAACTGGAATTCTGATTGTTATAGAATCCTGCAAACATTTATTGGGCACCTACCTAGTGCCAAGTGGGGAACCAGATGCCGGAGATTCATCTTGACTCCAAGAAGCTCCTGCCAGACACTGGGACATACCGGGCCAGGAGGACCATGTGAGCCCTGAGGACCAGGCTTCTAGAGGGGATCCTCTCCCCTCCCCTTCAGAGACTCGACCCACTCTGCTGAGCTCCTCTTGTGAGCACACATGCAGGCTGCCCCCCACCGGGGGGGCGGGGCGGGGCGTGTGTACGCGGTGGCAGGAAGGAATGGGAGGGTCGGATCGGAGCAGCCCAGCCCGACAGGCACCTGCAGAAGCCCTCGGCCAAAGCCCTTGAAATCCGGCGGGGATTTCGTCTGCGTGTCGATCTTCCGCGGCGGCCACTCTGCAGACCTAATCGTTACCCTCTTCGCGAGACGTCTTCCAAGCTAAGCTAGGTGCCCCCAGGCGGCCTAGTCATCTCAGCTCTGGGGCCCCAGGCGTGAGCCGCGGACCCCGAGGGAAACCCTCCAGGCAGCAGCACCTCCTCAGCGGCCTGGGGAGGAGCCCCGGCGCTGCCCACCCCCCGTCCCGCCTCCGCAAAGCCTTTTGTCCAAGGGGTCTCTGGCCTGTGCCGGCGTCTCCGGCTGCTGAGTCTTCCTGGGCTGTGGCAGGAGAGCCCAGGCACCCCTTCCTGCCCTGCAGGGCCCACGTGGGAGGTGAAGGGTCAGAGCCCGGGAGGTTCTGCGCCGGGGCGGGGGTGGGGGAGAGTGATGCTGCTGGCAGGAGACAGGTGCAGGACCGTCCGCGAGGGGGAAAGGAGAAAGTGCCTTAGGTGGACTTTGTCTCTCGCTCCCGCCAGAGTTCCAGTCCGGTGGTGTCTTCATTGCTTTGTTTCTTCTGCTCAGGGAGACCCAGATGGCTCTGCCACAGCCTCTGTTACCCTGGGACCTGCAGATACTGGGAGATCAATGGCTAAGAAGCCAGGACACCACAGAAGCTGGGAAATGGTTGAGTGTTCGGGGCGAGTGTCCTGCGGGGTGAGGGCGTTGGAACCGGCCCGAACCGGCTGTGTCGAGACACAGGCCTCCGGGTCAACTCCGGAGTCTAAGACCCGAGTCCCCGCTGGCTCCCGGCTGGCGCAGCTCAGCCCTATGGCTGCAGTGGGGATGGGGCTGGCAGCCGGGACCGGCGTCCTGTCATCCCATTCTCCGAGAATTATTTGGCCCAGCCAGAGCTCTGTCTGTGCAAGCTTCGCTTCTGCCCCAGATTGCGCGGTGAAGACTGGGAAGTCTAAGGGCGGATCCCGACTCCCGACTCGGTGTTCGGATTCGTGCATGGGAAGAGCTGTGGACCGTGGGGTCCCCATCCGTCTTTTCTCCTGTTAAAAATTAAACTGACGCTTCGGCAGGGCGTGGTGGCTCACGCCTGTAATCCTAGCACTCTGGGAGGCCGAGGCAGGAGGATCGCTCGAGGTCAGGAGTTTGAGACCAGCCTGAGCAAGAGCGAGACCCCGTCTCTACTAAAAATAGAAAGAAATTATCTAGACAACTAAAAATATATACAGAAAAAAATAGCCGGTGTTGTCTCCATGGACTCTAAAAAAAAAAAAAAAAAAAAAAAAATTAGCCGGGCATGGTGGCGCATGCCTGTAGTCCCAGCTACTCGGGAGGCTGAGGCAGAGGGATTGCTTGAGCCCAGGAGCTTGAGGTTGCTGTGAGCTAGGCTGACGCCACGGCACTCTAGCCTGGGCAACAGAGTGAGACTCTGTCTCAAAAACAAAACCAAAAACAATTATACTGACGCTCCACTAAAAAGAAAGGAAGGAAGGGAGGAAGGAAGGAGAAAGAGAGCAAGCCTTAGGTGACCCATATCTTAATTCTTGCCCTGTTAACCAAGCCAAACCAAAACAAAAAGCTACTTTGGAACTTCGGAAACCTTCCCTTCCCTCAAGAATTCAGCGTCCAAAAATGCAAATTTCCTTTGAGCGCAGATTGTAAACCCAAGGGGACCCCCCTCCTTTAACACCGCCTGCCCCTAAGTCTCCTTTGCTAACCTCCATGCCAGCCCCTCACCGCAGGTGCCTGGGCGCCCTCTCTATGGATCAATATACACAGGCAGGGCTTGAGTTTCTGCTTTGCAGGGAGGACACGGAGCACTCGTGAGGTCAAACATTTAGGTAAGCGGGAGGGGGTAGGGTCTTCGTGATCTTGTTGGGGTTCCGGAAGATCAAACTGTCCCGGGCCATGCCGGCCTGGAAGATCTGAGTCGCCACAGCTCGGTTCTGCTGCCTGGTGCTTGGGCCTAATCTGACACCGTTGCAAGACTCCTTTGACCTAGGGCAGGGGTAGGGGTGCAGGCAACTGCTCCCTGCCCCAAAGGGGCGCGTGGAGGGGCCCCACTCGTGCCTAAGCGAACTCGGGCCCCGCACGCCTGGTTAAGGGCGGCCCGGGCCCTGTCGCCGGGAAGTCGCGGGGCGGGGGGCGGGGGGGGGGCGTGCTGCAAGTCCTGCGAGTTTATCCGGTGCTCTCCGCTCAGCTCGTGTCTGCAGAGACCTGAGCTCCGACGTGGGTCGAATTAACCCTCTTTGCTGGGTCAAGGGTCCAAGGCAAATCTTTATTTTACCTGGGGAGGATACTTAAGAGGTGGCGGCTGCTCCTGAAGTTGGCAGGATACGTATTTACCGTTAGTAATAGTCGTAATAGCGTAGCTGCAGCGGCCCAAGTCCGCTCCATTTCCGACCTGCAGAGCAGGAAAGCGGTGGCCTTGACCACAACACCTCGGCAGAAAACAGCAGAGAACCGCTGAGATGCTACGGTGGGGATCCGGGGGCGCAGAGGCCAGGGCCAGCAGCGGGAGGGAGGCGGGGCCGGCGGAACATCCTCCCACGTTCCCAGTGGCAGCGGCAGCCTCTCACCAAGGACGTGTCAGAAATATTTTTATGTCCCTTAAACTTAAAGCATTCAACCTGCTGGGTGTATAGAATGAAAATTGTTGCTTGGGCTCAGGATTGACAGGATAGCGTTCCAGCAGAGTCAGCGGGACCCAGCGGTTTGGTATTGTACCGAGTTCAGTGGACTGTGGGTTTTTTTCCCCCTCCCCAATCTCATGCTTTCTGATGGGAGACTGAGGGTTTTAACTTTAATTTTAAAGAGGAGGTCGTAGATAAATTGGGGCCCTGCAGAGACTTAAATTCAGACTCTGCGGAGCAAAGACGTCAAAGCCCCAGGCCCTAAACCCCCCACCCCCTCCTCAGGAAAGACCAGGAGTCTGAGGAAGGGAGAAGGCAGGATGGGGAGCTGGGGTTTGAGTCTCTTCTTTTTAAGGGGACCTATGTCCAGTGGAGTTTTCCCCTTAGGTCTGAGTAAATCCAGAGTTCTCCCTGATGTTTTTTGTTTTGTGTTGGTGAGGTGTTTGTTTGTTTGCTTGCTTGTTTTATTTCTATGATTTTTAATTTCTTCTTAAACCCCAACTACCCTGGTGGGGACCCTGTGGCCTTCTGATTTCAAGATTGTTCTTTTTTCTCTGGGAGGCCCAGGCAGGAGGATTGTTTGAGGTCAGGAGTTGGAGACCAGCCTAAGCAAGAGCAAGACCCAGTCTCTACTAAAAATAGTAAAAATTAGCAGGGCATGGTGGTGCACACCTGTAGTCCCAGCTACTCAGGAGGCTGAGGCAGGAGGATTGCTTGAGCCCAGGAGTTTAAGGGTGCTGTGAGTTAGGCTGATGCCACGGCACTCTACTCAGGCCAACAGAGTGAGACTGTCTCAAAAAAAAAAAAAAATTATTCTTTTTTAAGCACCAAAGGAAGCCAGAAAAACTTCATCTTTCTCTGCTGTTCTGCTGCATCCCTTTGATTTAATAAAAGGATTTGTTCTGTAAAATTTGGATTCAGTCAAAAGGCCACACTTAAGGACGTAGAAGGCCACATGTGGCCTTAAGGCCACAGGTTCCTGACCCCAGGCAGACATTCCTCCAGGACACATTGACCCAGGCACAACCTCCTGGGGCTTTTCAGAGCCCAGGAGCCAGCCCCCAACCCTGTGTGTCTCTGACTCAGCTGGGCCTAGTCCAAGTCTTTCCCCGTACACCCAGAAATAGGGCTGAACTTGGACTCCCATCTGTTTGGGAAATAGAAATCAGAGGTCATCTGGGACCATGGCCTGGGCTCAGACCTGGTAGAGACCAGTCTCTCTCTCTCTCTCTCCCTGCTGTTTTGTTTTTTCCTGCACCCTTCTCCCTCCTTCCTTTTCCCAGGCTCACTTTGCCAACCTCTTTCCTTCCCCCCACATTTATCCTTTGAACTTCCGTGAACTTGGTTCAGTCCAGTGGCACCCTTGGGCCAGGCAGGAGAATGGAATGGCTGCCAACAGCCTTTGCCTCCCCTCCCCTTCTCCCCAAATACCTCAACTTTTCAAAGATTGGAGGGGATTGAGAGGGACCTGGATCCCCTCCTGTGACTGCAAGACATCTCAGGAAATACGAAGTGATGCCATGAAGAGAAAAAAGGAGGCTTTTGGGCCTGGGGCATCTGGTCCAACAAAAGGAGATGGGCAGTGCCCTTGCTTCAGGTGCCCTGGGTTCTCCGATGGCACTGAGGGCTTGGGAAGGCAGGCCTGGCCCTAGACTGGCTACCCCTACCTGTGACCTTCCCATTCTTCCTGGGGGCAATTGCCTTTGGGTGCCAATCTCAACCCATTCCCTGCTTCTGGACCTGGGGAAGAGGGAGAGGCTCCAGGTTTTACACACTGTAACTTATCTGGGTGGGGAAAGGTGAGTGAAAGGGACCCAGGGGCCACCTCAACTGTGACCACCTTCCAACTCCCTCCCAACAGCCTGCCATTCTTGGAAACTGTGCTGGTCAGTGCCTGGTGTCCTCAGTTGCAACCCCCTCCCCTCCAACCCCCCTCTGCACAGGCCACCTCTCTTTACTGGCAACCACCTGGGTGTTTCTTGTTGCCTAGTCCCCAGGGGTGACTCCCAGTATCCCTTCTCCCATGATCTCTGGGGCTGCTTCCCCTTGGTACAGTGTGAGAAAGCTCCAAAGAGGTGGGGAGGGCTGGACGTGGTGGCTCACGCCTATGCTGCAGGGAGGGGGCTTTAGCTTTGGTGGCCGCTCTGATAGCTAAAGAAGAGCTACAGGCTGGAGCCCCAAGCTGGGGGCCCTCAACTCACTGGGCCGGGCCCTAGGGGCCTCAGAGCAGAATGAGTCTCCTCAGCATAGAGGCACTGGCGCCCAGCACCTGGGGCCCGAGGAAACTAAAACCCTGGCTGACCTCATCTAATGGGGAGATGAGGAAGCCTCTCTTACTCAGTCTGCTGGGTGGGGGGATTGAGGAAGGGGGTCCTGGGCCTGAGAAAGAGGGAGTTGGGGACCCCAGGTCTGCACCAGGAGTTGGCAGCTGCTTCCCTTCACTTCTTTTATTTTATTTTATTTTATTAGAGACAGGGTCTTGCTGTCTTGCTGGAGTGCAGTGGTAAGATTATAGCTCACTGCAGCCTCAAACTCCTGGGCTCAAATGATCCTCCTGCCTCCACAGTAGCTAGGACTACAGGCATGTGCCACCACACCCAGCGAATTTTCTAATTTTCTGTAGCGATGGGGGTCTTGCTATGTTGCCCAGGCTGGTCTCAAACTCCTGTCTTCAAGTGAGCCTTCTGCCCTGGCCTCCCAAATCCTGGGATTACAGGCATGAGCCACTGTGATGGCCTATCTTATTAAAAGAAAAGCTTTAGACAAGTTAAATTTAGCAGAGTTTAATTGAGCAAAGAAAAAACCAATTGGTAAATTGGGCAGCCCTCACAATCACAGCAGATTCAGAGAGACTCCAGTGTTGCCATGTGGCCAGAGAGAATTTTTGGACAGAAAATGGAAGTGAGGTACAGAAACAGATGGATTGGTTACAGCTCCACATCTGCCTTATTTGAACATGGTTTGAATAGTTGGCTGCGGTGACTGGCTGAGACTCAGCTGTTGTACAAGTGTACCCGTAAGTTAGATTTTTGATTTGTATAGGTTGTGGTTCTTACGTGATACCTCAACTATTCCAGTATGGAGGCTTTCTCAGGCCTAATTTTAGTTTAAAGTCTTTTTTTTTTTTCTTTTTGAGATGAGGTCTCACTCTATTGCCCAGGCTGGAGTGCAGTGTCGTCATCATACCTCACTGCAACCTCCACCTCCTGGACTCAAGCAACCCTCCCTCCTTCAGCCTTCAGAGTAGCTAGGACTACAGGTGTGTGCCACCACACCCTAGATTTTCATTTAATTTAACATTATGCAGATAGTTTCTTAGGTAATCTCTGGGAGCTGCCTTCGGAATAATAGATGAAATTCTGTCCGTTGTGCTGCTGACTGCTGGTCTCCGTTCTTCTCTGGAGGTTGATCTTTCCTAGTCATTTGCTGAGTTTCCTAGGGGATCATTCTTTTTTTTTTTTTTTTTATCTTTTTAGCCAGCTTACTCTAGAGAGGGAAGCATTCTTAAGACATGTCTTAAGCATGTTCTTAAGCATGTCTTTTGGAAAGAATCTTTCTTAGATAAGGAAATTCCAGAGAATTTAGAAGTAGCACTTGCTTACTTGGTTCCTTTAGTCCAGTGTCTGAAAACCATTGGTTCATGTAGGTTTTTTGTTTGTTTGTTTGTTTTGTTTTGTTTTGTTTTTTGAGACAGAGTCTCACTCTGTTGCCCGGGCTAGAGTGCTGTGGCATCAGCCTAGCTCACAGCAACCTCAAACTCCTGGGCTCAAGCAATCCTCCTGCCTCAGCCTCCCGAAAAGCTGGGACTACAGACATGTGCCACCATGCCCGGCTAATTTTTTCTGTATATTTTTAGTTGTCCATATGATTTCTTTCTATTTTTAGTAGAGACGGGGTCTTGCTCTTGCTCAGACTGTCTCGAATTCCTGAGCTCAAACGATCCACCCACCTCGGCCTCCCAGAGTGCTAGGATTACAGGTGTGAGCCACCACGCACGGCCTGGTTCATGTAGTTTTGTAACAGTAGTTGCCCCTCCTCCTATAGATATATATGGAAGCGTAATATTGACGGGGGAATATGTAATGGAAGAAATGGCTTGAAAAAACAGCAAAAATGTTTTATGTCTCTTTAAGATATCCCCCACTCCTTTTGGAGAACTAGGACCTGCATCCCTGCCTCAGGCCAGTGATTAGGAAGGGCAGAGGAATGTCTTTTTTTCTTTGTGGCTATAGGAGATGGCTCAAGGGAATTGTCTTGGTGAAGGTCATGAGATTGTTTTAGTAGAAGATGGGAAATGGGATTAATCTGGGCAGAGTTCATGAGATTGTTTTAGCCAAAGATGGGATTGATCAGAATCTTTAGAAGCTCTGTACTTCTGCTCAGAAGCAGGACACTGGTACTTTGAGATGGGAGTCTGCCAGCCTCCTCGTTGGCAAGCAAATTGATAAACTCCTTTTTTCTTCTCCTCAAACCACTTGTCCTTGTTCTTCTGATGCAGCCTCAGGGACAAGTGCTGAACTTTCGGTAACAGTTTGTCTGGATTTTTTACTTGTTTAATGCAAGGGGGACAGAAAGGGACACTGCTTAAACTTTCAAATAATTCCTTGTTAATAGTTTGCAACTGAGTTCCTTGATTATTTTAGAATATATAGTTCAGTTCTTCTTAGGAGTTGAGAATATTTGATTTTTATTTTCAACACCATGATTAGCTAATTCTTTAGACCATTTCCAGGTCAGTCATTAAGGGAGGACCTATTCTTCTGACTGACCAGCTACAAATCAGGTGTTTCCACAATCTTCTCCTCAGGTTCCATTAGTTTGGTAGAGCAGCTCACAGAACTCAGGGAAACACTTCACTTATGTTGAACCATTTGTTATAAAATCTATTACAAAGAATACATAGGAACAGCCAGATGGAGGAGATGTGTAGGGCAAAGCATGAGAAAAGGGACATGGAGCTTCCATGCCCCTTCAGGGGGCACCAGGGCACCACCCTCCAGGAACCTCCATATGTTCAGCTATCTGGAAGCTCTCTGAAACCAGTCTTTTAGGATTTTTGTAGAAGCTTCATTTTTTTTTTTTTTTTTGAGACAAGTTCTCTCTGTTTTTTGGGCTGGAGTGCAGTGGTATCATCATAGCTCGCTGCATCCTCAAACTCCTGGGCTCCAGTGATCCTCCTGCCTCAGCCTCCTGAGTAGCTGGGACTCCAGGTGCATGTTACCACACCTGGCTGATTTTTTAAAATTTTTTTAGAGATGGGGTCTTGCTATGTTGCCCACACTGGTCTTGAACTCCTGGAGTTAAGTGATCCTCCCACCCTGGCCTCCCAAAGTGCTGAGATTACAGGCATGAGTCACTGTGTCCAGCCTAGAAGCTTCATTATGTAGGCATGACTGATTAAATCACTGAGCACTGGTGATCCACTTAACCTTCAGGCTCTTTCCTCCACCTGGAGGTTGAGGGAAGAGGGCTGAAGGCCCAGTCCTTTACTCCTGCCTGAGTCTTTCTGGGGACTAGCTCCCATCCTGGAGCCACCAATCGTCTCAGTAGCATACAAAAGACACCCTTATCTATCTGGAGATTCCTAGGGTTTTAGAAGCTGTAGCCAGGAAACAGAAGATGACCAAATGTAGTTGACCCTTGAACAACACAGGAGTTCCCCACTCCCACAGCTGAAAATCCATGTATAGCTTTTGACTCCTCAAAAACTTAACTCCAAATACACTATAGTTGAATGGGAGCCTTACAAATTACAGTCGATTAACACGTTTTGTGTGTGTATTATTAATATATACTATATTCTTACCATAAAGTAAGCTAGAGAAAAGAAAATGTTACTGAGAAAATTGTAAGGAAGAGAAAATATATTTAATGTATTTACAATTCATTAAGTGGAAGTGGACCATCATAAAGTTCTCATCCTCATCACTGAGTGGGCTGAGAAGGAGGAGGAAGCAAGGTGTTGGCCTTGCTATCTCAGGGGTGGGAGAGATGGAAGAAAAACCAAGTAGACCCACACAGTTCAAACCCTTGTTGTTCAAGGATTAACTGTATATATTTCACATTGACTAAAATGAGGCAAACTAAGTAGAATTGCAGCCCTTTGTGTAGCACTGCTTTCCCATGGAGAACGCTGGCTTTGTAAGAGCTCGGCCGGCTGATAGGTGGATAGAGATCCCCATTATTTCACCTGTGGAGCAGAAATGAACATTCTCAGCGGTGTTCAGGGTTGGTTCCAAACCTCTGACTTGTGTGTTCAATCCCAGCAGAGGGACACAGCTGGACTTCTGGTGTGGGTGATCCACCTACATGTCACCCGCAGAGGTGGGTACAGGCACATCAGACTGGGAATTGAGTGCCACCCCCCCAGACTCAGAGGCCCTTCTCCCCCTAGACAATCTCCTCCAACCTGTAAACCCCAGTAAGGAAGTTTGGTCTGAATACAAAAAATATTACAAGTAGGGTTGCCCGTTAGGATGCTATTGCTATTGTTCACAGGAAAGACACTTAATGCCTAAACTACTTTGATTCCAAAATAAAGAAAAATCTGCTAATTCCAGTTAGTTATATAGAGGCTGGGGTTTTGGCACTTCTTGACTGGACACTCTCAGTGAGGTAGAAAAAATTCAGAAATTGTGGTGTACATATGTAGAGACTTAACAAACTTACTTTGCAGTTGGGGCTGCGGGGCCCAGAATCCTTTAGAATTGCTACCCTAATTGAAGTCAGGCACACCCTCTCCCAGTTATCCAATTAAACCCTAGTTTAGGTGCCACTGTGAAGGGATTTTACTGATGTAATCAAAGTCCCAAATCCTTAAATTAATCTAGAGGGGCAGCTGGGTGCAGTGGCTCACGCCTGTAATCGCAGCACTGTGGGAGGCTCAGATGGGAAGAGTGCTTGAGGCCAGGAGTTCAAGTTTGCAGTGAGCTGTGATAGCACCACACAGGAGCCCCTCTCTACAAAAAAAAAAACAAAAAAAAACAAAATAAGAGCTGGTCCTGAGGGGATTGTTTCAGCCCTCTCTCCCACCTGGGAAGCTACTGCTATCTCCAGATGCTTCCAGGATGATGACCTCTCTGGGTTCCAACACCCTCAACAGGCAGAACTGGGAGGATATGTACTTCTACATTCTGAGCCAGATGTGTCTTGGAGGAAATCCGTATATCTGAATGGCCAAAGAAAAGTGCAGGAAGGAATGTGCCTGGCCATTCGGAGTTTCTCTGGTGCTCTGGGGTCCGTATTAGTCTCAGGAAAGCTGAAGTGTGCCAAACCTGCAGTAAAGTAAAGAATGTCGGACCTGCTTCTTAGACCTTAAGTATGGCCTATACATATCCAGGTTCATGATGCAGGATTGTCTTTTAAGGATGACATGTCAAAGTCAGATGTCACCAAAGAGTATTGCATGCAGAATGTGGAGAGAGAGATTTCTAACTCTGACGGGATGTGGATGGGACGTTGGCGTGCTGGAGAAAGTCACATTCACCGGTGACATGCTACTCAAACTGGTGCGGACCACACCCTGCTATAAAAGGAATCAGCCCCACACTTGCAACTTCTGGGTGAAAGGAGAGTGTCCATACAGGCATGAGAAAACATGAGAAGCCTACTAAATCCAGATGGCCACTTCCTGATCAGAATATCAATGGCCCCTCTGCAGTGGGCAGGCGTTAGCCATGCCTCGTCTGGACCCACCAGAGGACAAGACTATCACCACACTATGTGATGGTGCTCTGGGTGACACCATTACTGAGAGAGACCTAAGAAATCCTTCCTACCGGTTGGAAGGGATCCACATGATCACTGTTGTGCAGAGACAGCAGAGGGCACTCTCATCCAGTTTGTCACTGGCAGGCTGCAGACGTGGCGCTGGGAAGTCCTTTAATAAGTTGATGTCGATGTACAATGGAGAAAGTCCCAATCAGCCAGTGGAAAAAAAGAAGAAAAGGATGGAACCACAGACTCTGGGATCAAGCTAGAGCATGTTCAGATCTGCCAGGAGCGCTTCCTCCTCCTGGAGCAGAAGCAGAGGCCTCTGCCGACCACTTCCACCTGCCCCCAGGGGTCCCCCAGCATGGTAAGCATTGCCCCTCCCCTGCCCCAGGCTTTGGGCCGCCCATGTTCCACCCAATGGGACCACCCTCTCCTTTCATGGGGGCTGCAGGGCCAATCCAATATCCTTCTCAGGACCCTCAGAGGACAGAAGCTCATGCTGGAAAACACTGCAGCCCTCAGCATGTCATCACCACTCTGGGGCTTTATGGAAGAAAGGATGCTTAAAAACCCCAGTAAATGAGTCTTGAAATAAACATATTTTCCCTGCCGTTTCATGGCAACTGAATGTGCTCAGAGGTGGCCAGTCGGAGAACGACAGTCATGCTTTTCTACATGTATTCAGAGGGTCCATGGAGCCCAAATAAGCTGCCAGTAACACATCTGGCTACTACTCCAACATGACTGATAAGACCTCACGCCTCTTCCCCTCACCTCTGCCGGGGACGAGTGGCTGGGTGAATTGGAATGTCCAGTGGAGTTATCTCCCCAATTATGTGTTTATCATATGGGGGGAAACTGACCTGTAGTTTGAAACCGTTTGACCATTTTTATGTCCATTGGGTATTTTCCTTTTTATCACCTAAAAAAAAGTGCCAGTAGTGGTGTCTGATTTAACTCCTTTGAAATCACATACTCAGAATGACAAGTCAAACTAGCAGCCAGCACAGCCCTGATCTTTTCCTTCCTCTCCTTTTCCTCATTTATTACTAAAGGAATCAGACTGATAGTTTCACTTCTCTATGCCACCAAACAACAACAAAAAGACAAAAATAAAAATTACTTTTTATTCTTATTGGATGGAAACACATATTTATGGAAATATATATCATTGAAGAAACTTGATGTCTGGGATGAAATTATTAATATTAATATTTTAAAGAACTTCCTATAAAACTCTTTAACACACGGAAATGAAAAGCACTGCCATGTGTTTGAACGGGAGACGTGTCACCTGTAGGTGGGGCTGTCATCTTCAGCATTCACCTGCCTGTACCTTTAGCCTCTCATTGTCATTCTGTGCTTCCCGGCAGGGGGCTATCTGTTTGGTCTTAGAATGTTTGGATATAACTGAATTGTAGATAGTAAAGGAAAGTGCATGTGCTACGTTTTTTGTTTTTAAATAATTAAAATGAGTCAGGAGAAAAAAAAAGTCTGGAACAATGTCTCCAGTTGCTGACAAGCTGGTTGGACTTATATAGGACTATCCTGAGGCCTAGAAGAGGCCTGAGAGTGAAGACTGTCCCTGTCGTCACAGAGAGGCTGGGCAGCAGACCTGGGCCAGAACTGGAGGGACATGTGTGCTCAGGCGCGTCCCTTCTGTATTCCCCTTCATGGTCTTTAAGTGATTGCATCAGCTAGGCCAGCCCATCTCACTGTGCTCTGAGAAGGGTAGAGGATTTGGGGACAGGCCTGTGCCCATGGTCTCTTCTTCACTAGAGTGAAAGGTAACACTGAGCTTGCCCCTGCCTCTCCAGGGGTAGCAGACAGACAGAGGCACTCTCCAGACAGACCCCAGAAACCCAGACTACACCATGGAGCACGGAGCCGCACAGAACTTCTGGGCCAAGAAGCTCCTAGAGGAAAAGAGGTTGCAGAAGGAACAGGAGGGGCTCAGCACTCAAGCAAGGCGCTTGTGGCGTTGGCGTTTTGAGCTAATTCAAGGTAAGGGTCAAGCGGAGAGGCTGGGACCCAGCAGCCGAGGATCTGCAAGCAGGCTGGAGCTTCAGGCAGGATGATCAATGTTGTTTGCAAGGACCATATGGGGAGGAAGGTTGCCATTAAATGCAACACCCATGGCGCCTTCAGGGACCTGAAGTGGCTGATCGCAGCTTGAACTGGCCTCCGTGGGAACAAGAGTGTCCTGCAGGAGTGGTGCATGATTGTTAAGGACTACATGTTTCTGGGGGACTCAGATCCATGATAGGATGAACCTGGTTCTTTATTACCACTAGAGCAGACTTCCCCTGGCCCTCCCCTCCTCTCCCACCCTCACACCCACACCTGTATGGGTACCTGTTTTTAAAAACTCACATTAATAAAAACTTAGATGCTAAAAAGAAAGAAGAATGAGCAGGAAGATGGGAGGAGGAGCTGACCAGGCCCCTGAAGGTGCTGGAGAGCTGAATCAAAGACCCCAGCTGGAGACGGAGGCTCTGAAGAACTGGCAGGAGCCCCAGGCCCTGAAGCAGCAGCGTCCCATGTGGCGAGGTCATGCTGCGACAGGGCCGCCTGTAGGAGGATGAGAGGTCGGGGAGGTAGATGCAGGAACGGGAGGGATAGAGGAATGGCTTTAGAGGAGATAGCTAGGAAAAAGACTGCTGAGACTCTGGCTCAGAGGAGGATGCTGCTCCCTCCCACCCAGCCTTCGGTGTTCCAGCGCAACCCCACTGCCTCCTGGATCAGGCCCCAAGGCCCAGGAGGAAGAGAGAGAGTTGGGAGCAGAGTGGCAGCACTCTGGCAGCAGGTCTCGCTGTTGGGTCTCGTCGTGGTGAAGATCACAGACGGGGTCACACCTCTGGCAGGGCCGGGCAGAATAGAAAGGTAGCACCTCTGCACTCCACATGCCTGGTGCCCTCTCCCTGAGCAAGCTGGTTGCTTATTCGGACAGCAAGGATAGCACAGGGAGCAAGTTATGTTTGTAAAATATACATCTGGTAAGGGGTTAATCCAAAGTATAGAAGGAACTCAAACTACTCAATAGCAAGAAAACTGATAACCAGATTAAAAAACAGGCAAAGAACCTGAATAGATATTTCTCAAAAGAAGACATGGAAGTGGCCAAAAAGTGTATGAAAAAAATGCTCAATATCATTAATCAGCAGAGAAATGCAAATCAAAACCACATTGAATTATCAGCTCACACCTGTTACAATGACTATTATCAAGAAGACAAAAGGCCGGGCGTGGTGGCTCATGCCTGTAATCCTAGCACTCTGGGAGGCTGAGGCGAGAGGATCGCTGAAGGTCGCTGTGATCTAGGCTGACGCCACAGCACTCTAGCCGGGGCAACAGAGTGAGAGTCTATCTCAAAAAAATAAAAATAAATAAAAATAAATGATAAATAATTTGTAAAAAGGAGAAAAAAGACAAACTAACAGGTGTTGGTGAGGATGTGGAGAAAGGGGAACTCTTATATTAATACACTGTTGGCAGGAATATAGATTAGTATAGCCATTAATAGAAAACAGTATGAAGGTTTCTCA
Organism: Varecia variegata; assembly: GCA_028533085.1. Lineage (NCBI taxonomy): Eukaryota > Metazoa > Chordata > Mammalia > Primates > Lemuridae > Varecia > Varecia variegata. The sequence continues at coordinate 133,472,762 of CM052436.1, read as the reverse complement.
AAAAACTAAAAATGGAACTACCACATGATCTAGCAATCCCACTAGTGGGTATTCCTTCAAAGGAAAGGAAATTGGTATATTCAACACTCATGCACCCCCATGTTTATTACAGCACTATTCACAATAACCAAGATATGGAATCAACCCCAGAAAACATTTAGCAATGTCTGGAGACAGTTTTCATTGTCACAACCAAGGGGGACCTAGTGGCACCTAGTGGCTATATGCCAGCTTGCTACTAAACGTTCTAAAATGGAAAAGACAGCTCTCCACAGCAAGGAATTATTTGGTCCAAATGTCAGTAGTGCTGAGATTGAGAAACCCTGCCCTCAAATGAGGAGCTTTAGCAAGCCCAGTCCTGAGCTGGAAAGAGAATTCTAGGACCAGCCCCTGCTGGTCTGTCCCATCTGCAGAAGAGCAGACAACTTGCCTTCTGACCAGCTGTGTTCTGGAGAGGACTTCCCTCCCACCTCTCTTCTATACTGCTTCCAACCACAGGTGCCCAGGACAATGGCTCTGAGGGTGTTTGCTCCTGGACACATCCAGAGTGTACCTGACTCCTTTGCAAAAAAGGCAGTGATTCAGCAGAGGGTCTTTGATGACCTAACTCATCTCTCAGTGTGTCCCCCTGACACATCTCAGCTTTTCCTTTCTCAGCTGCCTGGCCCTCCCTCCTCCCGAGTGTCAGCTCTGAGCCTGGCCCATGCATGTTCGCCCTGTGGGCTCATAGCAGCCCTACACTGAGGACCCCCAGGCATGAATGAGGATGGGTGCTCTGGCCATGTGTCCTCCAGGGTCATCTCAGTACTTGTTCCTTGCTTCTCTCCATCCGTCCTCACTCTCAGCAGCAGTGGCTGATCCCCACGATCTCTGAAGCAGATACAGGACCATCACACAGTGTTGACTTTGGTGCAAAGTCCCCTTGAGACAAAATGAATAGCATAATTCCAAATCCCAATGGCTAGTTCTCAGGAGCTCAATAAATACACAGTTATCAAAATAAAATGTCAAGACCAGGTATGTGTCTCTTGCTTATTTCTGCCTGCATCTGAGTTTGTAGCTGAGACCTCTAAGTAAAGGGGCAGGCAAGGGAGGGAAACAGACTCCCAGCTTTCTTGGCTCTGAGCATACTTTCCTAGCTGGGGTTTGGATTATTCCCTCAGGATGGAGGCTATGTGGGTCTAAAGGGTCTGCTGTTGGAATTCGGAGACCACAAGGCTTGAATCCAGCTCCCTCTCTTTCTCTTCACTGCATGATGTAGGCAACAAATTCATCCTGAGTCATAATTTTGTCATGTTGACATTGGGCTATTACTTCACAAACAATTGTAAGCATATACGCACACAGAGAACCTGGACTCTATCTCATATCTCATGCTCTGCATGTTCTGGAAGGAGATTACTGGTGTGGATTTATTTCTCCATTCCAAATTTCCTTAATATACACATAAGCAGCTTATGCCTTCAGTTATTCCTGGCCCTGTGTGAGTCCCAGGGATTTGTCGGCCTGCTCCTTTCTGGTGGTTCTTTCCCTGCCTTTCCTCAGACACCTGGACTGATCACTGCTCAGCCAAACATTTGAGGGGCCCTTCTGCTGGTCTTGAGAACTTTCTGTGGCACTCTCTAGTCAGCGGTACTCAGCGGTACTCAGCCCTGCAGTTTGTAGCCACTTTGCCCAACATGGACTCCAAACTCTGTCTTCCTGACTGCGAGAGCTTGCTGGACCTTGTGGGTCCCCTCTTGAGCTGGGACCTGGAAACTCCATGCAATGAGCTGAGCCGCTGGTGGGGTCTCCTCATCTCTTTCATTAGCTGAGGGATCTCTCTCCTGTTCTTTCTTAACCTAATGTCTGAAAATCATTGGATCGTGAAGTCTGTAAATTTTTTTTTCTTGTTCATTCTCCAGGAAGTGATCCTCCTTGGAGGACCTGACCCATTTCATTCAATCATGGTCAAAGCTAGAAACGCCACACTGTTTGAGGAAAGCAACCTTGAAGTTGATGCTGATATGGGCAGTAAATTTCCAGAGTGTATTTATAATCAAACTTGGGTGGTGTTAGTAAAATCATTGGCTATTTGTCTAAGGTTCATTGTTTCTATTGCCTAGCTGAGCTTACTCTGAAAGGGATCAGAGTGTGCCACCTCCAGATTATGCCGGTTGACATAAGGATGATTTTGAGCTACAGGCAATTGAGACTCAAAAGATGTAGGAAGAATTCTCTATAATTCAGATTTATCTGCCTAAAGTAAGGCATGGATTGACCTCCAGAAAGGTATCCCTCTTAACCAGAGACAGTAGAGAGCTACTGTTCTCATTGAAGACAGTGCCACCACCAGGATGAGTGTGCATAAACAGGGTCTAAAACAGCCCTTATCTTCCCTTACTTCACCCATATACTTCCATACTTCCTAGCCACTTGCGCCTGTTAAGAACAATTTTAAAAATTTAATATGAACACCTAATTGGCTTTTTCCATAATCAAAGTTAATTTTTTTTACAGCTATAAGAGAGGGGACTCATGCTGGCTCAGGAGCCCCTTCTGACTGGTTGCTGTGACTCTTCTGTTTTTTAGAAAACTGACCCATTTTAAAGATAGATTAAATGACCAGGGGCAGTGGCACATGCCTGTAGTCCCAGCTACTCAGGGGCTGAAGTAAGCTCCAGAGTTCAAGGTTGCATTGAGCTATGATGATGCCTGTGAATAGCCACAGCCCTCCAGCCTGGTCAATGTATAGAGACTCCATTTCTAAAAAAAAAAAAAAATAGATTACAAGGCACCCAGCTCCAGAAATTCCATTCTGGTTTGTTCATTTCAAACAGTGGCCTCCCATAAACATTGTTTAACAAATTTAAACTATATTTTCCTTTATTAAGAGGGTAAATAAGCCTCTGAGTCTAACTTCAATTCTAACCAACCTATTTTTTGTGAACCCCAATGCATGTAAATATTAATAAAAGTTTTGTGTTTTTTCCCCATTTTTTTAAAAAAAAAAACAACTAGAAATGCTGCTTTGATTTTGTTGATTTTGAAATAAGCCCTTGGATCCTTTCTTTTCCTCTCTATATTATGAGAAAAATTTTGTGGAATTTGAATAATGTCAAGAATCCTGTATATTTCCTGACCTGGGACTTGGGGTGGGGAGGTTAGGATGCTGGATCCTTGCAATTTTCACTTGTTTATCATCTCCCACTAACTGACTCATACCATTTTGGGCTTTATCAATATAGATGGAGCATCACTGAGAAACACTTAGATATGCATTCAAAAGAATAACAAGGTGCACCTACATGGGTCTGTTCCGTCCAAGCAAACTATTAATCTTGGAAGTGACCAAGAAAATAAGAGTTTCCTATAAAACCTGGAATTACATGAAAGGTACCTCGCTGAGAAGTTTGCTGGGCTTATGCTGCAACATTGAGACTTTAAAAGCCAGAGGCCAGGATCAGAGAGGCCCCACAGAGATCCAGGGATATGACATCTCTTCAGGTTTTTCTCTTCTATATTCCAGTTCATGGCCATAAAGGGAGCAGCTTCAGCAAGCCCAGCCCTTCAGACTGTGGAGCAGGGCAGAGAATTCTGAGAGGGGACCCTGCACACTGGTTTCTTGTGCACATCAGCCCATAGGACTTGTAATATAAACGTGCCCCATGCCTCTCTCCTGTTTGCTTCTCAGCAACTGGTGGACAAAGTGGTGGCCCAGAGATGCTTTTGTGGCTTCATTCAGAGTGGACATGGCCCTTTGTAAAGCCAAGATTCAGGGAGACGGTGCATTGGTCCATCATGTCATCGTGAGTTCTGGTATTTCTCTCTCTGTCTCACTGATTCTCTGGGCACAGTGGGAATCACTGAGTGTGTGTCTCCCCGAGGGCTCCCTCCTCCGCCCTTGTTCCTACCCACAGTCAGCCTCTCTCCACAGAATCTACGGTAAAGATGGCCGTAGATTCTTTTCAACATTTGTTTCTCTTGTACCCCAATTTCTCTTATTTTGGGATTCTTAATTATCTCTCTTAAATTAATTTCCCCTTTGCTATTCAGGAACCTGAAAAGACTCCGTTTTATTTTGAGTGTAAAATACTTCCTTAGCACATCAGAAACTCCCCCAGCTCACCCGGCCCGCCGTCTGTCTGATCCGCGCAGTCGCCTTCGCGCAGGACGCCCCCGTCACTTACACTTTCATTACCTTCAGCTACCTCTGTCCCACAGCGCACTATACAGTCGTCCTTTGCATTTCAAAAATTCAGCCAAGAAACTTCTCAAATTAATTTTTATATGGCTTTCCGCTGACTCGGGTTTCCCGGGAGGCGCCGCTTCCGCCTTCCAGTCAGGCCCGGCAGCTGGGGCGGGAGGCAGAGTGTCCTCTTCCTCCCTCCGGCGAGGCCTGGTCGCTGCGGGCCCGGCCCCGGGCGCCCCCGTGGCGGGGCAGCGGGTGGAGGTCGATGGCGGGATCACGGAAGGGGGCGGCCAAATCTTGAGAGTCTACGGCCTCGCGCTGTCTCCTGGGCCTCCCCTTGCGGGCGCAGGAGATCCGGCCCGGTCGCAGCACGCCACGACTGAGGCCTCGACATTTATCTGGCCTGGAAATGGTTCGAGATTTGTGTGATGGGCAACTGGAGGGGGCAGAAATCGGCTCAACAGAAATAACCTTTACACCAGAGAAGATCATAGGTGGCATCCACACAGCAGGTACCAAGACAGCAGGGAGTGTGTGCCTCTTAATGCAGGTCTCCACGCCCTGCGTTCTCTGCTGCTTCTCCAGCAGAACTTCGTTTGAAAGGTGGAACTAATGCTGAAATGGCACCACAGGTCGATTACACAGTAATGGTTTTTAAGCCAATTCTTGAGAAATTTGGTTTCCAATTTAATTGTGACATTATAATGAGGGGATATTACCCAAAAGGGGGTGGTGAAGTGATTGTCTGAATGTCACCATTCAGTAAATTTAACTGACTATGGCTCTGTGACTAAGACATATGGAAGAGCTTTTGTTGCTGGTGTTCTGCCATTTAAAGTAGCAAATGATATGGCAGCAGCAGCTGTTACATGATGCATCAGAAAGGAGATCAGGGATTTATATGTTAACATCCAGCCTGTTGAAGAACCTAAAGACTAAGCATGTGGCAATGGAAATGGAATAATAATTATTGCTGAGACATCCACCGGCTGTTTGTTTGCTGGATCATCGCTTGTTAAACGAGGTGTAAATGCAGACAAGGTTGGCATTGAAGCTGCTGAAATGCTATTAGCAAATCTTCGACATGGTGGTACTGTGGATGAATATCTGCAAGATCAGCTGATTATTTTCATGGCATTACCCAATGGAGTTTCCAGAATAAAAACAGGACCAGTTACACTGCATACGCAAACAGCTATACATTTTGCTGAACAACTAGCAAAGGCAAAATTTACTTTGAAAAAATCAGAAGATGAAGAAGATGCCTCTAAAGACATTTATATTATTGAATGCCAAGGAATTGGCATGACAAATCCAAATCTATAGGGTATTTGCCTCTTAAGTGATACCTCAATGATGTATTGCACTAATTCATTTCATAAATACTGTAAAACGATGAATAGGAAGTAACCTATTAAAAGACCTGACTTAAATTTGGAGATGAAGTTCAATGTTGTAGATTTGCTGAGAATGCTTCATCAAATCAATCTCACTTTGAATATCTCCTGAGATATGGACAATGAAATATGAGAGTTGGTGGATATGTATGATAGCTGACTTCAGTATTAAAGTATTGAAATAAAATATCTTTATACCTGAAAAAAAATAATTTTTATATGAAAATATTGGTTTAACTTAAAGTAATTTTTATATTTTCCCAAGGAATTAATACTGAAATATTACAACAATTTACTCTAAACTAGATAATTTTCCCTAAGCTTTATCACTTAACACCCATCTTTCCTCATCCTTGCAAGCAGCCTTATAAATGTACAAAACACACTTCCTTTTAAATTCACAGGCTCTTTGAAAAAATTTTCAAATGTCAAGAAGGGCTTTCTAGATCATGCTCTAGTCTTCTGCCCCAGGCCCCTGAGGTTCTCTAGGAGGTTCCATCCTATTGTCAGAAAGAAAAAAGTCCATGGACAGGCGTCTCTCTTAAAGTTCAGCTTCTGAGCTGGATTATGCATCAGAACCAGGGACTTGATTTTCGGGCCTCAAACTGGATCATCAGGTCGGAATGCCTGGGACGGGACCTCCTCAGGATGGTATGTTTAATACCATCTGTAGATAGTAGCTCTAACCTATACCTGGGTTTGACTCACAGTCTCTAAAGTCTGTGGGAGCACAGTGAGGTGGGGAGGCACCAAGGCAGGCCCTGCACTCAGTGTGTTACAGCAAGTGTTACAGCGAGTGGTCCCGAGGACAAACCGAGCGGCACACGGAGAATCAGAGAATTAAGGTTTATTTGCCGGCGGGCTCAGAGGGATCTCGCCGCCAAATTCTGAGCCCCGTCTATCTAATTTTTCCCATTTTTATTAAGTTGGGGAGATCTAAGGGGAGGGGTCTCAGGTGACTAATGTCTGCCAGGTAATAGGTTTAGTGTCTGCACCAGGTAATAGGTTTAGTGTTATGCTGATGTGCCAGATGTTAGGTTAGTGGTATGCTAATGTGCCAGGTGTTAGGTTAGTAATATGTTAATGTGGGTTTTCCGTGAGGGGTGGGGGTCTCAGGTGGCTGCTGTGCTAAGTAATAGATGGGGGTTTTCCTTATCATTCCCCCCTTTGATGCCCTTATATGTCTATGATAGGGCATCATTTCCCAGTGGATTATAGCCTTGTAAGGCCATTATGTGAGCTGTTGCTTTCCAGGTTACAGTTGTCTTTATAAATTTAATAATTGTGTTGAGTATGTAGGGGCCTATAGTGAGAAGGAGAAGAATATTAGTGGCCCAGCCAGAGGTAGTAGCCATGAAGTCCATTGTCTCAAGTCGAAACCCCAGGTTTGTTTTAATTAGTGGAGGGAATTTAAGTCCTAGCATAACAAGTCTCAGGGCAGGGTTTTTCTGCCATAGTTGTTAGGGTGAGTGCCCCAACCAGGAGGACTGTAGGGACTGAAGTAAGAGTACATATCCTACGATGAGCTAATATATCACAGTTAGAGATGTCCTCTGTAGTACAGTTTAATCTTCCGGAGCTACCGAGAAGAGTCTAATCCCCAGTAAAGTCACTATAACCCCAATGAGGGCCAGGGCCAGTGGTTCCATTTACTCCTGTTCAGTCCTGGGTGTGGCTGTCCTTGTTGGCAGACGGTTAAGCTGGATCTTCAGTGGGTTCCACTGGTCCTGATGTGCAGTCCAGAGATCAGTTTCGTTGTCTGGTTCGGCCTTTTACACCCAGGAGTGGTGGATCCACGGAGTGATACCTGCAACTTTAACAGCAGCGGGAGTAACTAGTATCACAGTGTGGGGACCCTTCCAGGTGGGCTCTAGGGGTGTTCTTTTCCAGTCCTTTACCCAGACTAGATCCCCAGGTTGGTGGGGGTGGACAGGGAGACCCAGGGCCATAGGGGTTTTTTTTAGAACGGTGTGGTGGATATGGCACATAGTTTTGGCTAAGGCTTGGAGGTGTGTGTTTATATTCAATTCCCCTAGTTGTCTAATGTTTCCCCTTAATCGCTTGATGAGTGGGGGAGGTCTACCGAACAGGATTTCAAAGGGTGAATATCCTGTAGGCCCCGGTATGCACCTGACTCTGAACAGGGCTAGGCTTAGCATGTCTACCCAGGGTAATTGTGTTTCCTGACATAGCTTTGCTAGAGTGGTCTTGAGAGTCCAGTTTATGCGCTCTACTTTCCCTGAGCTCTGTGGTCTGTAGGCTGTATGTAGTTTCCATTTGATTTCTAGTGCCTTGGTGAGGGTTTGCGTGACCTCCACAGTGAAGCTTGGTCCATTGCCACTGTCAAATGAGACTGGTAGACCATACCGGGGGGATGATTTCTCTCAACAGAAACTTTGTCACTTCCCTAGCCTTCTCGGTCCGGGTAGGGACTGCCTTGACCCAGCCTGAGAAGTTGCATATCACTACCAGCAGGTATCTATAGTCCCGACATGGTTTTACTTCTGTGAAATCAACTTCCACATCCTTGAACCTAGAGGTTCCGGAGTACTGAATTCCTGGGGTGGGTCTCGGCCTGACCGCTGCATTGTTTTTAGTGCAGGTCTGGCAGCGGGCGCTGACTGCTGCCGCGATGGATGGAAGTTTGGCGATGTAGTAGTACCGGGCTAGGAGCTGCGTGAGGGTTGTTTTCCCTAAGTGAGTCAGGTTGTGATGTCGGGAGACAATAGAGTATGCTAATTTACTGGGGATAAAGATGTTATGGTTCCGTAGGTGCCACCATCTGTCTGCGTCCTTCTTGGCCTGTTCCTGCTCTGCCCACTGGTTCTCTTCTGGAGTATATTTTGGTTTTTCAGGCCACTCGGGTATCAACAAGATTTGGGCACTGGGTCACAGTGTTGTCCTCTGAACATTTTCGGGTGGCTGCATTTTTGGCTGCTTGGTCTGCTAGGCGATTCCCGGTGGCAATTGGATCTGTGCTGTTTTGGTGCCCTTGACAGTGGATGACTGTAATTTGTTTTGGCTCCCAAACTGCCTCCAGGAGTTGGAGAATTTTATTTTTATTTTTGATCTCCTTTTTACCTGCAGTCAGCAGTCCCCTCTCCCTGTATATTGCCCCGTGGATATGTACTGTGGCAAAGGCAGACTTAGAGTCTGTGTATATGTTTGCCTTCTTACCCCGGGCATGCCTGAGGGCTTGGATGAGGGCCCATAGCTCCGCCCTTTGTGCTGACCACCCTTGGGGCAAAGGGGCTGACATGATGACCTCATCCACTGTGGCGAAGCCCGCCAGTCGTTTCCCATTCTGGATAAAATGCTGCCATCCGTGTAGAGTTCTAAGTTTGGTGCTGGTAGAGAACTATTTTTCAGATCTGGCCGGCTGGCATAGACCTCCTCTACCGCCTTGGTGCAGTCATGGTCCGGGGGCCCTGGCTCACTGGATAGGAGGGTAGCAGGATTCAGGGTCCGCACAGTCTCCAGGGTGACCCGCGGATTGTTGCACAGCAGTCCTTGATACTGCGCTAACCGATTGCTTGAGAGTCACCGGTGCCCTGAGGTGTTCATTAGAGATATCACTGTATGAGGGACTCACATACGGAGGTTTTGTCCCAGTGTGAGTTTGTCTGCTTCCTTGAATAGCAGGAGCGTGGCCGTTAGTGCACGGAGGCAATGTGGCCATCCTGCCGCTACCGGATCCAATTGTTTTGACAAGTAAGCCACTGGTCTCTGCCAGGGGCCCACAGTTTGAGTCAAACCCCCCAGAGCCACTTGTTTCTTCTCATGTACAAACAGGTTAAAGTCTTTGGTGACGTCCGGTAGCCCTAGTGCGGGGGCTTTTTTTAGTAAGACTTTTATTTCCTGGAAAGCCCTTTTGTGACTCTCGGCCCATTCCAATTCTTTGTTTTCAGGCCCGTGTGGAGCCTCGTACAGAGGCTTGGCCTTTAGGGAGAAACCTGGGATCCGGATGCGGCAGAATCCTGCTGCGCCGAGGAATTCCCTGAGTTGTCTCCATCTGGTCGGCCTGGGAATTGTACAGATGGTGTGTTTATGTTCATGTCCCAGTGTCCAGCACCCCTGAGTGATGTGGAAATTGAGGTACTTCACCTGTTGCCTCCAGATCTGTGCCTTTTTCCAGGAGACTTTGTATCCTTTGTCAGTGAGCAGTTGGAGCAGGCACCGGGTTCCCCGTCGACAGTCTTCTCTGGATGGGCTCGCTAGAAGGACGTCATCGACGTACTGTAGAAGTGTGCAGCGGGTTTCTTCTCGCAGAAAGGAGATGAGGTCAGTGGCGAGGGCCTCCCCGAACAGAGTTGGTGAACTTTTAAGTCCCTGTGGTAGTCGCGTGCAGGTAAGCTGGGTTTTCCTTCCAGTCTGAGGATCCTCCCACTCAAAGGCGAACAGGGGCTGACTCTTCGGAATGAGCCGCATGCAGAAGAAAGCATCCTTTAAGTCCAGGCAGGAGAACCAGGCAGCATCAGGAGGAATAAGGCCTAGGAGGGTGTATGGGTTCGGTACCACTGGGTGGAGAGTCACTGTGGCCTCATTAATTAGTCGCAGGTCTTGGACGGGCCGGTATCTACCTCCGTTGGGCTTTTAGACTGGCAGGAGGGGAGTGTTCCAGGGAGATTGGGACTCCACCAAAATCCCCTCCCGCTTAAGCCTATAGATGTGTTCCTGAATTCCCGCTCGAGCCTCCTTGGGGATGGGATACTGTCGTCTCCTGATCGGTTGGGCGCTCGGTTTCATCTCGATCACCAGGGGTGCATGTTGGTGTGTAAGACCAGGAGGGTTGTCCTGCGCCCATACCAACGGAAAGTCCTGCCGGAAGTCAGGCGGGTTCTGTTCCTCTCATCGTACAGCTTCCACTTCGATTCCTGAGGCAGAGTGACCGCCATTATGAGAGTCTCTGGAGCACTTAGTGTGAGGCTCATGGTCCCTTCTGGGTGGAAAGTGCTTTGGGCTTCCAGTTTGCTCAGGAGATCTCGACTTAGGAGGGGCACGGGGCAGTCTGTTATGTATAGGAATTCATGTCTTATCTGGTGGCCCCCATCTGGCATATTCGGGATTGGCAGAAGGGTCGAGCTACTCGAGTTCCAGTGGCTCCCACAATGATGGTTTCCTGCTTTGTAAGTGGAGCCACGGGGGTTGTTACCACCGAATGTTCTGCCCCAGTGTCCACCATGAACGTTATTGGTTGGCCCCCCACTTCCATTACGACCGTAGGTTCCCAGGGGCCAAGAGTCAGGGAACCTGGTCGGTCCTATTCTGAGTCGACCCCAGTGAGACCGATGAGGTCCTGGGTCTCCAGCTCCTGCTGGAAGCCCCTGGACAGGTTCCTGTTTTGCGGTCGGTGGTTTCTTTTGTTGGGGCATTCATGTTTCCAGTGACCAAACTCCTTACAATAAGTGCACTGGTCAGGCTTCAGGGTCCCTCGTCTCCTGGGTCCTCCTTCCCGTGGTGGGCCAGGTTTCTTGGCTGGGTCAGGTCTTCCGAGGGCAGCAGCCAGGAGAGCAGGTTTCTGTTTTATTTTCTGGTCCTTCTCCCTCTGGGCGGTCCAGTCTCAATTAATGTAGACTTTCTGGGCCACTTTCATCAGCTGCGTGATGTTTATTTCTGCAAACCCTTCAAGTTTCTGGAGTTTCCATTGGATGTCAGCATAGGACTGCCCAACAAATGCAGCATTCACCATCCACTGATTTTCAGCCGCCTCTGGGTCTAAGGGTGTACAGACTCGGTAGGCCTCACAAAGGTGCTCGTAGAATTCCTTCGGTGATTTCTCCGGCTTCTGGGTGATCAGAGCAACTCTGTTCATGTTGGCTGGTTTTCTGGCTCCCTCCCGGACCCCATGGAGGAGAGCTTCCGATACCTTTCGAGTGCCTCTTGTCCACTCGGGGAGTTGAAATCCCAGTCCGGATTGGTCTCAGGTGCTGCCCTCAGTGCCCATTGCTCCACGTCTAAGGTCCCTGCTGGAGTCTGGTCCTGGAGCCACCTCCGGGTCCCAGCTACAATCCTGCGTCATTCTTCCGTGTTAAAAAGGGTCAGAAGGAGCTGGCGGCAGTCTTCCCAAGTGGGATGGTGGGGCTGAAAGATGGATTCTAGGAGGTCAATGAGGGCCTGAGGTTTTTCGGAGTAAGGCGGGGTGTGGTGCTTCCAGTTCAGAAGGTCGGTGGTGGAGAAGGGCTGGTAGTACAGGACCGGCTGCCCTGTACTGTGAATGGACCCTGTGAATGGACCCATCGTCTGTAACCTGCATCGGACCTCGCTCCTCACGCAGGGGCATCTGGAGGGCTGAAGTTGGGGCCTGAGCTGACCGTAGCCAGCGGGTGATGGTAGTGTCGGCACCTGGTTGGTCTGGAATTGGTGGCGGGGAGACTGATGGTGGCAGGGTGTCTGGTGGATTTGGGGGCACTTCAGGAGGTGTCACGGTAGGGTTGTACAGTGGTGGAGCCTCTTCAGGAGCTTCATGATGGATGGGTTTGTACACTTTGGAGTCTCTGGTCCTTTGGGCCACAAAAATCCTGCTCTATCCCTTATTAGCACAGAACCGGACCCAAGGGGGCAGGGTCTGAGCAATTTCTAGCCATAAATTTATGTGAGGGAATTGGTTGGGATGGCTGGGAGTCCCGGTCACAACTTTCCAAACTGCTCAAATGGTGGGGAGGTCTAGGGTTTCTGTCGCAGGCCAGTCAACCCCGAATGTGGGCCGTTCGTGTTCACAGAGGGCCCTAAGTCTGCTCGGACTCAGTATGATGCCGTAATCTCCTGTGAAACCCTTCTTAAAGTTCTTTAACATGCATTTAAGGACTGTAGGCTTAGATTCTATGCTACCCATCTTAGACCCTTGAATGGTGTCGCAGCTTAACAGAAAAAGGGGGGGAGTTTCTCTCAGGTGTCTGCCTGGCTGCGTCCCTCGCGGGAACTTAGGCATGTCTTGGCTAAGTTGTGCCTGTATAAACCCTGGGCCTGGTCACTACTTTTAGGGGAGTGAATCACCGTTATGCTGTACGCCGCCGCCACAGAACCGCAGGTGAGGACCCACTCAGATTCCTTAGCCGTAGCTGTGGAACCACAGACAGTCACTCTTCACTCACTCACTCAGGCAGAGGACACACATTTCCGCCCTGGGAATTCCCTGCACTCAGGAGGTGATCAAGCTCCTCTTCCGTCGTCTGATGGGCCTGACTCGGATGGGTCCCTGGACCCTACCTGGTCTAATGTCTCTAGACCTGATTTGACTTGTCCTTCTCTCTCTGGCGAGTTCGGGACCCCGCGGCCGGCGGGAGCTCCTGAGGAGCGAAGATATTCCGCAAAAAGGCTGTTGGCGCTGGTTCGCTTCTGTCGCTGAGGTCCCGCCGGTTGCTGCGCCTGTCCCCGAACTGGTGGCTTTAAGGGGCCAGCGCAGTTGGTTTTCCCAGTCAGGGAACCAAAATGTTACAGCAAGTGTTACACAGCAAGTGGTCCTGAGGACAAACCGAGCGGCACACGGAGAGTCAGAGAATCAAGGTTTATTTGCCGGCGGGCTCAGAGGAGTCTCGCCACCAAATTCTGAGCCCCGTCTATCTAATTTTTCCCATTTTTATTAAGTTGGGGTGATCCAAGGGGAAGGGTCTCAGGTAATTAATGTCCTTCCCCTTGTCCTTACCAAGCCAAGTAATAGGTTTGGTGTCTGCACCAGGTAATAGGTTTAGTGTTACGCTGATGTGCCAGATGTTAGGTTAGTGATATGCTAATGTGCCAGGTGTTAGGTTAGTAATATGTTAATGTGGGTTTTCCGTGAGGGGTGGGGGGTCTCAGGTGGCTGCTGTGCTAAGTAATAGATGGGGGTTTTCCTTAACAAGTACAGCTCACAGCAAAGCCCAGGATGCTCCTCTAAGGCAGAGATCTCAACCCAGGTCTCCTTTTAGAGGCCTCCAGGGAGTTTTCTATAAACACAAAGCCCTGGGCCCTGGCCACAATAATATAATTAAGTCTGAATCACTAGGTTTGGCCTTTGCAAAACCTTCAAAATGATTCCACTGTAGAGTCAGGGCTGGGAAGGTGTTCCGCACCTGAATTCACTTGCAGACAAGATCCACGATTTCACTGACTTACAGACCTGTGGGAGCGATAGACTTGACCAAGGAATTGTGTTGAAATGTACTAAGCGTTGGTGGAGGTTGAGGTCAGAATGGCAGCACCTATGAGGCTGTCACTGGCTGAGAAGGCCTCTGTGCCCAGGGTGACTGAGAGCTGAGGGAGGAGTCAGAGCCAGCTCGTGCCTGTAGCTCAGGAGCAGCAAGGCCGAGCGGCCCTGTGTCCGTGCAGTCAGAAGTGAGGAGGAAGTGTGGCTGGAGCGTGGCTATCCAGAGAAAATCAACGGGATCTGTAGCTGCCACGTGGATGAAGACTGTGGAAACAGCTTGACTGCAGACCGCGGACGGTATAACCAGGGTCCCCTTTAGATGTGTTGGCTGTTGTCCATAGAAGTGACCCTTAATGCCTGCACTATTTGAGTTCAAGTGTGAGGGGGAGAAAAGTGAATTCCATATAGAGTAGAATTTCAAGAGTTTCTGCTTCAATAGAAGCTGTCAATGAGGGAGAAAAGGAATTCAGTAATTGTTTCTGTCCTTCTGCTTTCCAAACGGCCTGGAAGGAGTTGCCATTCACGGGAAGGTGGAAGCCCTGAAAAGGAGGTGAGGTGAGGGTGATGCTAAGTGTGGATCCTCTGAATGGGGGCTGCTGATAGACTCTGGAGCTGAAAGTTCCTGAAGCTTCTATTTTTCTCACAACAAAACAAATAGCTCTAGCCTAAAGAAAGACTAGGTGTTTATCTGGATTTGGGGATCTTTGGTCAGATCTTTGTCTTAGATAGTCCCTTATGCAATCAGTGTGGGGATGTATTGCATGATCTTAAAGTGGGAAGCACAGAGCCCATTTAGGAATCTTCCTGGCCATAGGGGTTTGTCAACAGAGAGAGGCTCTGAAAGGACTGATGTTTATTTGGAAATAAAACATTGCAATGGGAATGTGCATGGCATAGTAAACTATGTGCATGTTCAGGGAGGTAAAGGAAAACAAAGATTTTTAAAGGAAAAATGAGGAAGATTACATAATTGTTTTAAATAATCATTGTCGGCTACAAAGATCCATAACAAGGGTGACACCAGTCAGGTTGGACAGGCAGTTGTCAGGCAGATATCCTTGCAGAAGTATTTTTTGTGTGAGATTGTGAGGGCCTGTGTGCAAGGTTGTGGTTTCTGTAGAGTCTTTTATTATCAGACATGCAAGTGTGAGAACCCTCTCTTTGTGGCCATCTCCTGCTCTAATTGTCAGGGTTTTCTAACGTTAGTGACTCCACTTTGATTCCAACAACTTTTACAGGTTATAGTTTAACAGAGTCCTGAAATCTGTCTGTGGGAATGAAGAGAATGTGATCTTTTTAGGTGACATGAAAAGAATCAAGGATTACACTTGGGCCAGTGACATTTAGCTTGAAGTGACTGCCCAGTGCCCCTCGCTGTCTGCTCAGACTCCACCTTGACATGAAGGCCGCAGTTCTGAAGGATCGAGGGAAATGGAGTGGACTGTACCTGAGATTCAAGTTTTACTCTGAGTGGGATTCGTGATAGAAACTCCAGGCTGCATCTGAGAGTCAGAAGCCAAAAAACAATCTAAGCATTCTATTCCCTACATTCTTTTTTTTCTAGAAACTGTTTTCCAAGATAATGTTCCCTACATTCTTGACCACCCTATGCACTCAGCACCACTCTGCTTAATCCCTGCCATCAGTTCGTCCACCCGTTAGCCCCTGTCAAAAGAGAAAATTACAACCAAATTAATTGAAAGATCTCGGTTGGCTTCATTGTGGTTCTAGAATTGGGAATGCTTCATTCCATGAAACAGAATAAGTGTCCATTGAATCTAGCAGAGGTTGGCCTTATAGACAGAAAAAAAGCTGAGGAAACAGAAACAAAGTAAAGGTGGATTGGGTATTTCAAAGTTACTGTAAGTTACTATAAGTTACTTTACTGTAAGGAAGGGACAGGGAGAAGGAACAATAAAAAGATAACTGATTAGTTAACATCAGTTACTTCATTATCATGCCGATTGAGGACTGAAACTGGTCTGTTTGGGAAACTGGGCTGTTATCTCTCCTTCCTGATTTCTTCTCAGGTCAGATAACAACTCAGTCTGGGTTTGGTGAGCATGGGCGGCTCCATTTTGATTTTCAGTCTGGTCTGTTGGGGCCTGGTGTAGGAGTTTAACCCAAAACAATGGCCTCGTATAATTTCTGTTCAATACCCCCTTCACATTCTCCCCTTCTGTGACCCCACCTCGGCATACGCACATCTCAAGTCTTTCCTCCAGTAAAGAGAAGAGTTCTGTTCTCCCTCTCTCCTTCCTTCCCTGAACTCTTCTTTCAACTCAGGGCTTTCGTAGTGGTCCCACACGCATCGCTGCCACCCCCGTCTTACCGTTCACCTTCAACCAGCTAAAGCCTGATCTCTTTTCCTAACCATTTAAACCACTCCCTACAAGCCATAAATAATACTCAAGCCAAACTCCAGGACACCACTGATTCTTTAACTCCAACTTGTTGCAGAAATGTTGACAACCTCTGAATTTGCAGGTGGGAATGTGGGGGCCAGAGGCCCATAGAATCACTGCCCAAGTCAACCTCTAGCTCATCCTGTGCCACTTATTCAGTGAGACTCTAGTGCAGGTGCTGCAGTGAAAGAGCTTTGCAGATGTCATTTAAGTCCCAGAGCAGTCTATTTGCATGTAATCAGAAGACTTCAATCCAGAAGGTCTGAATCACATCCAAGCCCTTTAACAGCAGCTGGACACTCATGAGCTTCAGACACTTCCAGAAGCAGAGAGGAGCAAACACATTTTCACACTTGGGGACCTCCTGACTCACCTGAATTCCAGCAGTGCAGAGGATGTGCCAGCTCTCTGCAGGCCCTGGGCTAGGCCCTGTGGGTGCAGGAAGCCTCAATAATAAAACTGGGGGTAAGTGGGAGGGGCCTGCTTCCCGTGTGTTAGTGGGAGGGTGGCTGGGCTGTCCATCTTATATTCTATTCACGAGCATTTTTGCAGCCATTAACATACATGCCATGCAAGCTTCTACATTCTTTTTTTTTTTTTTTTACTGTATTATTGCCTGAACTCATAATTTATTTTTGACATAGATAAGTAACCTCAATAACTAAAGCAAGCTCCTCCAACAAGACCAAGACAGCAGCTCTTCTTCTAAGGTGTAGGTTTTGCCCAGAATTCCCGATACATGGAATAGCCCATAGCAAGAGTCATTGCTCCCACAACAAAGCCTTGGGCTGCCAAGCTTCTACATTCTTTACGGGTAAGAATTTTACTAATTTAATTCCCAAAGCAAGCCTGACAGCAGGTGTTATTACTACTGAGTCATAGTACAGTAATTACCTTGACAGGGATCCACAGGTGTACTTTTCAGAGTTAGGAGTAATAACCTGCAGTCTGGCCCCTGAATTCATGACTTCTGTTCAGTGGTGCTTCCTGATACAGTCCTGCAAAAATCCAGATTTCAGGAGACTGTGTGTCTGCTTTGATTGTTCATCCCAGTCACAATTTGCATCCCTCAAGTTCCATTTAGATCCTTCCTATATTTTCCTATGCTCATGCTTCTCCTACGTGCCTGACCATAGCTGTCTGTTTACAGAATTACAAAGTCCTTCTCCACGAATTCTACCCTTTGTGTCATTTCTGGGTCTATTGAGTGATTTCACAGTGGTGGTGAATTTCATGACTGGTAATTTTAGGTAGGAGGCCAGCAATGTGCATTTTTAGGTTGTTGGGTTCTAGATATTGTGTGTTCCTTTCAGTAATGTTGGGCTTTTACTCTGTGGTGCAGTTAAATTACCAGGAAACAGGTTTATTTCACCATTTGGTGAAAGGCTTGTATTTTGCTTTGCTTCAGAAGGTCTGAGCTGTGATTTCCAGCGAGAGAAAGAGGAGGAGGAACTGATGGAAAAGCTCCAGAAGGAAACCCATGAAGATGAGGACCCTGAGTATAAGAATGAGTTTAAAACACATCTGGGCCCCAATATTGATCACGCACTCTTCAAGAGCCAAGCCCGAGAGGGGAATATGCAAGTAGGACGGGGTCTTTGCAGACTCTGCACCAGGCTCTGGGCTGAAAACAAGAGGGCTCGTGGGGAGTGGTTTAAATGGTTAGGAAAAGAGATCACTGATGCCCAGTGAGAGATGAAGAAATAGCACAGTTCATGACATCTCCACTTCCTCAAACCCAGTGTCATAAAAAATAAAATTGGAAATTGAACAGACAACCAACCCTCTACTTTTTCTCCCTGGTGATTGGGGTTGGAGGGACCTGAGTGATACAGAAATGTCAAGGGGCAGCTTCTGGGGTACCTTGGGTCTGCCTCTTACCCTCTGTCCTCTCCCCATCATTCTTGCTGCAGGGGGCATCCTTTCCCCTGAGGGCACATTAGGTAAGGACCCAGTGGGCAGGAATCCTGGCATCAGCATTTTCTGGCTATGTGATCAGATTCCTATTATTTAATGTTCCTAGGCTGAATTCTGTCCTTTATTTTATTTTTTTAGTTTGTATTTTTTTTTTAGAGACAGGGTCTTGCTCTGTCACCCAGGCTGGAGTGCAGTGGTTGAGCTCCTGGCCTTTAGTGATCCTCCCACCTCAGCCTCCCAAAGTGCTGAGATTACAGTTGCTGTGCCCAGCCATCAAGTCCCTCCTTCAAAGCTGCAGCTGGTTGCTCAGGTGGCTGAGGCAGGAGGCACACACCACCATACCCAGCTAACTTTTTCTTACTTTTTGTAGAGATGGGGTCTCCCTGTATTGCCCAGGTTGGTCTAGAACTCCTGGCTTCAAGTGATCCTCCCCTTGGCCTTCCAAAGTTCTTGGATTAGATGTGTGAGCCATCATGCTGGCCTGTTGTGTTATTTCTATTGCTTTTTTTCCCCAAATATTTTGGGTCTGCAGCAGTTGAATCTAAGGATGCAGGACTCACAAATGCAGAGGGCCTGCTCTGTTTGATTGTGTCTCCTAGACCTTTTCTCCACCTTTCCGGGAACATGCTTAGTTAGAAAAATGTTTACTTCTCTATGTAGGTCCCATTTTTACAAGGCCCTGTCTGGGATATCTTTTATTGTCATTTACCAACATACACATACACTCAAATCACCTAATTCTTCACCTTTCCAGCAATGACTACAATAGGGTGGCTGCCACGCCACCTGAGGGATTTCTACTAGCCAGGATTGCAGAAAGGTCCTTCCATGGGGTGAGATCATCTAGACTTTGTGCGCAATGCCAGTCAGTGGTAGGGCTCTGCTAGGGCCCTCTAGAAGTGGCCCGTGGGAGGATGGGGTTGTTCATCACAGGTGGAAGTGGGTTCAGGCATATCTGCTCTTGAATGGAGCACCCCAACCTGGACTCAGTGGCCCTGACCCCTGAGAGTCAGTCGCCATGGTGGTAGGGCCCTGAAGTAGATGCCCATGAGTTCCAGGTCCCCAAACATGCCTGCCCTCACCAGGCTCCCCTCCAGGGGACAGACCAAAGAAGCAGTCCCAGGCAGGCCCATGGCTCCTAGCGCTGAGCTGCTGTGGCTCCTGTCACCAGACTGGGGGATTCTAGGATGGGGCCTCCTGAACCCAACCCTTACACACCTGTCTGAGTTCCTGATGTGCCACAGGACCCATGGGACAGTTCCACCTGGTGTGACAGCATGGAGCATGACAGGCGTCTTACTAGAATGTTATGCTCTTCTGATGGTGGTCCAGAAGTCACGCTGCCTCTTACCTCATCTTCCCCAGAAATCCGCCGGGGCAGACGAGGTGTCCCAGGGTGGTGGACCTGGCCCAAGAGGACCTACTGGGAATGAGTGGCCAACAGGGCTGTCAGTCAGACAAAAGGGCAAGAGTCTTGACACACCTCCCCAGTGAGGTGGCACATCCTGGGCAAAATGCTGTGGAGGCTGTTCCAGAAGGGGTGCTGCCAGATAAGGTGTGACGCCCACGAGATCTCTCCATATTGACCAACCATAGAGAACCCCCTAGGCTCTCCCGTGCTGGACCATTTTCAGAATATAGCAAGTATGGAGAATACAGGACACCCCTCTGGGCATAAGAAGAGGGGCAAATGTATAGGGAGCCAGACCTTTGAGAACATTTTGAAAGGTTGTCCTTGTTTAGTTCCATTTATACTGATTTCAATTTTGAATTTGTTAGTAGTTTTGCTGACCGATTTTTAAGGACTTAGATCTTGTGGCTATTCCAATCTTCACCTAGATCTATACCACACTCTTTCCAGGTAATCCATTCAAACCCTACTTGGGAGGCAGATGTGGAAAGGATTTGGCAGAGAAAAACAAAGCCGCAAGTCCCTCCCTGAATCAAAAGGTCCTGGTTGGGGGAGGCTGATCTGGAGACAGCCCGGAAATAGACTGGGAACTTCCCTGGGCTCCAGAGACTTTCCCTAGCATAGGGGAAGGAAAACCGAAGGCCATCTCTACATTTTCCAGCCTACAGTCTCAGCTCCACTCAAGCAGCCTTCATGTGGAAAATGAGAAGAAGCCGCAAAGCTCCCTCCGATGGCTGGGAGCTCATTGAGCCAAACCTGGTGTCCCCACCAACACTTTTGCTCACCCTGGGTACTCAGCGCCATCCTGAGCTCTCCACACCACCACTATTTCCATCTATGAACCCCCTCAGACCTTCCCCTCTTCTTCCCTCCTTTGGCGTACACAAGTCTCAAGCCTGCCCTGCAGGCAGAAAGCTCTGCTCCTCTCCCCTCCCCTCCCTAAACTCTTCTTTCTGCCTGGGCCTCCGTAGAGGGTCCCACACCCATCACTGCCATCGTGACCACCCACCCGCTCTCAGCCCGGTGAAGCCTGGTCTCTTCCCCTAACCCTCCATTCAGACCACCTCCGCAAGTCACAAAGAATTCTCACGACAAACTCAAAGAACATGGCTGACTATTCCATGCTAACTCGGGGGAAAGGGGTGGTTGGTTTGTAGGAATGTGACAACCCC
>CM052436.1:133439501-133451667 GCA_028533085.1 Varecia variegata | reverse complement strand
TCTCTACTAAAAATAGAAAGAAATTATCTGGCCAACTAAAATATATATAGAAAAAATTAGCCGGGCATGGTGGCGCATGCCTGTAGTCCCAGCTACCCGGGAGGCTGAGACAGTAGGATTGCTTAAGCCCAGGAGTTTGAGGTTGCTGTGAGCTAGGCTGATGCCACGGCACTCACTCTAGCCCGGGCAACAAAGCGAGACTCTGTCTCAAAAAAAAACAAAAAAAAAAGAAAAGGACATAAGGGACTTGGAAGCCTGTTCTGCTGGGAGACAGTGCCATATTTGGTTCTCAGATCTATATCCCTGATAGGCAGAATTCAAAGATGGCCTCAACAGTTCCACCCCCATTTACACTCTGTATTAATAGAATCCTCTCCCTCTGATTAAATATGATGGCATATCACTCCCACAGTCCTGTTACATTTTATGGAAGAAAGATTTTGTAGTTGTAATTGAGGCTCCTGAGGTCAACTGAAGAATGATGAGGTTCATAAATTTGGAAAGGAGCCAGGCTAGGTGGCTCATGCCTATAATCCTAGCACATTGGGAGGCCAAGGTGGGAGGATCACTTGAGGCGAGGAGTTCAAGACTAGCCTGGGCAGCATAGTAAGACCCCATATGTACAAATTTTTTTTGAAATTTAGATAAAATAAATTTGAAAAAGAGAGCTTTATCTCTCATAATGGGTTGCAGCCATCAGGGTGGCCATTTTGACAGGCTGGGAAGCAATAGCGTCAGACAGAAGCCAAGAGCTGTACTTCCAGAGAGGAACAATGGAATTATGTTGAACAGAGTGGCTGAGTATACATACTTAACAAGCTGTAGGAGAAATCATAAATATTTATTAACGGAGAAATACACTCACGAGCAATTGAGCTTCATGGTACTTCATGGGATCCATGTTCAGCAGCATTAGCATGATCCAAAAGTGGAGTTTTCTGCCCTCCAAAGTCAAAAGGTGAAGCAGAGGACACAAAAACCCTTACTGCACATCCGCTGTAAACTGGCCAGAACCACTTTGTGGCCAGTGGTCTCTTATTGGGAAGGAATGTTGGTCATTTGTTGTGCCCCAACCACAAAAAGGAAGGAGCAGCCATGGAGCAAGTCTTTCCAAAGGGCTGGTCCTGTCATCCCTTAGGGAAGAAGCCTAATGGCGATTAGTGAGGGAGGAGGTGTAACGAGGCATGTGTGACCTCCCATCTTGTCATAGCCAGGAACTCAGTTTTAAGGTTTGTCTGGGGGTCCCCTTGGCCAACAGGAGCTCCATTCAGTTGACTGGGGGGCTTAGGATTTTATTTTTATTTCTCACTGGTCAGTTGACTTTGAATTAATCAAAAGGGAAATTATCCTGAATGGGCCTGACTTAATCAGACCAATCCTGTAAGAGAAGGTAAAGTTCCAGAGACATGCTGTGTACTGCTGACCTCAAGAAAAGAGGCCTCTGGTTGCTGAGAGCCATCCCAGCTGACAGCCAGCAAGCAAATGGGGATGTCAGTCCCATAACCACAAGGAATTGGTTCTGCCAACAACCAGTGAGAATGGAAGAGAATCCCCAGCCTCAGATGAGATGGCAGCAATGGCCAACACTGCTGTTTCACCTGCTGAGATATGAGTAGCGGACCTTGCTGATCTGTACCCAGTTTTCTGACCCATAAAAACTGAGATAAATTTTTGCTGTTTTAAGACACTAAATTTGTGGTAGGTTATTAAGCAGCAATAAAAATAAACTACAGCCTTTCCAATTAATGAACTCATATTTTCTAAAAAAATTTCACAGAAAGATATTTTTATCATGTAAGTATTTTTAAATACGCAAAGATCTTAAGTGCACAGCTAAGTGAACACATACACTGACACAGCCATATGTGTACCCATCACCCAGGTGAAGAGAGAACATTTCCAGCATCTCCGCAAATTTCCTCATGTCCCTTCCAAGACAATAGCCCCACCTTCTTCTCCTGGGTAACAGAATTTCTAACTTCTGTCACCATGGATTAGTTTTGCTCATGCTTGAATGTCATGCATATGGAATCAAAAGAATGCAGAATCTTTTGTGTTGGTTGCATTTGCTCAATATTAAAGTCAGTGAAATATATCCGTATTGTTTTTTTAGCAGTAAGCTTACTAACATTGTTGTAATTATTCCATGTATGACCATATTCAACTTTATTGATCCAGTAAAAAGATGGTGAACATCTGGATTGTGTTTCACAGTAAGCAGTTCTATGCAAACCTACCCCCTAAGGCTGAGGAAGCTGAGAGGTAGAAGAAAGAAGCTGACAAATCTAGTTTCTCAGAAAGAAACATCTAATAGGGACTTGCTAACAGTAGCCATGTCTTGGGCAGTCATAAGACAAGATGGTTTGTCCCTGCACTGTCATTCCCCAGACCCAGGGCTTCTGCATCATAGGGAAGAAACATGTAGGACAATTGAAGTTGACCCCTCAGGGAAAAGAAAGAATTTGCCTAAGGGTGGGATTTATTATGAGTCAAGGTTGTTTTGACCTAAGCACAGAATTTATAGCAGGTACATGAAAGTAGAAATCTGTTCACAGAAAAAAAAAAAAAAAAAAACTCTGCACAATAATTTAAAGAGGATTATTCTGAGTCAATATGAGTAATCATGGCCCAGAGGACATAGTTTCCCCGATGTCCTGAGAAAATGCACCCAAGGCAGCAAGGTTACGGTTTGGTTTCATACATTTTGGGAAGATAGGAATTGTAGGTAAAATCATAAATCAATGCATGGAAGGCACACATTGGTTTACCCCCAAAACGCAGAACATCTCAAAGCCAGGGCTTATAGGTTATAGATGGATTCAGAGATTCTTTACTTTGTAATTGGTTAAAGGAATAAAGCTTTGTCTAAAAGCTTGGAGTCAGTAGAAAGGAATGTTTTAAGTTAGGATAAGAAAGTCTAATTATAGAGCAAGCCACAATATACCTACTCAAAGTGATCTGTTAAGCAAATTGATGGCCTGCAGCTGGGACTTAAGCTTTGCCTTTCATGGCCTAGGTCCTATTAATAATTTGGTATCTTATTGCTACAAAGAGTCTGTTTTGTCAGTGTTATGATCTCTATTTTAACATTAATAGTAGTCAGTTGTGTCTAAACTCCAGAAGGAAGGGGTTATAAAGAAGTATGTCTGAGCCCCTCTTTCTGTGATGGCTGGGAATCAGTTTTAAGGTTTTACTGGGATCCCTTGGCAAAGAGGGGGTCTGTTTGGTCAGTGGAAAGGCTTAGGATTTTATTTTTAGTTTACAAATCTTAGAGGCTTTCCTGGAACTGGGGTTAATCAGAAGTCAACATGGCAGATTAGCATCCAAGATGAAGGTGTCTATTTTCCACAGACTGTTTCCATATGTGAATTATTATGACTAAAGTTGCTGGAAACATTTCTGCACATGACTCTTGTCATTCCTGCACATGTTTCTGTGGAATTGCTCTGTCACAATGTTACTGAACCCACAAGGAGGGTCTGGCCTGGGTCCAGTTGCCCACCACACAGAAAACTAATTACTGAAAAAACAAGGATTGCCAAGGGAGAAGGGGAATTTAATACAGATGATGTCACCTGGGAGATGGGAGAACAGCCTTAAATAGATCTCCCCTACCAACTAAGGGTAGGGATTTTTTGGGGTTTTTTTTTTTTCTTTTTTCTTTTTTGGCCCTCAGTTCTAGGCTAAGGGGGTAGGGTTTTTATAAGAGATTCAGGAAGGTGGCTATGTGTACTGGGGCAAGTTATGTTGAAAGCAACGTGTGCAGGGAGTCTCATTCAGAAGTCACAGGTGAGTCTCCCATGGTGACTCTTGGCATTGTTATCCTGCAAAGACAGTATTTCTGGGAGACAACTCAAAAGGTAAAAGAGAAAGATTACAAAGTTCTGGTGATTGAGTGCTACAGGCCTGGGAATCCAAAGCATAAGAAAGCTACAAGGAAAGCATATATGGGAGTGTCATTTTATGTTTGTTCATGGAGCTGTCTACAACAGGGCAGGGCACATTTTCAGTCAGCCTCAGACTTGGCACTCCTAACATCTGTCTCGCATCAGTACATGAACATAAGCACGGAGGGTGGAACAAGGCAGTCAGTGTGAGATGTATTCTTTGGTAGATTTAAGCTCTGACACAAAGATGCTCAGGTGTCTGGAATGGCAGGCTGAAGATCTTTGATTATGCAAAACTGTCCATGATTATCTAGCTATTTTGTTTGTACTTTAAAAACATCTTTTAATCCTCTTAACAGTCTTTTACAGAGGCGAAGTTTTGTGGTGAGGTCCAATTTACCAATTTTTTTTTTTTTTTTTTTTTGGTGTTAAGTCTAAGAACTCTTTACCCAGCTTTAGGTCCTAAAGATTTTCTCTTATTTTTTTTCCTAAAAAATTTTATAGTTTTAAATTCTACTTTTAAGTCTGTGATTTCATTTGAGTTCATTTTTGTACAAGTTGTGAAGGTTTGGCTGAGGTTTGTTTTTGGGGGGGGGTGTTTGTTTTTTCTTTTTCACAGAAGCTGTGAGAAGATTGGCTGAGTTTTATTTTGGTTAGAGATGTACATTCTTTTGCCTGTGGATGCTCCAGCACCATTTGGTAAAAAGGCTATCATTTCTCCATCGGATTGCTTTCCCACCTTTGTCAAAAAATAGTTGGGGAGAAAATATTTGCAAATGACATATTTGACAAAGAACTTGGAGCTGAAATATATAAAAAGCTACCAAAACTCAACACTAAGAAAAAATTCTCCACATTAACAGTATGAAGGAGAGAAAAACAGCATGATCATCTCAATTGATGCAGAAAAGACACTTGACAAAATTCAATACCCTCTCTCATGATAAAAACATTCAACAAACTAGGACATCAAAGGACAGTATCAACAGAGTAAAAGGAGAGCAAATATTTGCAAATCACATATCTGATAACTGATTAATATCTAGAATATTAGTAAAGAACTCCTACAACTCAACAAAAACCAAATTACCCCATTAAAGAATGAGCAAAGGATTTGAATAGACATGTCTTTGAAGAAGGTATACAAATGGTGATAAGCACATGAAAAGATGCTCAACGTCACTAATGATTAGCAAAATGCAAATCAAAACCACAGTGACATACCACCTCAAATCCATTAAGATGGCTATTATAAGAAAAACAGAAAAGAACCAAGTGTTGGTGAGAATGTGGACAAATGGATATCCTTGTGAATTGCTGATAGGAATGTAAAATGGTACAGCCGCTGTGGAAAACATTATGGTGGTGTTTTTTGTCCACCATAGTGGGTAAACTTTGTCAAAACTTTAAACATATAATTACCATATGATCCAGCAATTCTACTCAAAAGCCATTCTACATACACAAAAGCATTTAAAGCAGGGACTTGGACAGGTATTTGTATACCAATGTTCATAGTAGCATTATTCACAATAGCCAAAAGATAGAAACAACACAAATGACCATTGAAGAATGAATGAATAAAAAAAAGTGGTATATACATATGATGGAATATTATTCAGCCTTAAAAAGGAAGGAAATTCTGACAAATGCTACAACAGAGATGAACCCTGAAGACATTATGCTAAGTGAAGTAAGCCAGACATAAAACAAGAGCCCTGCTAGTGGCAGAAGCTGTGGTCCACTTCTGATTTTGTGTAGTTTTACAGACACATTTCTTAATCCACACTAGGGACCTCACTGTGGGGCAGAAAGGGTACCAACTGAGTAGAAGGTCAAGTTATTAAAACACGAAATCCTGAGCTGAGACCATCTCTGCATGCCTATGAGGCCTGCGAGATACACACATGGGCTTAAGAGCAGACAGCTGTATCCTGTCATAAGAATCAAGACACAATCTGTACATTAAGGAACGAAATATCCGTTACGAGATTCCATGACACAGAATCTAAGTTTAAAAGGCATGATTTAAATGTTTATCTACAGCAAAATCACAACTAAGGATATAGACATATTGGTACAGGGGAAGATCAACAGGAAAACAAACGGTATTTGTTCACCAAATATTGATGGTTATCTCTCAGTTGTAGGTTTACGGGATTTTTTATTTCTATAGGGATTTTGCTGGATTTTCCTGGATTTTGTTACTTTTTGAAAATAGATTTTTCCAATCAGGAAAGAAAATATTCCCTGTACAGTGCAAGCAAGCGTATTTTGACAAAGCTTCTCTCCAGACCAGATAGCTTGAGCTGGAAAATGGCCCACAGAGACCGACCCTTCTGAATGTATCGGTGCCACTGCCAAAATTTGAATTAAAAAAAAAAATGGGAATGGATATTCAGGTTTTCCGCCTCCTTTTTAATTTATAAAAACAACACATGTTCATAGTTTTTGTTTTTGTTTTTTGGTGAGTCTAGGAGTCTAGAAGGCTTACGCCACTCCCCAAAGGCGGACGGTGGGGATGACGTCTTGAGTGACCTTCCCAAAATCAGATCTTGAGGTCTGCGCTTCGCGGGTCCCCTCTGTCCAGAGGGCTGGCGGAGCCGTTTCCAAGCCCATGCCTCTTGCTGAGCGGACCCTACCGCAGCGCCCTTCGCCCAAGGCCGGGGGACGCAGTCTTTTCTGAAGTAAAACACGAAAAAAAAAAAAAAAAAAAAAAAAAAGGTGCTGGCGATGAGGTAGCGTGGCCGAGCGGTCTAAGGTGCTGGATTAAGGCTCCAGTCTCTTCGGGGACGGTGGGTTCGAATCCCACCGCTGCCAACGTGTTATGGCTTCTCGCCTTGTAGCCTCATGGGCAAAGAACTCGGTGGAAAAGGCTGCTGACAGCCCCACGAGTGGCTGTTGGGTGGACTGTTTCTGTGCTGGTGTCCTCGACAGCGAAGTGAGCTGTGTTCAAGTCTCCACAGGTGCGGAGAGTCAGGTGGAGACTGGAAAGCAGTGGTATAGGTAACTTTCTCCTCGAGCCTCTGTAACCAGGTGGAGTCAGTAGTGGGGTATGCTGGATGGGTTCCCAATAATGTAAAACAAACGTCAAGTATTAAGCAGAAAGCATCATTTTATCTCTACTCCTGGAAAAAAATAATAAAAACTAAAAATAAAAACCTGTGAAATTAATGCCAATAAATAAAGAAAAAATAGAAAAAAATAAATAAAATGATAATAAGAAAAGAAAGCTAAAAACACTTTTAAAGTTGAAGGGAAAACGTAACGCAAATTGTCTCAGCGTGGTTTCGAACCTGAGACTTTTCGCGTGTGAGGCGAACGTGATAACCACTACACTACGGAAACATGCAGATAGGGTGTTTGCCGTAATACTGTTGACTGTTGCTGATGAATTCCGCATGACAGTTGGATACTTAGTTCTAACTGCTAAGAAGGCCCCACTACCCACACTGGAGGAGACACCCACGCGCGACTCTGTGCCCAATCCCTCGCCAACAACCCTCAGCTCTGGTGTGGCTCCCTCACTCTCTTATCCGCACTTCTTCCCGAAGCCCAGCACTCCCATAAATTTGGCTAATGCTCTCTGCCCCTGCCTGACAGTGTGGGATCAAAACAGTCACTGTAAAGAATCTAGCGCTAAGTATAGTAAAAGTGATGGGCTCGTCCGGGATTTGAACCCGGGACCTCTCGCACCCAAAGCGAGAATCATACCCCTAGACCAACGAGCCAGCTGAAGGGAGGTTCATTGCATCAACTCATGATCGTATTGTATGAGGATCATTTCATCATCTAAAAAGTGGATTTTATTTCTAGCAGCCTGGAGACACCTTCAAGATCTCCGAGTGCTTCAGGCCCAAGCTATCCCTGCTCGTCTCTGCATCCTCCATTAACTCTCAGCAACTGGTAGCTCCGTATCCCTTGTCCCTCTGAGATATGGAATCCTAATGAGCGCCTCCCCGCTAGGGCCCCTCGAGAAGCAGCAGGGGCGCCCACCCGTTCTGCAGGCTGGGCGCCCTCCCAGTGCAGCCCAAGTAAGGCGCAAAACCCGAAGCCCAGGGCAGGGTGCACAGGCTGGTGACGCGAGGTCTCCGGGAGAGAAAGCTGCATTCGGAGGGGGCGCCGGACGGGCTGGGTCAACAGCCGCGAGAAGCGAAGTGAAACCAGGGGGCGGAGGTTCTTTGTTTTATTAAAATATAAAAAGCAACACATATTTATTTGCAAAACCTTCAGAAAATGTAGGGAAGCCTATAGCAGAAATGACCAGTGACGGGCAACGGTGCCCCCCAGGGTGACGGGGGCGTGGCGGCGCTTTCCTCCTCCCTCGCCTAGGACCTGCTCTGGCCCAAGGGCTTTAATTGCACTGGGTCATTCAGTGGTAAAAAAAAACAATGATTCGGATTCCCTGCTGCAAAATTCACAATAATCCACTCAAAGCTGTGTCACAGATTTATTTTTGTGTCACCAGCAGGGAAATTCCCTACGGCGTTATAAAACAGCGTGGGAGACACTGCTTTGTGTAAAAGGTGATACTTTTTGCATTTCTACTCGCTGCGGCCCTGCGAGACCTCTGCGCTGACGGCTCCAGCCGCTCCCCTCTTCCCCTTCCACGCGCGGTCCCCTGGCTCGGTGCTGGTCTCTGGCTCATCCCACGGTAAACGTCTGTTCCGTGAAAGGGCGGTATATGCAAAGGGACCCCAAATGCCGAAGGAGCCGGCAAAGCAAAGGAGACAGACAAATTCGGTTTGCTGGGAAACTGTGATTTTTTTTTTTTTTTTTTAACTATCAGTGTGGTGAAAAATGTAAAGGGTCATTGATTTAGAGGGACTTAGGACGGAGCGTGGTCCTGGGCCAGATCTCCGCACCGCAACCGCCCAGACCCGGGGCTTATAAATCCTGCGGGAAAAGTGTACGTGCTCTGGAGGCAACAGCGACACCCAGGGCTGCTTTAAGAAGAAAGGCGAAACTTACAGTGAATAGGTGTTTCTACATAGTAATACATCAGCTAGACATTTTGGAGGCCTTCCGGGACTCGGGGTTGGTCAGGCGGATTAGCATTTCAAATAAAGTTGCTCCCGGAGCAGCAGCGCCAAGACTGGACCAGGCAGTCTGGCTGCAGAACCCGTCTTCATTACCACCTCTCCTGTGAGAGGATTTCCAGCAAGCCCTAATGGACTGCTGGTTTTATTTTATTTTTTATTTCCTTGAACAGATCACCCCTACATAAAATTACCATTTTACACATCCTGCCCAACATATTCCAGCTCTCCCACGTGCACACATTTATCAGCCCTTCTGAATCAAACAAGCCAACCAGTCACGTCCCACTCACCACTTCCAGCTCCCTGCGCTTTTCCTGCATCTCAATCTGCTGCTCTTGCTGATGGACTTGGAGGAGCATCTATATTATCAATACCATACTCCTCAGGGCTGTAATGAATATTCATGCATATGTATTTTCGTTGTTGTGTTTCGTTTTGTTTTGTTTTTGAGACAGGGTGTCTTTCTTTCGCCCGGACTAGAGAGCAGTAACGTCATCATAGCTCACTGCGACCTCAAACTCCTGGGCTCAAGGGATCCTCCTGCCTCAGCCTCCTGAGTAGTTGGGACCACAGGCCTGCACCACCACGCCTCTTGCTCCGGCTGGTCTCGAACCCCTAAATTCAAGTGATCCTCCCGCCTCGTCCTCCCAGAGTGCTGGGATTACAGGCGTAAGCCATGGCGCGCGGCCACATATGTATTTTTGAAGTAAAAATATTTCTGAGATAATCATCACTATTTCAAATCAGCACTGTTTGAGACAGCCCTAAATAAGGTGTGCCTATATATTATCTGTAATTATCATGTAGTGGTAATATGTTTATGTTCAAGCTGGTTGTTTAATGAACTGCATTCGGTAATATATAATCAGTTCTCATTAACTAATATAGTTAATGTTCTTTTTTCATTTTGCTATTTATTTTTCCAATATTTTATTACAAAAATTTTCAAACAGAAAAGTTGAAAGAACTCTATAGAGAACATCCATACACCTACCATGTGGAATTTACAGTTAACATTTTGCCATATTTGCTTTATCACGTATCAATCCATCTATACATTCTTCTATCCAACTTATTTTCTAATGCATTTCAAAGTAACTTACAATATCAGAACATTTCCTTCCCAGACACTTTGGTATGCATACCATTAACTAGAGTTTAACATTTACTTAAACTTCCCTTTTTAAGGCAAAACTTATGTTCACTGAACTGCAAAAACATCAAGAGCAATAGTTGATGAGTTTGACAATTGCATACCTGTATAACCCAATCCCTATTAAGTTAAAGAACATTACCATCGTCCCAGAAAGTTACCTTGTGTTCCTTTCCAGTTGATCCCAGCCCACACTCCCCTGGAGACAACCACTGTACTGAGTTTTTTCACCATAGATTAGTTTTGTTTGTTCTGGAACTTCATATAAATGAAATCATAAAATTTTACTCTTGTGTACTTTCTTCACTCAGCATAGTTTTGGGGTTTGGATATTTTTTTAATATATTGTTTCATATTGCACATACGAGAAGTTTGTCATTTTTATTGCTGAAAGGGATCAATTGTTTTAGTGTATCATAATTTATTCTCTTGTAGATAAACACCTCGGTTGTTTCCGGTTTTTATTTATTATGCATAATATTGTTATAAACATCTAAAAAAGTAAAGTAACTCTTGTTACTACATCCCAGCTGAGCTGCCTCCCCCCAGTGTCCGTCCCAGCCTAGATAGCTGTCCCTCCCTGCAAGCCTCGCACCCACACCTCCAACACCAGCTGGACAGGGGCGTGAGACTGGAAGCTCTCCTCCAGGCACCTCACCTGGATCCTGCCTGATTAGGCCAGGTGATTTGCGAGTGTACTCGGCCGCCCTTTCTTGGGCGTGGCTATCGCGCCCAGCCTCTGAGTCCCTCTGAGTGCAAGGCCTGAGTCATTCACCAGTTTGTTCAAGTATTGTTAAGGAACACCTGCCGGCACCCCCGACACGCACACGCACGCACCCTGGGAATCCGTGGTTTTAGTCGGGGGGATAGCTATATTTAACTCCCGGTGGTCCCAGCAATCCGACTTCTACAGTGAGGTGACATTTCCAGGGCGGCAGAGTGGACGAGTCCGAGGAACCCGGGACACCCAAGTGCCCGAACATGCCCGCGGACTCCTGGCCTATCCGGAGCGAGTCCCTCGGGTCACCCAGAGTCTCACCTTTTGGGAGGAGAGCGGGCCTGCAAGAGAGATGGAAGCTGTGATCTCCGGGTCTGGGCCGTTCGCACCCTCCCTCCCCCACGCTCCCTACCCACTCCATTCACCCCTCCTCCTGCCTCTACCCAGGTGCCTGCAGTGTTTTTCTCTCCTCTGGTGGCCCGGGATTCTGATTTCGAACCCTGAGCCACTCTGGAGCAGTGCCTATTGTCAGCCGCGGCCCCACGCGAGGCGGCAACTCGCTCAGGCTGTCCGAGGCCCCCTTCTGCCGGGGAGAGGGCTCCGCGATCCCGGCCTCCGCCCGGGCCAGGACCGCTCGTGCGCGTGGTGCGGCGAAGGCCGGGCGGGGGCGTCACGGGACACCCAGCGGCCCTGCCTCTGCCACTGGGCAGTGCCCGGCTGCTCGCCGAGGACGTAGGCTCGTTTGTAGGCCTCACGTCCGCTAACAGCATAAATCTCAGGCAGACGTCAACATACATTAGTTGTGTGATTTTTTTCTTTAAAAGAAGTCAACGTTTTAAAAAGACTGAAAGCGAACGTGACAGTTACAGCCTGTAGGCCCGCGTGTCACGAATGTGGAAGTTTGCACTTTTCTTTAACAATTCCACAGAGAAGGCTGGGCCCGGTGGCTCACGCCTGTAATCTTAGCACTCTGGGAGGCCAAGGCGGGAGGATTGCTTGAGGTCAGCAGTTCGAGACCAGCCTGAGCAAGAGCTGGACAACTAAAAATATGTAGGAAAAAAATCAGCCGGGCATGGTGGCGCATGCCTGTGGTCCCAGCCACTCGGGAGGCTGAGGCAGGAGGATTGCTTGAGCCCAGGAGTTCAAGGCTGCAGTGAGCTATGATTGTACCACTGCACTCCAGCCTCGGCAACACAGAGATTCCAGTCTCTTTAAAAATATATATTAGTAATAGGCCAGACGCGGTGGCTCACGCCTGTAATCCTAGCACTCTGGGAGGCCGAGGCAGGCGGATCGTTTGAGCTCAGGAGTTTGAGACCACCCTGAGCAAGAGCGAGACCCCGTCTCTAC
The DNA here is from genome assembly GCA_028533085.1 of Varecia variegata. Classification (NCBI taxonomy): domain Eukaryota; kingdom Metazoa; phylum Chordata; class Mammalia; order Primates; family Lemuridae; genus Varecia; species Varecia variegata. The sequence continues at coordinate 133,439,517 of CM052436.1, read as the reverse complement.
TGAAAAAAAAAAAAAA
>CM052436.1:133362457-133439401 GCA_028533085.1 Varecia variegata | reverse complement strand
TTATACGGACAGCTAAAAATTATATAGAGGAAAAAATCAGCCGGGCATGGTGGCGCATGCCTGTAGTCCCAGCTACTCGGGAGGCTGAGGCAGTAGGATCGCTTGAGCCCAGGAGTTGGAGGTTGCTGTGAGCTAGGCTGACGCCACAGCACTCTAGCCCGGGCAACAGAGCGAGACTCTGTCTCAAAAAAAAAAAAAAAAAGTAATAATAATTCCACAGAGAAAAGAAGCAAATGTTTGTGACACGGAGGTGTTAGGGACCCCGAGGCCAAGGACGCGCGGCAGCGGCGAGCAGAGCCGAAGACCTCACGCAGGGGGCCCGGGTGGGGAAGGGGTGCGCCACCCCGTCGTCGCCATCCCGGAGAGAGCGAAAGGACGAGAAGCAGGGCGCGCAGGGCCCGAGTGGGGCGACAAGAGGGGAACGTACAGACCGGCCATGAGCTCGCCGGGAGCGCGGGCAGACGAAGTGAGCGAGCTCCGCGGGGCGGCGGGCGCGCAGGGCCCAGGAACCCGGGGTCGAAAGGGAAGGCCATGGTGGCACTAGCTCTGTAGGAGACAAAGCAATGGTGGGGAAGGAGCCTAGGGCGGCAGACGGCTGAGAGGAGGTAATTCGGCCAGGGTGTGGCCTCCCGGTAAGGCGGAAATCCAACTTAGCTCGTGTATATTCCGATTTTCTACCTTTTAGGAAAGGGCGAAAAAAAAATGAACTTGAGAAAAAAAAACAAGTAGGCCCCAGCGAGATTTGAACTCGCGACCCCTGGTTTACAAGACCAGTGCTCTAACCCCTGAGCTATGGAGCCAACTTCCAGGGAAGCTTCTGGGCATCAGCAGTTGACGCCGCCCTGGAACCGCGCAGCCGCAGATCGCCATATCAAGGAGCTAAACCGAGAAGACGCGGGCGGATGTTTCTCAGTCTGGCAGCCGCTGCCTGTTCCGTAAGTGTGGGAGACGATGGCCGGCAGCTAATCCTGGGAGAGCCTTGGGAACACAATGCGGGCGCTGGGCGCGCGCGCGCGGGCAGACAAGGCCAGGGCGAGGCGGTGCCTGCGATGGGAGGAGCTGTGAGGAGGGACCCGGGCCTAGCGGCGCCGGCGATAGTCAGGGAGGAGAGTAGGATTGCGAGCGCGGTGAGGATGGGGGTCCAGAGGTCAAGGCGATTAGAAAGGGATAGGGGAGGAATGTCAATGGGCCTGTCCTGCGGGGAATCCAGGCCTGAGCTGTTAAGGTGGGCCCTGGGGTGGGCTGGGTGGTGAGGGAGCAGTGGGGGCATAGAGAGGTAGAGGCTGAGAGGGAGTGTGTGGGGGGACTCGAAAGGTAGAGATGTTTGGAGGTGCTGGGCCAAGAAGGATTGGGCCAAGGTGGGGCGGGGGTGGTGGGGGGTGACCCCAGCATCACCTGTGGGCGAATTAGGAAAAGGCAACTCTCAGGACTTGCCTTGACTGTAAGAGCTGGTCTGTCAAGACCCCTAAAAGGCCCACGGGTTGGAGGACAGGGAAAGAGGATGAGGGCCCAGGTGACAGGAGCCCTAGCCTGGCAAAGGGCAGAGAAAGTGGTGGCTTTAGGTGGTGGACCTTGGCCTGGTGGCCCAGCCTGCCCTATGGTCCCTGCAAGGTGAAGCAGCCCCTGGCTGCCCTCTAGTCTTGATGCTGAGGAGCCTGTGAGGGTCTGCTGGTGGGGGCCTGGACTCTCAAGGCTCTGCAGCTCACAGGGATCTGGGATTCATGAGTGGAGTAGGAAGGGACCAAGTCAGGCCAGTCACTGTTCTCACAGACCCAGAGATCTCAGAGAGCTTATGATGCTCCAAGGACAGGAGAGGAAAGTGCACACACACACACACTCTTATACACACTCTTATACCAGCATTGTGATATACTGCACTGCCCTCTTGACCAGAAAGAACATCTCTTCCTCTACACATGCAATTGTTACAGTGACTGTTATTACCTCTCTTCAGATATATGTGTGTGTGTGTGTGTGTGTGTGTAGTTATTCTGCAAATACACATTTTTTGTTAGACACAAAATTTCATTTACAAACACAAAAACTGAAAATTATACACACAGCCACCCCCACAGTCCCCATACTTGGCTCTACAGGTAGGCATGGTGCCTCCACCAGACTGCCCACCTTCAGTGTTGCAATACTCAGCACAATTGTTGGATAGTACAAAAGGAATTGTGATATTCAATCAAAAAGCCATACAAGCCAGGTAACACTAGGACTTCATGATAACATTAGGTGATTTAATTAGTCAATGTGTTAGAAATGGGTTTTCCTTGTGGAATCAGTGGAATTCAAATACGTGGATTGGCTACAAAATTTTAGAGCTACCTTCCATGTATGAACAGGACATAGGATTCACCCTGTAGAATGCTGCCATAGGCTGGACATTTAAATGACCCTGTCCCCAGCCCATACGACACAGGGTTCTGCCTCCCTGGTGCTATGTCAACTGGATCTGCATTTGGAATAGTGTCATGCTTGACCCACGAGAACCTTGTATGCGAAGTCAGTTTGAAGCATCTCAGGGACAGACCACGGATGCTCCATGAAACCTGCAGACAGGACTATTTGACTGTCATTGTCCCTGCATGCCAACACATCCGTCTAAACAACCTATGCACAACAAAATTAGGTCTGAGACTGGTATTTATCTATCCTGGTAGCCAGGTAGTGGGCAAGGAAACCTGTGGCCCTCACCTAAATATGGGGTGGTTAATATTTAACAACAACAGCAAATCAATAATATGGTATGACCAAAGTAACCTACCTCTGTTTGCAACACTTAAATCTTATACATGTGCTCATAAATGCCCTCTCCAAAATTCACACCCCCCCATACCCCCCTTCCCTGAGAAATCTGAGATACAAATACACATGCACATGCTCCTCCTACCTGTAGACACACATGCTGGCTCACTCTGGCAAAAACCCTTGCTAATGCTTATGCTCCTGTACTCAGACCCAGGAAGTCAAGAATGAGCCAAGCTGCCCCTAAAGATAATCCCACAGTGTGTATTTCCATCTCCCCATCCCCCTTCCAGGGGAGCACAGAGCAGGGAACAGCCCACTGCCACCCTCCCAGAAGCTCAGCCATCCAGAAGCTGGGGAACAATTAGCCAAGGGGAAAGGAGGCAGCCACCCCCCCCCAGGGCATGGGCTGAGCAAGCCTTGGCACGGGCATGCTCCACTATTGGCATACATTTGCCAAGTTCCAGAAAGGATCTGTCAGGGGTATACTTGTGCTCTGTGCATTTCTATGCTGGTGCTGGTTGCATCTGTAAAATTATAAATACCAACTTTTGTTTCAAAGTTCCAGAAGCTTTAATCTCAAGGAAGGCTGTACTTTGGCACTTGGAAACAGAGGGTTAGGTATCTGTGAGAACATGTGTCACTGGGATCAGGATGCACATAGCACTCTGTATCATCAGACTAAGGGATGTTAGAAAGTAGCAATGCCTACATGCTGTTGTCCTGGGTTTTTCCCTCACATATGCATCTAGAGACTCCTCCCAGTTCTGGCTCAGACTCTCCTATGAGCTGGGAGCACCTTGCTCCTCCCTGAGTAGACAACTTTATCAGGCCAGCTGGATCCAGAGGTCCAGTGACGTCTCAAGGCAGAGCAGGCAGCTATCAAGAAGGCAAAGCAGAAGCGATGATGAAACTGGCTGTCCCAGGCCCAAACTTGCCCTTGAGGGCAGCATGGGACCGGTTTGACATCATTCCATGGAACCAGAGGCCCTCCTGAGTCAGGGCAGTGAGCCACTGTGATAGGAAGCACCCCTGGCAAGAGCTGGGTTCCTGTCCTCCAACTCCTCCACCTCCTCAGGGCTCTGGCCAAATCCACATGCTGCCCACAGGGAGGGGACAGCCCCCAAGCATCCAAGGCCTCCTTTCCCTACTCAGTTGGCCACAGTTCCTTGCTGTCATGACTCCAGGGTTGTGTCTGTAGCAACCCCTGGGCAGCCTGGGGCAAGAGTGTGGAGGGAAGACCCAAGACAGAATGACCAGGTGGCTCTGCCAGAGGGTGACGACCCTTCCCACAGGCAGACAGGAGAGGAGGAACTCCCCCAGTAGTGCCCCTCAAGGCCAGATTCGCAAGTAGGTGCCAGTGGAGCAGACAGAGAAAAGCGGGAAGACACGCTCCTGGAAGTTGACGCGGAAGGTGTAGAGGTGGCGCATGTCCTCCACGGCATAGAAGGACACAGCTCCCACCTCCAGGTCCAGGGCCACCCGCACACGCGACAGGTGCCCACAGCTGAGGGGCGTCCGCTCAGGGCTGGTCACAGCCCAGTACTGGCCACTGTTGAGCTGCAGAGCCCAGACACCCTCCTCGGGGGTGAAGGGCGTGAGGCCCTTGCGGCGCACGCTCTCACGGGCCACACCGAAGGCCCAGCCATCCTTGGAGCCCACTTCCACTTCCCAGTGGTGCCGGCCAGAGGAGAAGCCGCAGGACGCCAGGACGCGAGTGTTGGTATCGAAGCGACGGGGGTGGCTGGGCAGGTCCTGGGCCTGCGGGCCGAGGCGCACACTCTTCAGATCAAGAGAGAGGATCAGGCGCGGGTTGGCCGTGTCGGGGTCCAAGGTGAGCTCCACTGCCGGCAGAGACAGAGGGACAGGAGTCCCCATGCAGGGCCCTAGCAATGCCCCTCCTCACAGGGCCACGCACCCTCCTGGTGCAGCAAACCTGCCTCCCCTCCCTAAGGCATCTTGTGCCAATGCCCAATCCATCCCCACTCTGTGCCTCCCGGGTACGTTGTTTTCTCATTCAATAAGCACTTATTGAAATCAAACAAATGCAATGTATGGGCCTGATTTGGATCCCAATTCAAACAGATCAACGAATCCAATTTAATAGACAATTGAGGAAACTCAAATACTAGATGTTGGGAAAAACTATTAATTTTTCTAGGTGTGATGATGGCTTTGTGGTTACATTTTTTAAAAGTCTATCTCTTTAGAGATAACATAATGAGATATTTATGGAAATGATATGTTGTTATCTATGATTTGCTTTAAAATAATACAGCGGGAAGAAGTGGCTAATGGCGTCTATGAAAAATATTGGCCACAAATTGATCACTGCTAAAGGTGTGTGAAGAGTACAAAACATTCATTGTGCTCTTCTACTTTTGAGTATGTTTGAAAATTTCCATAATAAAAATTTAAAATATGTGTACTTATTATGAGCACTACTATGTTCCTGGCACTGTTGTGGGCCCTGGGAATACCACACAGAACAAGACAGGGCAGTACCCCTGCCCTCTTGTAGTGTCCTTCTAGCCAGAGAGAGAGTCAGTAAATGACAGACATAGACAATAAGAGGGGCCAGAGGAGCAGCTGCAATTTCTGGAGTGGCCAGGGAGGACCCTCACTGAGAAGGGTGCTGAGCAGAGACACAAAGGAGGTGAGGAAGCTACATGGCTGTCTGGGGGAAGCATGTTCCAGGCTGAGGGGCAGACAGTGCAGTACAAAGGCCCCGAGGTGGGTGTGTGCTTGGTGTATTCTAGGAGCAGCAAGGAGGGTGTGTATCAGCACAGAGTGAGCCGGGGGTGGTAGGAGGAGGAGTGTGCAGTGAGGCCAGATCCCTAGGGGCCTTGAAGGCCACTGTGAGGACTCTGGCCTTTACTGAGTGAGAGGGGCCACCATGGGGCTCTGAGCACAAGAGGGGCATGGTCTCACTCTGTTGGTTTAGGTAGACTCTGACTTGGCTTGGTCCTTGGCATCAGGAATATGTGCCCTTCCCTCCTCTCCCCTCCTTTCCATTCCCCTGAGTGTTGGATCCCACACCCTCCAGAGCTCTGCAGGAGTCAGAACCATCTTCCTTTCTGTCTTCAGCCTCCCCTTGCTTCCCTGGTCCCTACATCCCCAGGAGAGGTCTCCGTCTGTCCTGGAGTGGGGACAGGGAAGAGGTTCATCCAGGTGACTGACAAGCCTTCCCCAGTCTGAGTACCCCAAGGTACAGGGCACTCTTGCTCCTGACTGACCTTTAGCTTATGGGCCACCTGAGGGAGCCAGAGCTGCCCATTCCTGGGGGAATGGGGCAGGGTGGCAGACTGGCAGAGTCACTGAGATGGGTGGGCAGAAGGAACCGACAGCATGTAAAACCCCGAGATGTTCGCTGGCAGCGAGTGGGTTCTTTGTTAGGCAAAATACTCAGTACTCACTATCACAACTACCATCCCTACCTTTCTCCTCTTTCTCCAGCTCTCCCCGAAGATCCTCTGAGGAGGAAAAACAAAGCAGGGTGTGTGTGTATGACTCGGGAGATTGGGTAGCAAGGACACCAGCTCTTCCAACATTTATAGCCCAATGGACTCACTCATTCCCCAGATACTCCAGAGGCTGCGAGTTGTTGTGCAGACACCTGGGCCAAGCATGGGAGTAGGGGCAGGGCCAGACACCCAAGTATCCTAGCTCTGGCCCAAGCTGAATTTCCCCTCCTCAGACTTCTTTCTGCCCCCAATATTCCTCTACCCCATCTGTCCTGGTGGCAAGCTGCATGCCCTGGGGGGCCTGAGTAGATTTGCCACCCCATACCAGCCTGGCCTTGGCACACCCAGCTCTCTGCTGTTTTCTCACACAGTTTCTGGAAAGGCACACCCTGGGGAGCCCTAAGCTACCAGAATCTGACCATCACCACCCACACTGCATGAACCCAGCCCAGAACCCAGGCCCTTACCTTTGAACTTCTTCAGCAGCCCTTTTAAGATGAAGGTCTTAAGGGAAACATTCCAGACTTTATTCTTCATCTCAGAAGAGACTGTGGTTGGCTTGGGGCCAGGCACATTGCTGCATCTGCAGGACAAGGGCTCTGAGGAAGGCCCACCAACACCATCCTGCTCCCACTGGGCTGTGACAGTTAGGATGGTGAGATCCTCTTGGCAGAAGGAGGTAGAAAAGGGAGAGCCAGACCTCACGTGGGAAAAGCCGTGGCCAGGCAGGCAGACATTTGCCACAGAAGGTAGGTAGCCAGGCGAGGAAGGGCGGGGATCAGGGGGTGAGAGGGGATCAGGAGGTGAGAGGACCGGTGGGGAATGAAGAGAGAGCCAGCTCAGCCCCAGGCACCGTCAGGTTCACTCACCTGTCTAGTGTGCTTTTGAATTCCTGGAAGAAAAGACGGAAGAAAACCGAATCAGCATTGGATAACTTCCATTCGCCTTTGGGAAATAAACCTTGCCCTTTCGTCTAAGAGTATGCAGCAAGCAGGTGTACCACACCTCACTGCCTGCGTTGGCTCCAGGTGGCAGCGGCTTCCAGAGGCGTCTGGCTGCTGGGTGTCTATCCATGTGGACTCCTTACCACAGTTTTATTTATTACAGAATCATCACTGGAACCATTCTGCCCTCAAAACTACCTGAGATAAGTCACAGCCCTTAGGCACTGACTGGTCACTCAGACCAGTGTCTTTTAAATGACTGTTCTTAACCCATTTGTAGTTTGTGAAGTTTATCTAAGTGGATTGTGACTACTTTTTTAATGATATAAAATAGAATAGAGAACATCAAAGGGCATCACATGTAGCAAAGGTATTATTTCTGACTTTTGTCTCGAGTATACTTGGAATACGATGTAATATACATAATTGTGGCTCACAGTCAAGGTTTTATCACATTCCTCTAGACCTCCAAGCCCAGGAGAATCAGGGTGCCTTCCCTCAGTGCCCTTTCGCTCCAGGTCACATGATTCTACTAACCCCCCCACCCCCGGATCTGACTCTGTTCCCCAGCTGCCAATCCTGATGCCTCAGGATAAATGACTCAGACTCACCTGGAGAAAGTCGAGGTCAGGCTTTCCAGCTGTCTCCTGGATCTGGCTGCAGAGCTTGGAGAGCTGGGCAATCTCATCCCGGAGCTGGGTCAGGTTCTCATTCTGCTTCTGTGTCACTTCCCGGGACAGCTCCTCCAGGCGGCCCAGGAGCCGGCCCTCCTGCTCCACCAGGAAGGCCCGCAGCGCCTGGAACTCTGCCCCTACCTTCTCCCGCTCAGCGGCCATCTGCTTCTGTCCCAGAGGAGAAGTTGGAGAGGCGGGGGTCTTGGGCATTGAGATATAACATTTGGACAGGCACCTCTGAGTCGTCCCACAGGGCAGGGCTCCTCCCCTTTGTGAACTGGGGCTCAGGGGCACCCCAAGCAATGTGTGCTATGCACAGGCTCTATTTCCGATATCCCAGCTCTGTGTGAGATGCAGTCTCAACACATGCTGTCCTCTGCAATGCCACAGATGTGCCCCCGCATCTCTTTGGAGCTGGGCTCTACCACCTAAACTAGGGTAACTTCATACTCCCCCATAACTACCTGGGGCTGCTGTTTCCTCCCTTATAAAATGAAAGGAATAAATTAATAGGGCCATCATAAGGATTAAACTAAGTTTCCTTTTTTCCTCCCCAAACACATTTATTTCACCATCCACAAACTTTCACTCTTCACTTTACTTTTTTTTGTTTTTTAATTTAAGACAGGGTCTAGCTCTGTTGCCCAGGCTAGAGTACAGTAGTATGTTTATAGGTCCCTGAGCCCTCAAACTCCTGAGCTCAAGAGATCCTCCTGCCTCAGCCTCCGGAGTAGCTAAGAATACAGGCGAGCACCACCAGGCCCAGCTAATTTTTAAATTATTTGTAGAGACGGAGGGGTCTTGTTATGTTGTTGCCCAGGCTGGTCTCAAACTCTTGGCCTCAAGCTATGCTCTGCCTGGGCCTCACAAAGTGCTAGGATTACAGGTCTGAGCCACCTTCCTGGGCCTATTTCTTTTTAAAGAGCACCTTTCCTGTGTAGCAATTACAACAGTAACATATGCTGAGGATACAAACCTGGGAGACACAGAAAAGTAGAGAGAAGAAAGAAAAATCCGACTCCAGTGACCAGAGGTAGCGGCACACCCAGAAATAACCAAGTGAGAATATGCTGCACCCAAGCTTGATATTCTGTTCTTTCCGTTAATATAATACACAGAATTTTTCACTTCTGTGTTTTTAGACAAAGACTCACACTCCTGATCTCTTGATTTTTTACATGAACACATGTGTGGCACTTGGCATGCTACAGAGAGCAGGGCTTCTCATGGCCAGTGACAAGTGAGAAGCTCCACTGTCAAAGTTCCTCTTCCTTGGAAACTCTAGAGAAGAGGAAGGGATGGTAGGAAGAGGAGACTGTGGGAACTGTGAAGGGGTGTGGAAGTCAGGAGACCTGGGTTCAGGCCATGGTTCCCCAAACAGCCCACAAGGCCCCTGCCTCACCTTCATCATCGGGATATTGCGCAAGCAGCAGCAGCAGCAGCACAGAGCACTTTACAGTATTAAGTCATTCGGCCCTGACGACAACCCAGGGAGGTGGGTACCTTCCCATCCCATCTTACAAGTGAGAAGACAGAGACAGAGAGACATATCACCAAAAAGTGGTAGGCCAGGCTTCTATTCCAGAGACTCTGACCTCAGAGTCTGAGCTTTTCAATGCTACATCATACTGCCTCCCAAGGAAACAGCACATGTAAAACAGTATTTGCCAAAATACTCTTAATTGGGGTTTCCCAACCTCAGCACTATTGACATTTGGGGCCAGATCCTTCTTTGTTGATGGAGGTTGTGCATTGTAGAATGTTTAGCAGCACCTCTGGCGTCTACCACTACATGCCAATAGCACCCCTATCCCAGTGTTGACAACCCAAAATACCTCCAGACATTGCCAAATGTCCCCTGGGGTAAGAGCAATTTCAAATAAAAGTATTTCTTCTCCTTTTGATCATGCAAAAATAGTTGTATTCTACCTCCATTTTTTCATTAAGCAGGTACTTTATTGCTATAAAAAATGTGTGGCCTGGAAATGAAGGTGAAGGGGTGGGTGTGGGGAGAGGGAAGAGGTGGAAGGTGCTGAGTGATGTCTGTATGTCTGGGGAGTCAGGTCAGAGAACCAGAAGCTGCCTGTGCTGTGGGAAGGCCCTCTGGGTCATGGATGTAAACCAATGGCTGAAGAGCTACACACATACTTACTCCAGCAGAAGTGGGATGGAGGGCTAGAGGGATGAGCTCGTCTTTTTGGAGGGAAGTAAGTGATCAGATGGGAAGGTCTGGGATGGACACTAGATGCAGTTGTAACAAATGCAGTTGAGGGTTAGGAAAGGACCCTTGGGGTCCAAGGTGGCAGGTGCCCAGAACTCAAGGGCCCTTCCCTGCCACCTCCTGACATTGAGGATAGAAGAGTGCTCAAGTTCCTCTTGCTCCAATTCCCAACTCCAGAACTGAATGGCCCTGCCCTAACAGGCCTTAGTAGATCCTTTCACTCTTTTAACACCTATTTATTGAGCTAGGAACTGGATTTGCAAGGTGGAAACTGACAGTCAGTGATGCATGTTTGCCTATCGTAACCAAAATGAGCCCCATTTCACTTTCCTGTTCCACCCTAAGGAAGTCAAAGTATCATCCCAATTGGGGGGTGGGGGTGGGGAGCAGGCAGTGCCGGCAGCCTGGGGTGCCGCAGCAGGGGCTGCTGTAAACCCAAGTCCCCAAACCTCCTGCCCTCTGCCAGAGCCAGGAGCAGCTCTGATACCCGCTGAGCCCCTTCTCCCTTTGCCTCAATTTCAAAAAAGAAAAACTCTGAAAATGGAAACTTTTTTCACTATTCTTTTGGTGACAAAACATGCCTTGAGCTGACATGAGGTTCTTTATTGTATTTATGTTCCCACTTAATATGAATATTCATATGTTTCTCTGCAGAAATATTAATGTGTTCAATCGGTGTGTTGTGTAGTATTAGAGTGACTGTAAGTCCTGATGCACTGGGATAGTTTCACTTTAAGCCAGCTGCTCTGCAGTAATTATTATTATTATTTTTTTTTTTTTTTGAGACAGAGTCTCGCTTTGTTGCCCGGGCTAGAGTGAGTGCCATGGCGTCCTCCTAGCTCACAGCAACCTCAAACTCCTGGGCTCAAGCAATCCTTCTGCCTCAGCCTCCCGAGTAGCTGGGACTACAGGCATGTGCCACCATGCCCGGCTAATGTTTTGTATATATATTTTTTTTAGTTGGCCAGATAATTTCTTTCTATTTTTAGTAGAGATGGGGCTGGGGAGGGGGGGGGGTCTCACTCTTGCTCAGGCTGGTCTCGAACTCCTGACCTCGAAGGATCCACCCGCCTCGGCCTCCCAGAGTGCTAGGATTACAGGCGTGAGCCACCGCTCCAGGCCGGTCCTGCAGTAATTATTGTAGCACTCCCTTTCACAATCAAAAGTTCTGGTTTGTACAATAAAATATATGGTCATCCTATATAATGCGCACCCTATTATCTTCCTAAAATCTACCCTGCTATTCCACAGCACACACTCCAACACCTCACACACAGAGCCCCTGTGGCGGTGGCGGGCCCTCTGCTGTCCCCCATGGGGCCCACCTGAGGGGTGCTTGGCTCACCAGGAGCTCCCTGCTCTCCTTCTCTTCCGTGGTCCGGAACACCTCATAGTCCTCCAGTTCCTTCTTCAAGACCCTGAGCCTGGACTCCAAGAGCTCCTGCGTGTAAGAAGGGAAACAATGTGGGGAGAGAATTCTGGGAACCCCCAAACGTGCCTTCCTGGAGCCATCCAGGAGAAAAGGAAGTCCCTACTCATTGAGGAGGACGGGTAGAAGTCATCTCTGTACACCGGGTTGGATATAGTCTGTGCAGGCTACACACAGATGTGCAGAGCAACAGCAGGGTCACTCCAAAGGCCCCGGGATCTTGCTTCCCCAGAGCGTCTGCTGCACAATCCGGACTGAACCACAAGCCCCCCCGCAGCCCAACCCGCCTTGTCCTCTCCTCAGCTCTCCTCCCCACGATCAGAAAGCCCTCTGGGTGGTTGGAGCAGGGTAGGAAAGCAAGGCGAGCCTGGGGACTGTGCTCACTTCGCCCAGACCCTAGCAAGGAAGCAGCCCAGAACCGGCAACCTTGTCACAGCCCAGATGGCTCTGGACGCTCTGCTTAATCCAGGAGCCCAGGAGCCCCTCATCCCCGACCTCTTGGCGAGATCTTCCCACTCGGCCCAACAAGGTGGGGCTTTGAGCAGAGCCACGTTCCAGGGAAAGAGATAAGAGTGGGGGCAGTAGATGTGTGGGTGTGACAGAGGCTTCCCGCGGAACAGTTGCAGTAACGCAGACCAGGCTAGAGGCAGGGGATAGACAGAAAGAAAATCTCCAAGTTCGTGGAGGCGTCGCTCAGGTGGCGCTGTATGCGGCCCAGAGCGAAACGTAGTGGGGAGCATGGGGAGGGGTGACAGAGGGAGAGCCGCGCTCAGGCCCGGAACCAGTGCTGGGCAGCCCGGAGTAGGAGAAAGGAGGCAGGGGTTCGACTTGGCCCCTGCCTGCCTTTCCGTCACCTGCGCCGCCTGCGCGGGAAGGCCGGACCAGGGACCGAGGTCTGGGGTACCGGCAGGGTTGGGGCCTGCACTCACCTTGGCCTCCTGCACCGCCTCGTCGAGCGGCAACACTGCGTGCGCGCGGTGCTCGCGGGCGCGGTCGCACACCACGCAAATGGCGCGTCCGTCATCCTGGCAGTAGAGCTTGAGAGGTTCGCGGTGCTGAGCGCACCGGACAGCCGCCGAGTGGGCCGCCGCCTCCGGGGACCCGAGCTCCCCCGGGACCGCCGCAGGCAGGCTGAAGCGCCGCAGCAGTGTGGCCACTGCCGCCAGCTGCCTATTGGGCCGCAACTGACTGGGGCGCGCAGGCTCGCGGCACTGCGGGCAGGGCAGTGGGCAGGGCATCCCGCGGGATGCGGCTGCGGCCCCGGTACCAGGGCGCTCCCAGCAGCGCGCGATGCAGGCGCGGCAGAAGCTGTGGCCGCACTCGACGGACACCGGCTCGCGGAAGAGCTCTAAGCAGATGGAGCACGTCGCCTCGCCCTGTAGCTCTGCCGCCAGCGCCAGCGCCTCAGCCCCAGCACCCGGGCCGGTCCGCGGTCCCACCGCCGCCATGCGCGTCCTCCGCGCACCCAGGTCGGGCGGCTCCGGACAGGCCCCTGAACCCGACAGTACGCGGCTCGGAGCGCAGCGCAGGGGCTGGCCTGGGAGCGCCTACTGGGAGAGGAAGGGCGGGGCTGACAGCAGGCCGGCGGAGACGTGAGCAGAGGGCGCGCCCCGCTGCGGGCCGGGAAGGGAGGGTCTCGTTGATGGCAGGCCAGGAGACACAGGGCGATTCCACTGCGGGACAGCGCCCTGCGCCCCGGATCTGGGCTCCCCTGGTATCCCCCTTAACCAGAGGCCTCCGTCCTGTCGGCCCCCTCCCTCAGCCTCTCTAGGCCGCCCCAACCTGACCCAGTCAGCCGCGGCAAACGGGCCGCAACAGGTGGGCGCACAAGGCCAGCTGGGTGCCACTCCCGGTTACCGACCGAGGTCGACCCAGCACCGTCCGGGCAAGGGCCTGGCGAACTGGCCACGGTGTCAGGTTCCCAGAGTGCGGGTTCGTCCAGGCCCTGTGCTGAGCTAAATTTAGATCTGGAATCTAACCTTGTTCCCTTACCCCCAAGCATGGCCTTGTATCCACTTAAGTAACTACCTTTCCCGCGACTGTCCCTCTTCTTTATTCTTTATGTAATTTTTTTTTTTTTTTTTGAGACAGAGTCTCACTCTGTTGCCCGGGCTAAAGTGCTGTGGCGTCAGCCTAGCTCACAGCAACCTCAAACACCTGGGCTCAAGCCATCCTCCTGCCTCAGCCTCCCAAGTAGCTGGAACTACAGGCATGCACCACCATGCCCAGCTAATTTTTCTATATATATTTTTAGCTGTCCATATAATTTCTTTCTATTTTTAGTAGAGACGGGGTCTCGCTCTTGCTCAGGCTGGTCTCAAACTCCTGAGCTCAAACAATCCACCCGCCTCGGCCTCCCAGAGTGCTAGGATTACAGGCGTGAGCCACCGCGCCCTGCCTCTTTATGTAATTTTTTAACAAATACTACATTTACAATTTTCCCACCTTATTCGGTAGGTATTATTCCTCACCCCCACCCCCATCTCCCAATAACTCAACGTTCTCTCGTCCCTCCAGTTCGTTCCCACAGCCCCACTCCAGAGCTGCCAGTATTATCTGCTTCTGCCTCCTCTCTCCTCATTCCCTCTGGAAGCCACTCGAATCACGCTTTCGCCCCACCCTCCTCAGAAACTGCTCTTGTCAATGTCACGAGAGACCTCTGCTAATCTACCGCAAATGCCAAGACCTCACCTCTCCTGCCCTCTGATGCTCCCTCCCTCCTGATATCCTTTCTCAGCGCCTTCCAGGACACTGCATTCCCCTGACTTTCCTCCCACATGAATGACTTCCTCCTTCCTCCTTAGCCTCCTGTGGTTTCCTCCTTCTTTCCCTGCACTCACTCACTCCCTGGGCCTCTGTCACTCACACCCTTGTAATCACTTCCACTTTCTTGACTTGAAAAACCCTCTCTCCCTGCTGATGACTCCACAGTATACAACCGAGCCCTCCTCCAACCCATCTAGCGGCTACCACTTCTCTCAGAGTAAAAGTTGAAGTCCTTAAAATAGCCTGAAGGCCTTATCCATTCTTTGTCCTCATTTCCTGCACCCACACCTCCCTGCCCTGTCTTCTGCTCTCTGGAGTTGACTCCATTCTAGCCACATAGCCTTCTTGCTATTCCTGCATAATGTCAGAAACAACCCTACCTCATGGCCTTTGCACTGGCTGTTCCCTTAGCTTGGATCCCTTTTCTCCCAGACCTGCATGGCTCATGTCACACCTCCTTCAACTTTTGTTTCAAATGTCACGTTGTCAGTGAAGCCTGCCCACACACACTATTCAAAATCGCCTGTTAACCAGACTCGTTCCCTCCCACTTAGCTCTGTTTTCTCTCTAGCACTCCATCTCCTCTGGAATGTGAGCTGGAAGATGGAATGGACTGGGTTAGGTTGTTTCAAGTCTGAACCTCCAGATTCTAGACTAGTTCTCAGCAAGCTCAGGAAACTTGTCTTGGATTGAACAGATTTAAATGTGGTTCAAAATTCATAAGATGAGCAGTTCATAGTGAAAAGTCTGCCCATAGCCTCTATCCAGTTCTTCCCCCAATCCAAGCAATCAACTTTACAATTTCTAGGTTATTTTATTCAAATAGTCTATATTTTACTACCTCAACCTCTCCTTTCTAAAAAGAAAACGTTGCGCGCTGCACATAGTGTTCTTTTTACTGCCCCTTTTCAGGCCACAGTTCATTTTGGGCATTGTGCCTAATGATACTCTTTCCTTTTTCCACCGCTGCTCCCAGGTATTTCCACCAGGCTCAGTGTTCCCTAGTGCCACCCGGTGGTCAAGATCCGCTGGTGTAGAGTCAGTGGAGGACCGCGTAATACATCCTGAGCCAGACGTAAACCATCGGCTTCCCTCATCCTGCGCGAAAAAACCATTAAGAGAGTGACGAGAGCAAGGGCAGCCCGGGGTGGGGATGTAGCTCAGTGGTAGAGCGCATGCTTTGCATGTATGAGGTCCCGGGTTCGATCCCCGGCATCTCCAGTTGTTTCATTTTTATTTTCTCTCATTTCTAATTTCGAAAACCAGCTTATTTGCAGAGTGCTAGGGACAATCCCAGCGGGTAGTCTTCGCAGGTTGGAAAAGTTCCGCTGCAACTACCGCCCTCCTCCGAGCCCTACATACTGTCTTTCCCTCCTGAGTAAAAATCCGCAGGTGGAGTGCTCTAGTGGCGTCAGGATGTATACGTTTTTCCTTCGTGCCGTGCACTTCATCCCGGGTGGAAAAAGGCTTGATCGCTGGTAGGGTAGAACAAACAGAAAACGGAAGTACGTGGGAGGGACGGTCAGGCAAGGATGGCAGAGTTTGAATTTCCTGAGCTGCCAAGGCGCTTTCTTGGTTCTGTTGCAGTCCAAATTAATCCAGCCTCAATGGTGGAGCGGAACCCAGCGCGAATCTTAAAGGAAGAGTTATTTACCACCCTCAAACCCCTCCCGGACCCCCCAAGAGGACGCCCGGCTAGCTCAGTCGGTAGAGCATGAGACCCTTAATCTCAGGGTCGTGGGTTCGAGCCCCACGTTGGGCGTAGCTTGTTTTGCTTCCAAATCTACCCATGATTGGTCATACCGGACAATTTAATTGGCTAACTGGCTTTTAGAAAAACAAAGAAATCCTGTTCTGGAAACTTGGTATGTGCATTCATTTGAGTGGTTTTTTGTGAGTAATTTCTTGTTCATTGTTTAATCTATCTTTTATTTAACAAAATGAAATTTTTTTTCTTGTAAAATATACATAACAAAATTTATCATTTTAACCATTTTGAAGTGTGCATACAGTATTGTGGCATTAAATACATTCACATTGTTTTGCAACCATCACCACCATTCACCTCCAGACCTTTTTCTTCTTTCTCAACTGAAGTTCTGTACCCATTAAGCGCTAATTCCCCATTCCCCTCTTTCCCAATCCCCTGGCAACCACCATTCTATTAATACTTTCTGTCTCTAAGTACCTTGTATAAGAGAAGTGACACAATATTTATTATTTTTTACTGTCTTATTTAACTTAGAATAATGTCTTCAAGGTTCATCCATGTTATAGCATTTGTTAAAATTTCCTTCCTTTTAAAGCTGATTAATATTCCATTGTATGTATATACCACATTATCCATTCGTCTGCTGATGGACACTTGCATTCCTTCCACCTTTTGGCTATTGTGCTATGAACATGGCTGTACAAATATCTGTTCCAGTTCTGAGTTCTGACTTTCACTTCTTTTGTGTAAACTTCTAAAAGTGTAATTGCTAGCTCATATGGTATGTTTATGTTTAAGTTTTTGAGAAATCGCCATACCATTTTCCATAGAGGCTGCACCACAAAATGAGTTTTTTAAAACATTTTTTGAGTAGTTATACACTATATGTTTCAAAAATTGCACTGTCAAGAAGATATTCAGTGAAAAGCATTTAATTCCCTCTTTAGGTAACAATTTTTGTACCAGAGATTTTGATGCAAGTATAGTTTACTTTCCAGTATTTTACCCCAAAAGATAATTACAGCTATCTTTTTTTTTAATTTTTTTATTTATTTATTTTTTTTGAGACAGAGTCTCACTCTGTTGCCCGGGCTAGAGTGAGTGCCGTGCTGTCAGCCTAGCTCACAGCAACCTCAAACTCCTGGGCTCAAGTGATCCTGCTGCCTCAGCCTCCCGAGTAGCTGGGACTACAGGCATGTGCCACCATGCCCGGCTAATTACAACTATCTTTTGAAGATCTTTCCATTTCAAGACATAGAAAATAATCTTTTTTTGAAACTGCACAATATTCTACTGAAGATGAATTATGATTTATTTAACAGGTACTTACTGATGGACATTTATATTATTTCCAATCTTTTGTTATTACAATCAATGCTACAGTTAATAAGCACATAGCAATTGTCATTTGTCACTTTTTGCACTTATATCTGTGGGGTTAATTCCCAGAAGCGAGATTTACTGGGTGCAGGTTTATTTGGAATTGTAATTTTATAGGAATAAGTAAATCACCCCACTATGGATTCTATAGGCTGATATTACCTCCCACTAACCAAGAACTCGATTGCCTGTTTCTCCATGGCCTTGGAAGCAATGGGCTGCTTTAACAACAAATCTAAACATGTGGCTCTCCCTCTTAAAATTGCTGGGGTCCCTTACTGCCTGTCCTACAGTATAATACCCATTGGAAGGCTTATAGGGTACCATCTGGCAGAGAGAAGGACACTTCTTTTGCCCGTCACAGGGCATACTCAAATAAAAGATCTTGAAGATTACACTGTCAATTTCATTTTTGGTTTCTAATCCAATTCTATATGGCAACATGGTTTTTTTCTCTTCTCAGGCCTGTTTCTGTGGAGGCTATCATGTTCTTTTCACTTGCAAAGCCATGGCATCATTGAAAAGGCTTACTCAGTTATTTCTTACTCTGCAAATTTTCTTCCTTGGACAGGAAGAATTCAACTAGATATAAGGAATCAAAATTGTATGTGATTCTTATTTGGTCTTGGTATCATGTGGGGCATATATAAATTATTAGAACACAGTTGTGTTTTGTAAAGTGGTTTATGAGAATGATTACACATTATTTACATGTAAATTATTAATCAATCATCCACTTGAATGTTTTCATTTAAAAACCCCATTTGAAACATTCTGCTGTAGCATGTAGCAAATATAAAAAGAAAAAAAAAAGAAAAAAAAAATGAAACAGAAAATTATCTCCAGGTGTGACGTATTCATGGCTATTATCTAATTAGTCTGAAAATACTTCAGTGTCTCTTTCTTTAACAGTCACAAGCCAGGCGTCCCGCCTCACGTCTGTAATCCTAACTCTGGGAGGCCGAGGCGGGAGGATCGCTCAAGGTCAGGAGTTCAAGAACAGCCTGAGCAAGAGCGAGATCCCGTCTCTACTGAAAAAAATAGAAAGAAATTAGCTGGACAACTAAAAATACATACAAAAAATTAGCCGGGCATGGTGGCTCATGCCTGTAGTCCCAGCTACTCGGGAGGCTGAGGCAGGAGGATTGCTTGAGCCCAGGAGTTTGAGGTTGCTGTGAGCTAGGCTGACGCCACAGCACTCTAGCACTCTAGCTCGGGAAACAGAGCGAGACCCTGTCTCAAAAAAAAAAAAAAAAAAAAATATCAGTCACAGGCTTCTGTTTACTAAACTTGAGAAAGTCATTTTCCCAGGGTCTGTGTAGCTTCAGGAGAAATGGCTCAACGTCATTATTTCATTGCTGTTTATGTCACATTGGTACAAGGGTACAAGTCCCCCAGATTTAAAAAAAAAAAAAAAAAAAAAAAAGGCAGGTCTCAGTCACATACTGATGTTCTGGGGAATGTGAGTTTTGGACAAGGAGGAAACTGAAATGTCAACCAGAGCCACATAATTCTGGAGGACTGCCTACAAGAGGAAGAGTGGCCAGATGACCCAGAATGACCTGCTCTTCCATTCTGTGTCAGGACCAACTGGATGAGAATCACAGGGTATTTTGGGAAACTCTCCCTGCTTATCACTGTCATTTGAGATGTTTAAGGATGAGTGGGGGATGTTTTTGAACATAGAAAAGACTACATATTTGCTTTGTGACTAATATTCAGTTTATTAGAGTTATAAATAGTAAGGCCTAGTTTTTCTAAAGGCCTTAAATTCAATTTACAAATATTGTTGTTTTTCTATAAAGCTAGCAATTTTTGAAACAAGAATAGGTCGGGCGCGATGGCTCACCCCTGTAATCTTAGCACTCTGGGGAGGCCCAGGCCGGATCATCGCTCAAGGTCAGGAGTTCGAGACCAGCCTGAGCAAGAGTGAGACCCCCCCCCCATCTCTACTAAAAATAGAAAGAAATTAGCTGGACAACTAAAAATATATACAGAAAAAATTAGCTGGCCATGGTGGCACCTGCCTGTAGTCCCAGATACTCGGGAGCCTGAGGCAGGAGAATTGCTTGAGCCCCGGAGTTTGAGCTTGCTGTGAGCTATGCTGACACCAGGGCACTCTAGCCCGGGCAACAGAGTACGACTGTCTCAAAAAAAAAAAAAAAACAAAAAAAACACCAAGAACAATCCCTCTAGCCCGGGCAACAGAGTGCGACTGTCTCAAAAAAAAAAAAAAAAAAAAAAACCAAGAACAATCCCTTTCACTGGTTTCTTCATGAATTAAGGCTATCAAATGGAGTCATTCTGAACATCTAAACTATTGGTGATATTCTCTTAGGCATTTCAAGTTACAGTTACAAACTTTATATTTCTGAACCCTCGTTTAGTGGACAAGGAGACAGAGGCACTGAGAGATTAGGTCACAGAGCTGGAAGTGGAAAGTTATTTACTGTTACAACTAACTTTAGCTTTAACCACTAACCCATACATATCACTTTTAGAAATCCTGGGTGTATTGTTTATTGGTAATCTTCTGAATAAAGCTAAATCCTCACTTATCTGTCTTTAACAGCTCTACCCAGAGGTCCTACTCCTGCCAGCCTCATTAGCCAGGGAATCCCCTAAGACTGTGGATCTGATGTCCTCCACTCATTTTTCAATCCATTTGTGAAATCAAAACGGCTAATGGTGTGGATAGAGTAATCAGAATGCAGATTCAAGGAAGTATAGCCATGGCTCCTTACCCCACTGGTGCCCCCTCCTTTCTTCTGTTCTTGAATACACCAAGCTCATCTACTCCAGGGACTCTGAACCCTCTGCTCCCTCTCCCAAAGGCCTCTTCCCCAAGATCTTTTGGAAGCTCTTGGCCTCTCTCTCCAATGGCCCCCCCCCACTAAGTTCTGTGCTGGTTCACAGACGTCTTGATCTGTAAATTCTACACAACCGTTATGAAAGAGCAGTGATTAAGAAATGCGCACGACATAAGCGGCCTAAGAAGTTTTGCCATCATTAGGCTATCTTTAGTTATGCTTTGTCAGCATTGAAGATGTTGAATTTGATTCGCCACTTTGATGTTTTATTTATTCGACTTTTAAGTAGGGCAAGGAAAGAAGCTGCTGGTCACATGTGCTGAGTGTGCCCGTCCAGTGTGTGAAAGCTGGATGGAACTCATTTTCCAGGCGTGAAAACAGGCTGCGCTGCCTGGGGCCACACGGCGCGTGAGTCCCTACTGGACACCTCTCCTCGCTAGGAGCTCTGTGCTGGGGTCCCGGGCCACCCCCGCAGCAGGCTTCCCAAAACCCCTGCGGGGTCCCTCCGGCCCCAGTTCCGACGCGCCCCAAATGACGACGGGGCAGAGGGAGGGTCACCGAGAGCAGCCGGGGCTGGGGACAGGTAGGGGTGTGGGACTGGGGAGTCCGCAGTGCGGTGGGTCAGCCACCGCGGCGGGGCGCGACGGTCTTACCCAGGGGGTTGTCCCTGGGACTCTCTGTGCTCTCCGCCTTCCACCTGGTCGCCTGCAGTCAGGGCGCCGAACGAACGCTGCGTTTTCATCTGGTTTTCGCCAACTTCTCCCGGAGCCCTATTTTCCGGAGCCCTATTTTCCGGAGCCCTATTTTCCTTTTCTCTGTCCTTTAGCTCCGTCCGCCCAGGTTTCCTCATCTTACGTGAAGTGTCTGTGCTTCAGTGGCTTTTTCATCTGTAGACTGGGAACAGTAATGCTAGCTCCTTCCGCGGGCACAGGGACACCCCGACGTGCTGTAGGTATTGAGGGTATTGCCTCCAGCAATTTATCTTTCCTCTGAACACTTGTCCTCAGCCTGAGCTTCCACCATACATTTACCTACCCATTCCTTCCTCCCCAGCATTTTTTTTTTTTTTTTTTGAGACAGAGTCTCGCTATTTTGCCCTGGCTAGAGTGAGTGCCGTGGCGTCATCATAGCTCACAGCAACCTCACACTCCTGGGCTTAAGCGATCCTACTGCCTCAGCCTCCCGAGTAGCTGGGACTGCAGGCATGCGCCACCATGCCCGGCTAATTTTTTCTATATATTTTTAGTTGGCCAGATAATTTCTTTCTATTTTTAGTAGGGACGGGGGCGGGGCGGGGTGGTCTCGCTCTTGGTCAGTCTGGTCTTGAACTCCTGACCTCGAGCAATCCTCCCGCCTCGGCCTCCCAGAGTGCTAGGATTACAGGCGTGAGCCACCATGTCCAGCCTTTCCCCACTTTTTAACATTCCATTTGTCATTGCATGGCATTCTCGTGCGGCTGGCTGTATGTGATGACCTAAGACCGTCCTTTTTGCAATACAGGCCTGGATCTGGAATACGCAGGTTGAAGAGAATTGGTAATGGATTGGTAAAGACAGGAGTATGGATAATTATAATAAAATATGGGAGTATGGATAATTATAATAAAATATATAAATATATTTGCATACATTCAAACTCAAATGGCTGAACTAAACCAATATTTGGATAGGAAACCTCTCCAAATTGTGGAAAAGTTGCAAGCGCTGTTTCCGCCCGGTTTCGAACCGCGGACGTTTACACGTGTTAGGCAAACGTGATAACCACTACACTATGGAAACTCGTGGGGGCGGGGGTGGGGGGGGGTGCTTGTTCCATAACTTTTATAAGACCTCTAGTTACCGCCCAGTTGTCTGACCCTCACCTGGAGTGCAGACCTTTGAAGGAGACCAATTCCTCCCCGAAATACTAGTCTTCTGATGGCCTAGGGTAATGGTGTTTGTCCAACTATGGAGAGTGACCTCTAAACGAGTAGTGAAATCAGTTGTCTCCAGCAATTAAAAAAAAAAAGGACGAATGAAGAACGAATAAAAGTAG
Source organism: Varecia variegata (assembly GCA_028533085.1). Taxonomy (NCBI): domain Eukaryota; kingdom Metazoa; phylum Chordata; class Mammalia; order Primates; family Lemuridae; genus Varecia; species Varecia variegata. The sequence goes on along the minus strand of CM052436.1, from coordinate 133,417,217 downwards.
TGAGTCTCGCAGGAGGAAAGGTAAATGTGGCTTCAATGGCTTAAGACTGGTTAAAGCTCCCCTTTGGTTCCTTTTCTTCCAGGGAAGACAGCCGCAGGGTTGCAATTTTCACATCATTTGTGCTCCATGTGCAGTAACGATCTAGAGAATTTTAAAAGATGCAAAATACATTCAACAAAGCATAGGAGATTTGAATATCTTTTCTTCAAAATGTAAGTTAAATGTAAAAAGCAAACAATGAAAGTGTTTTACATATGGTTTCAAAAATAGTGTATTTCTATTAATTATGCAAAATTATTAAAAATAAAGGGCAACATAGAAATTAATGAATATCAAAGTTTAAGCCAGTTATTTAAATAAAGATTAAACTATTAAAATTTTAAAATGTAATGAAATCTCATCATTCATTGTATGCACAGACTTCGAATGAGGTTTAACGAGTGTTGTATGTACATCTGCATATATTGAAATTTAAGACTAGTATTGATTGTTTAAAACTACAAAATGTTTTTCTGTCGCCTATGCTGATTTCCGAATACCTAGGGAGCCAGAATTTGGAAGGGAGGCTGAGTCCTAATGAGGTCCTTGCTGTGCCTGTGACCCAGAAGCCCCTCTCCATCTGGGCGCAGGGTTGTTTGAGTCCGGTTCTCCCGTCAAGGTCACCACAGGCCTCCAGGTGGCCCAAGCCAAGGAAGTTGTGCTGAATTTGACTGTGCCGATCTTTTCCTCCCTTTTGCACATCAGGACTCCCTTAGCCTTGGTGAAAGCTTCGCTGCAGGTTCTGCTCCTATCCGGCCTGCTTCTCGATCTGCGAGAGGCTATCTCCCTGGAGGGTCCTATCCGGCTCACAGCACGACTCACACCTCAGCTCTGCCTCGGGCTCCAGCAGTGACCGCTCTCCCAAGCTTCAGATGCACGTGTCGTGGGCATGCCCTCTTAGACGTCGCACAGCATCTCACGCGCAGCCCGTTCGAGAGTTCGCTCTACTTTTTCTACTTCGCCCGCCCCTCCCCCTCAGTCTCTGATCTCGGTTATGAAACCACCCAAAGCTGCCGTGGGTGCAAACTGTGAACCCCCTTCCTTCACTCGCTTCTCCCCCTGACTGTCGCCTAGGCCCGGCGGCAGCCGCCTCCTGTCTGGACCGTGCCTGTGTCCTTCCAGCCCCTCTCCCTAACACAGTGTAACTTCCCCTCGGACCCCCTGCTTACATCATTCCTGAAGGAATCCCTCGAAAGTGCAAATCAGAGCGAGTTTCTCAGTCTCCTCAGCCACCATCACTACGGGGGGGGGCGGGGAGGCCGCAGATCCTGCCAGGGCCCCAGGCGTTGGTTGTTTGTCTGACTGGTGAACGCTAGACTCTGCGCAGAGCGGCGTGGGTCACTCACCAGGAGCCACGTCCCAAACCTGGGCTGGCCAGAGCGACAGCGGTGGGAGGGGCGGAGAGGGCAGGGAGCAGGAATTGTAGCAAAAAGTCCTGGCGGGCATGCCCTTGGTTTGTTGGGGGACAGGGAAGAGAAACCTGTCAACTTCTGCTTCACCTTAATGAAAAAGCCAGAATCCTTTGGGGATTGTTTTCCACTCCCCGTGAAGGTGGCAAGAAATGACCAGAGAACCACAGGAATCCGCAAGCATTTGTGCAAGAGGAATTGTCCGAGGTCAAACTCTTGAACACCAGCTTGTTCAGACCCTTATCTCACCAAGTAAGACCACGCGCAAGTGCTAGGACTACACTGGCAACTCTGCCTGCTTTACAGCCCGGACCAAGCTGCCCAGGCCGTCTTCGTAGGGGGCTAGGCACCCTCCTGACCCCCTTGCCGCACTGCTGAGGTTGACGGCGCCGCAGCCGGATAGGCTAGGTCTCCGCGATCAACACACAGACTTCTCTTCCGGGCCGCCGGGCGTGTGGGGGAGACTGCGACGGCTGGAAAACGGAGAACGGGCTGTATTTGCAGGGCTGAGGAAACAGTCCACATGGACGAATGAATTTCGACTGGAGTTAAGGAATAATTTCGTGACACGATCGGTAAACTGAGGATGTTCGTGTTAGGGTGTTTCAAAATAAAGGTCATTTTTACATCAAGGAGGAAAAGTGGAGGCTGGAATGTGTGGGACAACCTCTCACAAAAGACTCTTAAAATCAAGAGCATAAAAGAGAATGTATGGAAGATGAGGCTCTGGATTACACAAAGCGTCTCTTTCTTGACGGGACATCAAAAGCAGGCCGCGGCGGGGCGAGCGCCCACCCTAAGCGCTAGACGACCAATAAAATGCGAGCGAGCCGGCGGCTACCGCTCGGAGGCTCACGATGCCTGGGGCGGTCCTGGGGTCTCGCCCCGGCTTCAGGAAACCACGCTGTCCCCTCCGGTGCAGCTAGTCCTCGACACTCGGGTAGGTCGTCTGGTAAACAGAAGGTGCTAAGCAGGTGTTGAACGTGGAGGAATGGGCTGCAGCAAGCAGGGCCCCGGCCGGAGTCGTCAGCTGACACCTGTATCTCACTCATTACCCGAGGGTCTGGGAGGGCCCCAGGGCTATGGGCATGCATGGCAGCTCTAGGTCTTCCACCCGGCTACTGAAGACGACCTGGTCCGCCCACGCTCCAGCATCTACCGCCTGGGAAGCCGCCACCGGCATGCTCTTGCTTGGGAGAGTGCCGTGTTGCCTGTGTAACAAAAATGTGTTGTCATTTCCAAAATCGCTAACGCCCAACGTGGGGCTCGAACCCACGACCCTGAGATTAAGAGTCTCATGCTCTACCGACTGAGCTAGCCGGGCAGCCACTATGATCCTTTCCTGTTATATCTAGAAAACCAAGGCTCAGCTGCAGAGACGCCCGCATCTGCACAGATGCTGCGGAGAGTGTACCGAGAGCCTGGATGTTAAACCTCCAGAGCCCTCGACAGGAGAGCGGTGGCTGCACGGGCTTCCGAGGGGAAGAACGAAAGATTAGGTGAGGTGCAGAATTTTCATTTAGAACCTGTATGGAGGCCCCGCCGTGAGCGGGGCTCTGCTTCAGTGCCTCGCTTCCTCTCTCCGGAACAGACCGACAGGTTGACATCTATGTCTTCCCCTCCACGTGACGTGAGACGCAATTCACCGGGGAGAAGCGGGTGAGGAGTTACCCAAACCCAAAAAAAAAAAAAAAAAAAAAATTGTGTTTCCGCCCGGTTTCGAACCGAGGACCTTTCGCGTGTGAGGCGAACGTGATAACCACTACACTACGGAAACCGTCGCGGACGGCGTTTGACTGGCATCGTCCTGAAGCTACACACAGCCGGGAATGATGGGTTTAAGTTTGGCCGGAGTTCCAGCAAAGGGGTCCCTGCAGCGGCCGGTTGAGTTGCGTGTAGGTTCGGCGGCCGGACTTCACCAGAGCAGAGTGCGCAGTGCCTGGCATGGCCTAGTATAGTTCTCTCACGAGGGTTCGTGAGAGTTCACGAGGGTTTTGTCGCGTTTGATCAGACGTCCTCAGAGGCCTCAGACCATGCCCTGAGGAAGCGCGGCAAACACCTAGAGTTTGCCCATGATGCGGGAAGCGCATTGAGAGCAGGGTAAATTCTACCGGCCCAGCCCTGGCATCAAGCAGTTCCGGGCACTCACTGGTGATTCTGTACATGATCTTGGTCCTGATTTCTCCCTCACTTAAAAAAAGTTAAAATAGGCCGGACGTGGTGGCTCACGCCTGTAATCTTAGCACTCTGGGAGGGCCAGACAGGGTGATCGCTCAAGGTCAGGAACTTGAGACCAGCCTGAGCAATAGTGAGACCTCGTCTCTACTAAAAATAGAAAGAAATTATATGGACAGCTAAAAATATATATATAGAAAAAATTAGCCAAGCACGGTGGCGCATGCCTGTAGTCCCAGCTACTCGGGAGGCTGAGACAGGAGGATCGCTTGAGCCCAGGAGTTTGAGGTTGCTGTGAGCTAGGCTGACAACACGGCACTCTAGCCCATGCAGTAGAGAGAGACTCTGTCTCAAAAAAAAAAAAAAAAAAGTTAAAATAGCTTTTTAGTATATGTGCTGCAGAAGCGAACACTGAAATAGCTTTTTAAATAAAGCATCAAGTATTATTTCTGTCGCACAAAGAATCTATTCGGCGGAGATGCTCTTGAGTACCACAGCAGCATCTTTTCTAATACACCCCGAACGGTATTCTTTAAAGTAAAACCAATTCCATAAACCCAGTTCGAGCTCCTGATTTTAAACTAGGACTCCATGGTGTCAAACCTCGAGGTATTTCGGCTGCGAATCACGAGCGGTGCACAGCTCAGAAAGTATTTGTTAAATGAATCGATGGCACTTAGGGAAAAAACTTTTCTTTCTTCCTTCCTTCCTTTTTCTTTTCTTTCGTTCTTTCCTTCCTTCCTTCGCTCCCTCCCTCCCTCTCTTTCTTTTTCTTTCTTTCTTTTTTAAAGATACATATTAGCTAGGTTCACAATTCAAAGGCTACCGAACAACGTATACGAAAGTGGCCTGCCTCTGACGCGCACCCTTCCCCCAAAAACTCTGCCCCAAGTATTCTTCCACAGAGGATGATGATAATAAAGGGTAACTAACCCTTACATCGCTCTATGTGCTAAGCAACGTTCTAATCGCTTTACATGACATTAACTCTAATTTTTACAAAATTCTCCGAGGCATTAGCCTACGTGAGTAAACACAGGATTATAAACATATCAAATACTTTCAACATCCTCCCCCTTTTTTTTACAGTTGAAGTATACTCTGCATACTGGTCAGCACCTTTTTTTTTTTTTTACTTGATTGCATCTTGACTAAGAGTCCCTCTTTACAGCTAAAGTGTTTCATTGTGTGAATGTGAATGTAATGACTTGTCACTATTCCTTTACTGATGGGTAGTTAGGGAATTTCATCCAGACGACGCGAAAGCGACCGGTTGGCATTCTCTAAAACAGGTGTGGAAATGCTAACTATAGTTGGGGGAGGGTGGGATGTCTCTGGCCCCGCCCCCAACCCACTCGGAGGGACTCCCAGTCCTCAACAACAAAGTCCACCGCCTAGAAGGGCCGGAAGTACTTCAGGGCGCTGTCCGAGGCCCGCCCCTCCACTTCCGGGGCCGGTTGTGGGGAGTCCGTGCTGTAGTCACCCGTGCCTGATCGGTAGGATGGCGCTGGGCCGATACGGTTATAGCACCAAAAGCAGACAGCCGCTAAGCGCTCCCACGGCCCTCCAAAGTTTGCTCCCAGTGGCAGGGGGTGGGAGTGAGCGATCCTTCTGTCTGCATTTCCCGCTGCCCCGCATCACAGAGAGGCGGGCCTCCACCGTCCTAGCCCTTCCGCCCTGTTCCCGAGTGCCGGCTAGAGCGTCTCCTCGTCGTTTCCTGTCGTCCTGGGGCCTAGCGGGGAAGAAGCGAGCGTAGCACGACCGCGGAGGGAACTCGCAAGCTTGGACAGTGTACAGAAGCCGGAAGTGTTGGGAGCGAGGCCGGAAGCTAGGGGCGGGGCCAGGAAGTGAGGTGGGGCGGGGGTTTATGAGGAGGCCAAGGGAGCGCTGGGGCAAATTTGCACTCAGGGCCACCTGAGGGACTTGGTGGTGGCGCTCAGCTCTGTCCCCTCCCCTCGCAGAGACACGGTTGTCGTCAAGGAGTAGGGAACTCTGTGTGGAGGGGTGGGTTGTCGGGAGGACTTTTCTCTGGCAGCGCTTGAGGCGAGCTGTGGAGAGGCAGGGTTGGGGGTGGGGCCGGGTCTCCAGGGCGTCTGAGAGGGAAGACCCCCGCCCCCCCACCGCACATCTACACTGGCTGGCTGGACACTAAGATGGCTGCCGTTGCCATGACACCCAACCCTGTGCAGACCCTTCAGGAGGAGGCGGTGTGCGCCATCTGCCTCGATTACTTCACCGACCCCGTATCCATCGGCTGCGGGCACAACTTCTGTCGAGTGTGTGTAACCCAGTTGTGGGGCGGGGAAGATGAGGAGGACAGGGAAGAGTTAGACCGGGAAGAGGAGGAGGAGGACGGCGAGGAGGAGGAAGTCGAGGCTGTGGGGGCCGGTGGGGGATGGGACACCCCTATGCGGGATGAAGACTACGAGGGCGACATGGAGGAGGAGGTCGAGGAGGAAGAGGAGGGTGTGTTCTGGACCAGAGGCATGGGTGGGTCCAATTGGGACAACATGGACTACGTGTGGGAGGAGGAGGACGAGGAAGAAGACCTGGACTACTACTTGGGGGACATGGAGGAGGACCTGAGGGGGGAAGATGAGGATGACGAGGAGGAAGTGCTGGAGGAGGATGAGGAAGAAGAGCTAGACCCCGTCACCCCACTGCCCCCGCCTCCAGCCCCTCGGAGGTGCTTCACCTGTCCCCAGTGCCGAAAGAGCTTTCCTCGGCGGAGCTTCCGCCCCAACCTTCAGCTGGCCAATATGGTCCAGGTGATTCGGCAGATGCACCCAACCCCTGGTCGAGGGAGCCGTGTGAACGAGCAGGGCATCTGTCCCAAACACCAAGAAGCATTGAAACTCTTCTGCGAGGTGGACGAAGAGGCCATCTGTGTGGTGTGTCGAGAATCCAGGAGCCACAAACAGCACAGCGTGGTGCCGTTGGAGGAGGTGGTGCAGGAGTACAAGGTGAGAGAAGTCAAGAGAAGATAGGAGTTTGAGGGGGGGTATAGGGGTGGAGGAGAGGAGGTAAGGGGAGCTGGGGTCCCCTGAAGAACCTCATGTACTGGTGATTCTCTTTAGATTCTCTCTCAAAGAGCTGATTCTCTTTAAGCACTTAGTGGCACCAAGGTGGGTTAGAATGAGAAGGATCCTGTACACAGGACAAAGTGTACAGTGAAGACGACCAGGGAAAGCTGATTTTCTCAGAGCAAATAGCTCATCTCCTGGGGAACAAGCCACTGCTGTTTTACAATTCCACTATCCCTAAGTGTAAATGTGCAAGTGACAGGTCCCTAGGGCTTTACCACCACTCTCATTTTCTTCTGGATGAGTTTTAAGTCTATCCTTGACTGAGATACCTAGAGCTGGAAAAAACTGGGGACCTCAAAGAACCAGAAGGGGCTCTGAAGCAAGAGCATAGAAATGACTACTAGTGTCAGACCCAAATGCCCTGCACTTGCCTCCCACCAGGTTCCCCACCCACCCCATGATATGGCTTAATTCTCCCCTTAAGAACTTTTGTTGGATCTGCATTAGTCTGGTGTACTGACCAGAAAAGAGAGGGGCTTCTAAGTCAGAAGACCTGGCTCTGCACTTATTAACTGTCAAATCTTGGTTAAATCTCTGAGTGTATTTGAACTTTAATTTCCCCAGGATTGATAGTTAATATTTACTGGACACTTATGTGTATATCAGGCACTGGGTAGGCACTTTTCACAGACTATCTCATAAAACAACCTTGTGAGTTTGATATGTTTTCCATTCTCATTTTACAGATTGGGAAACAGGTTTTAAGTACTATACACAGGGCCATACAGCTTTAGTAAGTGATGGTTATTAGTGTCCCTTCCTATAGTGTATACTAACAACATCACCACCATTTGGATGTAGTAGTTTGACTTTACTGACATGTGATCTTTCTTCTTGGAGTCAGATTCTGGTTTGGCTAATGTCTTGCCCCCTACTTCTGATCCTGACTTTTCTTTGAACACATCACATGTAAAGGAGATTTGTCCGTGAGACAGCTAGCACAAATACAAATGCACTACTTAGTGAAGGCCTGGATGGGTTTAAAGCAGCAGGACCAGGAGGAGGAGAGAGTAGCCTCTGTGTGTTCTGTTTCTTTGTTTTTTTGAGACAGTGTCACTCTGTCACCCTGGTTAGAGTGCAGTGGTGTTGTCATCATAGCTCACTGCAAACGCAAACTCCTGAGGTCAAGTGATCCTCCGTCACTAATTTTTCTACTTTTTTGTAGAGATGTGGGGGGTCTCACTCTTGTTCAGGTTGGTCTCGAACTCCTGACCTCAAGCGATCCTCCTGCCTCAGCCTCCCAAAGTGTTAGGATTACAAGCATGAGCCACCGTGCCTGGCCTCCTCTGTGTGTTCTGCACTGAATTTTTTTGTTTTATGACTGTTTTCACACCTCCTGATTCCTGCAGTAACTTCATTTAGGTATTGTCATCATTACTCCAGTTTTAGAGTAATGTGTCTATGGCTTCTCCACTCTAACACAACTTAAGACAAACGCACATCATCTCATCACAAGTAACTGTTCCTTTTACACAATGATTGTCAAACCTGGCTGATTCTCAGAATTACTAGGGGAGGTTTTCAAAAGTACAGTGAATCCTACCACTAGAATTTCTGAATTGGTAGTGGGGAGAGTATCTTTAGAAAGCCCAGTCCAGCTTAGGAATCACTGCATTGGTAACATTGTTTGCCTGTTAGGCCTACATTTTTAGTGGAAGTTGTGAACTCCTTTTGTCTTTCCCTTTTATATCCCCTCGGTTCCAAATTAACTATACCCATCACATCATGTGCAGCCTCTTTGTTAACTGGAACCCAGGTGGTGGACTATCCATGGGCTTTCTGCTCTTTCACCTTCACACCCTCTCACCCTCCACAGGATTCCTCCAAAGAGCTTCTGAAACTGGATTTTAATTTGTATTAGGCAAATCTGTTGAATGCCAGCTGCCTGAAAATCCTGTATTAATTAGGTCCTGAAGTGGGTGAGGAATTAAGTTATAATCCCTTTTCTTGATTGGTTTACTGGGCTCTGCAATTTGGGAGGCCAGATACACATATTTAATCTGACATTAACTGATCAACAAATGTAAATACGTAAGTTTTATTATATAGAAGTAATGTGAGTGGTTTCCTTTCTGACTTTTAGGCTATTTTATAGGCGTGTAGTTCATTCTTTTCAGATACATACATACACTAACCAGCACTGGCTTAACACACAGTTTTGTTTTGCAGAAATATTCTTTATTGAATAGGTAATAACACACAAATGATATGTAAATAAAGCTCCTAAACAGTTAAATGTCCTTGAAATTTTTTCCTAAATATTACTGTATTTGTGTTTATGTTTATGAATTTTTTGATCAACAATTTAGGAAAAATATTAATGGTAAATTTAAGCATTATAAATTCTGAATTAATGGAGTAGAAATTACTGACTGTAGAAAAGTAGAAAGTATTATCAAAAGGTTAAATTTTGTGTAATTTATGCTGTTTTCATGTTCTGGATTGACTAATTTTATTATTACTGTCATTTTTTTCTGTAATCACTTATCCTGTGCAACAACTGCCTTTTCTACTCTGGGTCAGTAACCTCTTTAGTGCAAGGGTCATTATCAGGATGTCACTGGCAGCTTAAGGCCTAGGCAGCAAATACTAGATAACATTTACTGATCTTTTGCTATATGCCAGACACTGCACTAAGTACACTGTCCAGAAGTTAGATTCCGTTCCCGTTCTGAGCTGAGGAAACTGGAAGCATGGCTTGCCTCAGGTCACCTCGCGCTGTATTCTGGTCCTGATTGGAGTCGAGGCTTGAGCTCTTCTACTGTGTATTACTTAAGGAAAAGGAGGGAGAAAGGCTAGTATAGGACATAAAAGGAGGAAAGTGCAAGTAGGTAGGGCTCATTTCACCCATTCTGGTCTCTAACAGCCCTTTAAAGAAAAAGATTCAGGCCGGGCGCAGTGGCCCACGCCTGTAATCCTAGCATTCTGGGAGACTGAAATGGGAGGTTCTCTCGAGGTCAGGAGTTCGAGACCAGCCTGAGCAAGAGCAAGACCCCGTCTCTACTAAAGATAGAAAGAAATTATATGGACAACTAAAAATATGTAGAGGAAAAAATGAGCCGGGCTTGGTGGCACATGCCTGTAGTCCCAGCTACTCGAGAGGCTGAGGCAGGAGGATCGCTTGAGCCCCGGAGTTTGAGGTTGCTGTGAGCTAAGCTGATGCCATGGCACTCTAGCCTGGGCAACAGAGCAAGACTCTGTGTCAAAAAAAGAAAAAAAGATTCAGCTACAAATTGTTGGAACACAGAGCTTACATGCCTGTTGGCTGTGAAAGTTACAACTTTGGGAATTCTGAAAGGGTTTTTGTTTTTGTGTTCCATTTAGCAAATAATTGCATGGAAGAGAAAGCAGATAGGCAGAGAGAAGCATTGAAATTAAAATAAGTAAAATGGGGGCAGGGTCCCCCAGTGTGTCCTGAGGAGGGACACTTCTCAATTATTGGTACCACGGGAGTGTATAGGTTTTATTCAGTATTCCTTGGGATCACAGAGAAGCTGGTCCTGGGAGGATCAGGCCATGGTCAAGGAACTGGGTTTTAGAAGAATACCTTGGGCCGAGTGTAGAAGGTCAGTCCTAGGCAGAGGGAACCGCATGGAATTGTACTCAGGAAATGACAAGTAGTTTTATGTGGCTAAACCTAAGAGTCTGTATGGAAGCCGTGGGTATAGAAGGTGAGGCTAGAAATGTAGGGTCAATATTTTGGAAGTGGTGGAGAACCACGGAAGGATTTTTGGCACAGGCACAAAACCATCAGAAAAATATTTAGAGATGAAAATCATGGGGAAGATTGCCTATGAGGGGGCAGGGACCAAAGGCATCAACACAGATGTGGAAAGGCTCCGTGTGGTGAGGGGCTCAAGCCACATCCACCACAACTGTGAGCATGGGGCTCTCTAGTCATAAGGATCCCACCTTTAGAGAATACCCACAGGGCTTCTAGACATGAGGACAGGGAGGATTGGAGGCCCTTAAATACTCCGAGAGAAGAAAGGGGAGAAAGGAGTACAATGTTCATTTGAGACCTGTGTTGGGGGGGATCAGGCTTTGAGCCGCAACTCACTGTAGGGAGGATTAGAGAGGTGGGCTCTGAAGGGGCAGGTGCCTCTCCCAGCTCTCACCTCTAACCTTCCATTTCCCATTCCCTCAGGCCAAACTACTGGGGCACGTGGAGCCGCTGAGGAAGCACCTGGAGGCTGTGCAGAAGATGAAGGCCAAGGAGGAGAGGCGAGTGACAGAGCTGAAGGTAGGCAGGCATCCCTGACGGGCTGACTGGTCTTGTGGTCAAGCAAGGAAGGTAGGGCTGCCACTCTCACAAGTGGTGACTAGGTCTCCTGAGGAGGGTATAGCCAAGACCTCTGAGAAGGGTAGACACTTTCTCCAGGCCCTGAGAAAGGGGGCCTTGAGAGTCAGGAGGCATGTTGGTTCCTAGGTTCTAAAATGGAGTGCAAACTGAGGCCTGTTTTGTGGAGGGGTCAGGTGCCAGCCCAAGGCTGCAGAGCAAGGCTTTCTACCTGGACACCTAAATCCAGAGCCTGGAAAAGGCAAGACAAACCCACATTACAGCCATCAGAGAAGCCCCAGGTCCCAGAACAGATGCAGGCGGTAGGCAGAGCAGCCCGAGCATGAGAGGGGTGTGGTCCTGGGACACTTGCTCTGTCCTGGGAAGGGGCCAAGGGTGTTTTGGTGGCAGGGAGAAATTAGTGAATGTTCGCATTGCAGAGACCTAGTAGCCTAGTGCATTGTTTCTCAGCCCTTCTTTTATTATTGCTCACCTCTCCCCCAGAAGTCTTTTTAGAAATTTTCTTCAATCCCCACCCCCTGCTGGAATGGGCTGGCACTGTGAGCCAGAGACCAAACCTGCATATCCTCTTCTGTCCCTCTTTCCTCCCTCCTGGCACCTGCCTCCCAGGCAGTGGCTGGGCCTTGCCACTTCCCAGGGCTCATGCTCACCACCACCTACACATTAAGGACTCTGCTGCTGGCAACTGCCAGGCACTGAGTGGTGGAATCTGAGTCTGGGAGTTGGGGAGTCATCCTGCCTCTGGACAGCTGCCCAAGTTGATGCTTTTGGGCTCTCTGGGGTGCAGAGAAAGATGTGCCAAGATCTGAGTGTCACTAGGGCAGAGAGTGAAACTGACTGTGGTGGCTGTTTCCCTCACCCACCTGGCCACCCACTCAGGCTTGTTACTCTTTGTCCAGAGAATCTCTGCAGCTGGTGGTAACTGGGTGAAAAGCGTGACCACCACCTAGGATTGTCCAGACCAGGCAAATGGGGTAGGACTGGGCAGATGTGTTTTCTGTTATAGGACACTAAGTACCTATATATCCTTGATTTTGCCTCCTGGCCCACAAAGCATAAAATATTTACCATGTGGACCTTTACAGAAAAAGTTTGCTAATTCCTCATCTAAAGGTTTTAGGTGACTTTCCTAGGGGCACTGTGATTAGTGGTACAGTCAGGACCTAATTTCATGTCTTGATTCCTGAATTATATATTCATTTAATTTCAAAAATTCTTACCCAGTGCCTACTCTGGTTGGTGCTATGCCAGAGTCTGAGGACGCTGTGGCAAACAAAGACATTCCCAGTCCCTGCCAGTGGGAGCTTACGGTGCAGTGGGGAAGAAAGATGTTGAAACTCCATTGTAAACATAGCATTTCAGTATTCTGTATGCCATGAAGAGATACAGTAATATTTATGGAGGTGATCCTAATTTAGGTCTGGAGGGGAGGGAAGGCTTCTCTAGGAATATTTAAGCTTAGCTGTGAAGGGTGAGTCAAGTTAGGTAGGCCAGGTGGAGATAAGTCTTCCAGGCAGAGGTTGGTGAGTTTGGGACCAGTGTGCTGGGGTTAAAGGGTTGGTGACTGGTAAGGCTGGGAGGCAGGAAAGGAGACCGGGCCTCTTTCCACTCTCAGGTCTTTCTTGGACCTGGGGAATGTAGGGCTCCTTTCCTTGAGTTGAGAGGTGGCAGTTGCAAAGGTAGAGGTTTATCTTCCAGTGTGTTGAGGTGGTATCCATCATCCCCTTTGCATCATTCCAGAGCCAGATGAAATCAGAGCTGGCAGCTGTGGCTTCAGAGTTTGGGCGTCTGACACGGTTTCTGGCGGAAGAGCAGGCAGGGTTGGAGCGGCGCCTCCGAGAGATGCACGAAGCCCAGCTAGGGCGCGCGGGAGCTGCGGCCAGCCGCCTGGCAGAGCAGGCCACCCAGCTGAGCCGCCTGCTGGCAGAGGCCCAGGAGCGGAGCCAGCAGGGGGGCCTGCGGCTGCTCCAGGTGAGCAGTGTCTCCTCCCTGTACCCCCCCCACAACTCCCCCAGTCCCCTGTGTGGCTCCGTCAGGCAGTGCTTACTAAGGCACCTGTCCAGAGCCACCTGCTTTCTTCTGGGAGAAACCCACCATGATTTAATCTAAAGACCAAAAACGTTTTTTGAGGCTGGAGACAGAGTTAATGTCAAATGTGTGTGTGATGATGATTGTACCCAATGAAAGGCAAGAAGATAGAGTTGTAGAGTGAGGGACTTAAATGAGAGTTGAGGAAAGAATTTTTGACAGTGACACCCTGAAAAAGGTGACCAAGTCAATACTGTGAAAATTCCATTATTGGGCTCAGCAGGTGAGATGAGTTAGGTGTGGTACGGCATAGGGGTCGTTGAGAAGGGTGCATGTTTGTTGAGGGCCTTGAGGCTGCTGATTCTCCCTTCCTGTTCAAGTTCAGTCCTTTCTCTGGCTGGAGATTGGGGGAAAGGAGCTGTCCCTGTGCAGCTGACACTTTTTTTTGTCTCTTTCTCCCTCTCCCTCTTTTTGTTTCTGTTATTCCCAGGACATCAAGGAGACTTTCAATAGGTGTGTTTCCACTATATACCCTTTGTGACCCAGTGGCATCTGGTTCCCTGTCCCTGCCTCTTTTGGGTATCCCTCCCCTCTCCTTCCTTCCCCAGGACCTGAGTTTCTGCCTCCTGGACCCTCCCCTCTCCTTCCCCCAGCTTCTGCTCTTCCCTCTGGGAATATCATGGTCCCACCCCCTGCCCGGTCCCCTTCCTCCAGGTGTGAAGAGGTACAGCTGCAGCCCCCAGAGGTCTGGTCCCCTGACCCGTGCCAACCCCATAGCCATGACTTCCTGACAGATGCCATCGTGAGGAAAATGAGCCGGATGTTCTGTCAGGCTGCGAGAGGTAGGGAGGTCACCTGTACGACCTTCCTTTGCCTTTCCCTTCACAGACCTAAGATTGGGTCCTGAGGGAAGTTGGGCCCTGGGGGAGGTGTGGGGAGCTGAGATGGAGCAGGATACAGGTGGGCTAATCTGAGGTTTCCAGCCAAGAGTAGCTGGTCCTAGCTCAGCTAGGTTTTGGGGGTGGGGTGGGATGGGGTGGGGTGGCGTCGCAAGAAGCGTCAGGGCCAGTGGGAAAACCTGCCAGGTGTCCTGGGAACAGGAGTGAGGAGAGAGGTGGAGCCCATAGGAACCTGGGCCTGGCCTCGAGGGTGGTGTGGGGAGTTAAGGGGAGCTGGATAGGGACAGGTGGGGAGCACAGCGGGAAAGGCCGGACCTGTGGAGTTGGCTGCTGATGAACAGTCGTTCCAGCCTGGGCGTATTTGTCCTCCCCCCCCCCCAAGTGGACCTGACGTTGGACCCTGACACGGCTCACCCGGCCCTGATGCTGTCCCCTGACCGCCGGGGGGTCCGCCTGGCAGAGCGGCGGCAGGAGGTTGCTGACCATCCCAAGCGTTTCTCGGCCGACTGCTGCGTACTGGGGGCCCAGGGCTTCCGCTCTGGCCGGCACTACTGGGAGGTAGAGGTGGGCGGGCGGCGGGGCTGGGCGGTGGGCGCTGCCCGTGAATCGACCCATCATAAGGAAAAGGTGGGCTCCGGGGGGTCCTCTGTGGGCAGCGGCGATGCCAGTTCCTCACGCCATCACCATCGCCGCCGCCGGCTCCACCTGCCCCAGCAGCCCCTGCTCCAGCGGGAAGTGTGGTGTGTGGGCACCAACGGCAAACGCTACCAGGCACAGAGCTCAACGGAGCAGACACTGCTGAGCCCAAGCGAGAAACCGCGGCGCTTTGGCGTGTACTTGGACTATGAGGCTGGGCGCCTGGGCTTCTACAATGCAGAGACTTTAGCCCACGTGCACACCTTCTCAGCTGCCTTCCTGGGCGAGCGTGTCTTCCCTTTCTTCCGGGTGCTCTCCAAGGGCACCCGCATCAAGCTCTGTCCTTGATCAGCCTGCCACCCGCAGGGGCCCCTCTGGTCAGCACTAGGGGGACGGGTGGTGGTGGAAGGTGGCCCGTAAGTTTAGGGGCTCAAAGGCTCCTCCCGCTGTTTGTTACTGCGTGTTTCCCGCTTCCCCTTGACCCCAGGCCCCTCCTTCTCCTTCTAGGAGCCTAAAGAACCCTCCTGGCCTCCAGCTCGGCCTTCTCTCACCTCTGTCCAACAGGTCTGCATGGGTCCCTGATAGTGAGAACAGCTGCCTGGCCTTCCCCTGCTGTCTGCCCATCCCATCCAAAGGAAGGGATGAGGGGAGAGTGTAATTTCATTCCCTAACTTCTTTCCCCACCCCTACTCCTCAACCTCAATGTCAGCTGGAGGGTTTGGGCAAGACTCACATCCCCATTCCAATTCCATTTTCTGATGCAGATTTTAGCTAAGGGATTTGGAAGCTGTTTTGGGGAGGAAGGCTGGGCCAAAGGGTAGAGCTGGGTAATAAAAAAAATGTCTACTCTTGGGGAAGGAGGGATTCTAAACTTTTCCTTCCATCCCCAATTTCTACCTCCATAGACCGGCCAGAATTTAGCTTCAGTGAGAGATCTGGAATGGTCGTCATGATTGAACCTACATACATCACCCAATAAATTATTTTCTCCCCCTTCCCTTTTCCAGCACTCAATCTAAGAGCAAAGCTCTTTCCACCCTACACCCCTCCAGGTGTTTTCACTGCCATACTCCTTTCCATTTTGTTCAAATGGAGTTGGCTTTTCTGTTTCCAGTAAAGTCTCCATGCCTTTAGTTCCGTTGGCAAACCCTGAGGGGGTACTTGGGGACGAGGGGTTTGGGTCCCCAGGTGGAGAGCCTTGGGTATAATCTATTTTTCTAATAACCTCTCGCCTTGTCACTTATCAGCTTTTGTCCTCTGCTTTGATGGCCGAGGTGAATTCATGTTCTTGGGGAAAAGGGAAGGTGGGTTGTGTTGTGGAAATAAAATGTTTATTTGCTTCTTTTGTGGAGTCCCTTCCTTTACTTACATGAGCAGAAAAAGGATGTAATGCAAGTGATTTCTTTCCCACAGTAAGCCTGTCCCTCCAGTGAGCATGCAACAGAACTGGTAGTTCCACTTTACGCCACATTTCTGCACCTGTCACACCTGAATCAACAAGGACTGGATGTTGATCTTCTTCCTCCCCCCTTGAACACCTTACCACCTAGTTTCTTTACTGGCAATGTTCAGAAGTTACTTGAATATAATTTGCCATTTCTTTTCTACCACTGCTTTGAGGCTCTAGGACTGAGGTTCCCCCCGAGAATCTCATCATACTCATAGTTCACAAGCCCAGGTCTCTGGAACATATTTCCAAGGATATGTGTGACCAATACCTAGCTGAAAGTCAAGCCAAAGGCCTCGTGACCGTTATGAGTCAAGAGAGTAGGAATGGGGGGGCACACATATATACCTTTCAACATGCTGCAGTTGTTCAGCTGTCACTAGAGTACTGTGCCGAGAAAACTGCAGTTTTGAGGTCTCAACTGAGTTAAGGTTATTGCAACCGCGCCTGTACTGAGATTTGAAATTACAGTGGTAGTTTTACAGCCCATTTCTGAACTGTCACAAGGCATCCGTCCTTATGATTAACAGGTATAGGTTGAGAACTGTTTGGAAGGGCCTATTTTAATTTATGAATACTCCCCAGGTCACTCAGAACTTTAAACAAGTTGTGATTAAGCACCAATTCTTCTGGTGAGAGTTGGCTTGCCTTAAAGATTAAAAAAAAACAAAAAACCCACTCCATTTTGATCAAAGACCCAAGTCGATGGAGACTATGCCAAACTGAAGTTTCAAGGAGTCTGCTGTTCCCAACTTGATTGCAGCCACTTTGAAACAATCAGTCTCTTTCACTCAGGAACAGTTTCCCTAAGCTTAAGGTAGGCTGATTATTGGCACTGGAAAGTAGGATACAGGGATGGGGCAAGTTTGCGAAAACTCCCTCACCACTTCCCATAAATGTTACATCTGATGCCACTGCAACCCTACAGAAACTGGACACGGACTGACATCTTCCTTTCCCCTTAAGGCCTTGTTTACTTGGTCCCCACCTTTCACCCCCAGCTTCCAGGTTGCCAGTGCCTCAACTAATGGCTTCTTAACCTGTAAGCAACATAGATAGGGATGGAGCCTTAAGTCAGCAAACCAGTTTTTTATTTCTAAAAGCTCTGCCATAAATTTCTAGCGGGTGCCGATGGTCACCTGCCACACACGTACCAGGTTGTCTGTGTAGCCAGCAAACAGAGTCTGCAGGAGAAAAAAGACAGTGATAGCTCAGCCATAAACTCTACAGTTCCACTAGTGCCAGTAAAAGGCCTGCCTTTTAAGAATCCCACTCTGGCCGGGGTGCAGTGGCTCACACCTGTAATCCTAGCACTCTGGGAGGCCCAGGCAGGAGGATCGCTTGAGCCCAGGAGTTTGAGGTTGCTGTGAACTAGGCTGATGCCACGGCACTCTGGCCCAGACAAGAGACTGTCTCAAAAAAAAAAAAAAAAAAAAAAAAAAACCCCACTCTGACTGCTAAAAAAAAAAAAATAATAATAATAATAAAAACCACAATTCCTTGTAAAGTTTCAAGATCATTAAAAAAACCAACCCCACTTCTAACTACCAGATTGTAGGTGGTGATTATGTACTCCTAGAGGAAGAAACAGCCAGTGATAAGGATCCATACATTTAAAACCTGGTAAATTAAGCAAGGTATAACTGAAGGATGGTAACCACTGTCCTCCAAATCACAACCTTCTCCCTGGTGCAGGAACACACTCATTGGCATGGCTAACTAGATCATGGTCATCAACCTGGCTAATCTTCTGTCATTTCACTTTATGTCAAATATACTGATCTTGTGCCTGACATACCAGACACAGCTGAAAGAGGGAAAAGGCTAGCTGGGGCGTGGTGGAGCACTTGCCTATACTCCCAGCTACTTGGGAGACTGAGGCAGGAGGATCACTTGAGCCCAGGAGTTGGAGGTTACAGTGACTTATCATCAAGCCACCCCACTATACTCCAGCCTTGGCAACAAAGAAAGATCCCCATCTCAAAACAGAAACCAAAAAAAAAAAAAAAAAGGAAAGAAAGAAAAATTGGAAACTGAGTCACCTGAGAGGACAAATCGACTTACCTGTCCATCAGCAGACCAGGCCAGAGAGGTACACTGGGGTGGCTCTGCCTTGCTGCTGGTACTGATAACTTCTTGCTTCAGTTCATCTACAATTATCTTGCCCTCTAAGTCCTGGGGAACAGGGTAATACCAACAAAAACACCCTACCGCTTCCATCCACGATAGAGGTTCCCCTTCAAAGCCCCTTAATAACTCAGATTCTCAACGGGATGATTTTCCCCCAGGGGAGATGTGGCTATGCCTGCTTGCATTTTTAGTTGCCACTACTGGGGAGGGAAGGATGGTTTGCTATTGGCTTCTAGAGGGTAAATGCTAGAGATGCTGCTGGACATCCTAAAATGCAGAAGACAGCACCCCACTACAAACGATAATCCAGACCAAAATGTCAATTTATGCTGAGGTTGAGTAAAGCTGCTAAACATGGCCATCCCACCACTGCAAATCCCAATCTGGGAAATTTAAATCTTGCTGGGTCTCTACTGACAGCTTGACAATTAGCCATTTATTCAGGAAGCTTGGCTCCCAGCTGGGAGTCAGGTGGCATCTACCGTCATCACAACATTGCCGGGGCTCACTGTGTGCACTAGGCACTCAGTCTGAACCACAGCCCACACTCACCCAGATCTTGATGCTAGGGCCCGTGGCAGCACAGAGCCAGTAGCGGTTGGGGCTGAAGCACAGGGCATTGATGATGTCCCCACCATCTAGTGTATAAAGGTGCTTGCCTTCATTGAGATCCCATAGCATGGCCTGGCCATCCTGGGCAGACAGGTAAGGTGAGTCAGGGCAGTGTGACCTCTTCCAGATGTTAATCCCACCTATCTCAAGAATTCTGTCAGAATCCATCCTTCTTACTTTCTCCCAGTACCCCAGGCTTCCTGAAAGCTAATGAATCCAAGGACCAATATTTATTTCTGCATGGTTTTCCTTTAATGCAGAACACTTCACCAACCCCATCAAGAGCCACTGACAGGTTATAAATAAATTACTATGATCAGTTCCAAAAACAGGATCCCAATCTCATCAATTGCTCCAAGAAACCCAACTTTATAGAAAACAATCCTTTTGTTTTAAACCACGTGCCTTTCGCTACATCATTTTCAGAAACATATGACGTTCAGAAACATATTCTTGGATTGCTATCTCATTGTCCTCCATCAATCCGGCTAACCTTTTAACTGTCATTTCATTTTACGTTAAAGACACTAGTTAAGTATTCTTCCCACCATACTGTCCCTCACTGAGTAGGAGACTTTTGGCCCCAGAATACCTTGCCTCCAGAAGCACAAAGTGATCCATCTGGTGAAACAGTCACGGTGTTCAGATAGCCCGTGTGGCCAATGTGATTGGTCTTCAGCTTGCAGTTAGCCAAATTCCATACCTACATCAATGGGTGGGGTTGACAGGTGAGGCACCTAGCTCTGGATTGACTAGGGCCAGGAGGGTTCAGGCTCAACCAAAGAGGTGTGGCACCTTGTTTAAAAAGCATTCCTGGATAGAGTATTTATCATTCCATCAGTATTAACAAGAAGAAAAGGTTAAAAACTTGTCTTGACCACTGAAGGACAGCTGAGATCAAAAAGGTACCAAATGCTGTGTGCTGACTTAAAAGGAACTAATTAGCTACTTCAGCTCATAAAACAGAAAGACGAAAGTCAATTGAGGGAATCTGCAAAAACTTTCTAGGAGTACATTCTGGCTGGTAAAGGCCTGTGCCGTGGCTCAAAGCTTACCTTGACCAGCTTGTCCCAGCCACAGGAAACAATGATAGGGTTGCTGCTGTTGGGAGAGAAGCGGACACAAGACACCCACTCCGAGTGGCTCTCATCCTAGAGGATGGAAAGGAAAGGAAGTAAGGGAAAATAGTCCTGCCTCATGAAACTGGAGACCCCCCCCCACCCCTCCCCCTTCAGTGGGAGGGATCTTGGCAGCTTTGCATTGGCATCCTTGGAACTTGAACCTTTGATGTCTCTTTAAATTCCTGACAAGACTTTAAAATCACCACATTAAGGCAAAAGTTAAGAAAAAGGGTGGGAGAAACCCTGAACGTGTGCTCTCTGCCCATGCCTTCACTTTACCTGGACGGTGTATTTGCATACACCCAGAGTATTCCATAACTTGATGGTTTTATCTCGGGATCCAGAGACAATCTGCCGGTTGTCAGAGGAGAAGGCCACACTCAGCACATCCTTGGTATGCCCTACAAATCGTCTCGTGGTGGTGCCCCTGAGAGGGAGGACTTGATCATTCTCCAGACAGACTTTGCAAACACTAGTCCAGTCACATCATTTTCCTGACCTAGTCCCTGCCCCACTACATCACTCACAGAACCCTGGTAAGTGGCTCTGATCACAGCAAGCCCTTGGCTAAGTATATATATGCCAGAGAATCCCTTCAGAATTGCAGGACATGTCCTCACTCCCACATGGGGGTTGGCTGACAATGTCGTTTGTCATCACCAGGACCCTCTATTCCAACTGCCAACTGCCTATCCAGGACAGAGCTTTCAAGAAAAAAACATACTCGAACTAGTGTTGCCTACTCCAAACTGCTGCACCTGGCAAAAATGTTCAACCAGACCACTCCTCAGCAATTTTGAGCTAACTCAACTCAAAGCACAGGAGGCCAAACCACCACAGCTATCTTCTCTAAGTACTCTGCTTTACAGTTCCAAATGGACCTGATTTCCCCTGGGAAACTGGCCCTTCACCCAATCAACCTCATCTCTGCCCAGCTTTCTCCCAAGCCCCCAGAGCTAAGTGAGCAGCTACTTGCGTTGTGAGATCCCACAGGCGCAGGGTTCCATCCCAGGAGCCTGAGAGAGCAAACTGGCCATCCGAGGAGATGACCACGTCACTAACAAAGTGGGAGTGACCCCGGAGAGCACGCTGAGGGATACCATAGTTGGTCTCATCTCTGGTCAGCTTCCACATAATGATGGTCTTATCTAAGGAGAGGTGAAACAGAGAAGGAAAACGAGTGAGGAACTCTGCAGCCCATATGCTAACCTACCGGGTAATTCAGGATGTCTCAACGTTACAGTGGGTGGGGTAACAAGACAACAAATTAAGGACACATAAGGGAGAATGGAAACAGTAGGCTACAAGAGCATTTACTAGGCCAGGGCTGAGTGGCTCACTATCCAGAATAAAATCACAGGTACAGCTAAACCGTACCCTGAGAATTTAAGTTAGGTGCCAGAGATCATGGAGATCCTTTCCTGAGATTCAGACTAACTGAACTACTTTATTTTTTTATTTTTATTTTTTTTTAGTAAAAGGCGAAAGATTTATTCCATCTGAAGAGAAACCAGAGTGAACTACTTTATCTTTTCTCAGAATACAGAAACACAGTTGTTTTGCTGTTGATTACCTAGGGGCCTCCTGTGACTACTTCTCAGGGCTGACAGAAACGCAGCAATCAACACATCAACTGCCATGTGAGCTGTATTTAACTAAGGCTAGTTTTAAGCCCAGGGCCTCGTGAAGCATATGTAACTCACACATCTCTTTACCTTTACCCTTATGAACAATTTTTCAAGTTGCATGGAAAACAATAAAAAGTAACAAATTTTTCATTACATTAGAAAGGATCGTCTGGTTTTCAAAATTTTTATAATAAAACCCCGTGGCTCCAGGGTAAACAAATTTTTTTTGTAGTGTGGCAGTCAATGCTGGAAAAGTCGCTTTTTGCACTACAGGACTGGAGGCTTTTACTGAAACGTGTCGCACTCCAGTTTTACGACTAAGCCAAACATGATCCCAGCGTCAGACAATTTTAAATAGTGTGGGAGAAAATGGAAGGCACAAGAAGCCTACAAACGCAATCAGGTACAAAGGGAATGAGAGAACAGAGGGTAGAAAGGACGAGCCAGGAGATGAGTCAGGGAGCCCCCTAGAGTCCACTCCCGTCCCACCGAGCTGTGAACAGGGCGGCAGCTCAGAAACAGCCTCTGTATTTCAGCACAGGCACTCAGATGGCATGTTGGGGTCATCACCGCTCCGCCCGTCCGTAGGTCCCTGCAAACACTTTGCCACATCTGCGGGGAGGCAGGCAAGAAATGAAAAAAGCCCCCAACACTCTAACCTTCCTAGCAGCCACAGGTTGATCTCAGTGTCCTTATCTGCAATGTAATTTGCCCGGACTGAGGAGTCTGCCAGGCCCGCCAACTCGCGCGCTACCGGCCCAGCCACGCGGCACACGCAACCCCTAGTCCCCAGATCTGTCCCGCACCCTAGCCCGTACCTCGAGAAGCAGACAGTATCATGTCCGGGAACTGCGGGGTCGTAGCGATCTGGGTTACCCAGCCATTGTGGCCCTTGAGGGTGCCACGAAGGGTCATCTGCTCAGTCATGGCGAAGGTGGGTGCGAGTGTCGCCGCCGCGACGAGGATGGCACCGGATAGCTCAAAGAGACGAGTACCACGGCCGTTCCCGCCGGCGCCCTGCGGAGAAAAAAGAAAGAACCACCCCCCGCCGGAACCGGAAATACCCGCCGGCCCAAGCAAAATGGCGACGCCCATTATATACATCTGCTCAAAATGGCGGCGCCCTGTGGTTTAAAGGGGGAGGTGAAATCGCCGGATGTCGTGGTCCCTCCGCCATGCAACATAATTTGGCAACGCTTTACACAAATACATTGGGAAACAAATACATTCAGGTGTTTAAAAAGGCTCCTCAGACGATGATTTGGGGTGTGATGCGAAGAAGCGAAAGAGGTGAAGCGTACATTCCCATAAGTATCGCCGAGCGGCTTCTTCGCCTCCTAGTGGCAGGGTGCAAGCCCCGCCTTTTCCGCTTGGTGCTTCGTGGGTGGGCAACGCAGAGGGAGCTTAATTTTCAGTTCGCTACTGCGAGTAAGGATGGACTACTTTAAAAATGCGGCATTAAAATTTTTAAAAGAAACTTTAAAACCGTGAGCATGTGAACTACCAAACTCTAACACATTTCCATGTGTAGAGGGCGGCTCTTCCTTCCGGAGGTTTATGTTCTGATGCACTCCAAGTACAGGGCTAAGGTAGAAGAGAGTTACCGTGTATGAACTAAATAAAAATCTGGGCTGCCGCCAGCTCCCTCCGCTATCTGGCTGACGTGGAGGGCCGGCGGTGGCGGCTGGAAAAGAAAAAAGAAAAAAAAAATATATATATATATATATATATATATCGGCCTGTGTGTTGCTAGACGGCCACTCCTTCCCGCCTAGGCCAGGGCGCCGAAAACTCGCAGAAAAAGGACTCTCTCCGGAAAGGACCTTCAGGCTCTGACTTCTGGGAACTCCAGTAGAAAGCCCCCTCCAGGCCTGCCGACCACACAGAAAATCCCACCGATCCGGGGGTCCAGACATCCCCTGAAGGAGGTGTCCCGAGACAGGTAAGCGGTGGAACATGGATACCTGGCTGCCTGCCGGCTTTCCGCTCAACCGCACGGCACGTAAATAAGCAATGCCTTACATTCTCACACATCCCTCACTATAGGGGTCAGTGTTGGCAGCGCCCATGCTCAGTTTTAAAGGGAGACATACAGATCAGGATGATAGCAGCCGTTAACATCTATGCAAAATAAAGGGGGCATTATACGTATTTACTTTTCTCCTTGTAACATGTATTAACCTTAGATTTTCATCAGTGAAATGAGATTGGAAATAGTAATTGTGTAATACTTACATCACATGGTGGTGTGGAAAGTAAAGGAGTAAATAAAGGGTCCAGAACAACGTCTGGCGCAGTAAATGCTATGGAACTATCTCTTGGGTACCAGGCCCTGTTTTAGGTCTTGGGGATACAGCTGTGAACAAGGCAGACGGGGCCCCTGCTTTATTTTGTTTTGTTTGCTGTTTACATTCTATGGTGGGGGAAAAGGGGTAAGGGGGAAGATTAAAGACACACCGGGATGTGAGAGCCCTGTGGGTGTATGGGAGACTAATGTTTCAGTCGGAGGGAATAGTGAATGCAAAGGCCCTGAGCTGGAGCTGAAGACGGAGCAGTGAGGTGGAGGCAGTTGACATATCGCCTCGAAGTCCTGAAGAAGGATCTTGGCAATGCGGGAAGGAAGGCAGAAGTCAGGCGAGGGGCAGTGGCAAAGCTGCCGCAGAAGGCCAGGCTTTCTTCCTTGAGACCCCTTGCAAGACTCCCCTGCCTTCCTCCGCAGTCCCCGCTGGGCTTCGCAGGACGCCATCCTGGCCATGCTGCTCCGCAGCCTGAAGAGCAGACTCCTAGCGCCCCAGGCTTGCTCCTCTCCTGAGGGAGGGCCGGGAGCCCAGGTTCAACACGAGCCCCGCTCCGGGCCCCTCACGCACGTTCAAGTAAGGGACCTTTCTGCACCGCAGGTCCCCTTTCCGGAAGCCAGAGGGTCCCGAGGCCAGCCCCGCCCCTCGCCGGCTGGCGCAGCTCTCCGGGGCCCCAGCCCACCTCTGCCCCGCCCCGCCCGGGCGCCGCCTCTCTCCTCGCCTCGCGAGACCAAGACCTCGCAAGGTGCCTCCATCTGCCAGCCGGACTCTCGGCGCCCATCTCTTACCCTGAAAGAGACGATTCTGACAGCGGCCCTCCAGTGGGGCCGAGGGGGGAATTTGGGTTTTGTCCTGGAGCCCACCTGGACCTCGATGGCAGTGCCACCCCGAGGAGAAGGAGAAATGGAATATATGGTGGACTTTCCCGACGACCAGACCATGCAGGATTCGGGCTTTCCTTTCAGAGTTTTCCTCCAACACCCTCCACACGCCCGGAGCGGATGCCCGCAGGCCACAATGGCCGCGGAAGGACAATCCTGAGCCGAGGAAGGGGTCGCCCCACCTCTGGGGCGACTTCAGGTGTAGCTTGGAGGGGTGGAGCGGCGCCTTTCCCGTTCGGCGCTATCTGGCGTTGACCCATCCTCGCCTACTTCTCTTGGGGACACCACAGCTCCCCGCATAGGCACACGCGCCTGGCCGGGGCCAGCGACCCCACCTCTCCGGGAGGAGTCGGCGGACTGACTCTCAGTTAGCAAAGGGAGCCCTGCCTTTTCCAGCAGGATGACGTCGTTCTGCCCCTGGAAGGTCGAACAATCAGCGGCGCTCCTCCCACAGAAGTCTACCTGTGCCTGCGCAGGCTGGGCCATCCAGCGTCTTCCTTCTCACCCAGGGGACTTTCTCTCCAGCCTCACGGAGGTGGGAAGCCTGTTGGAGGCCCCCACTTGCTTTTTGGATAAGACTCCGAAGCCGGCCGACGCCCTGTCGGCAGGACCTTTCCTGGCTGGGCCCGGCGCTGCTGGCTGGAGTTAAGCGGGGTCTCATCACTTCTCGCCCAGCCCCGCTGCTCCCTCTCTCCCGCGCCTGGGTCCTCACGGGCACACTTTATTCCACACAAGGTAAGAATCCCAAGGAGAAATTGGAGAGGCTCTTCTAAGAAAGTCTCACCATTTCTTTTCGGGAAGGAGTGATACAGTTGGAAAGAGCCCCTGAGGCTTCCTGCCAGAGGTCCAGGGCCTTTTCTGGAGCACACGCCTCTGTCTCCTGCCAGCATTCAGGACGTTGGCGGGGTTGGGGCCAGGTTTTCCCCTGAATGCTCAGGTGAGGGCTACTGTGGGTGGTAGGTGAGGGGCTGAGGAAAAGGGGCGTGGCCAGGACCACAGGGGCTGCTGACTGCCAGCTACAGCTCTGGGCAGGTGGCTTTCCCACTGTACTCTGATAATAACCAAAATCTTTACTGTGGCTCTGCAGAATCCGTGTGACTGGCTCTGGCATGCCCCATACTCTGTTTTGTGGCTACAGTGGCCCTCCCCTGCTCCTCCAACATATCAGTTCTCTGCCACACAAAACACACATTGTAATGCATAGAAGCATACCATATCCCTTACTCCTTGCCTCCTGAGTTAAATCTAAGCTTCCTTGGAGTCTCAGCCTAGGTTGCTTACTTCCTCAGGGAAGGCTCTGTGACCCTCAGGTCTAGGTCACATTCCTTTGTTTCATGTTCTCATAGGTGGTGTATTTGCTCAATGTGTAGTTATTTCAGTCCCTCATGGCTGTCATGTATGAAGGCCCTGAGCACAGGGACTGGTCTGTTTCTGGTCAGTCTTGCATGCTCAGCACCCAGTAGAGGAAGATTCTTCTACTGGCATGTGGAAGATTCTATTTTGGGTGGCCAGCCTCACAGGTTGAATAGAAAAGGGCATGTAGTTACAGGAAGGGCTTTCAAGGCCGAGCAGTCAGCATGCGTGCAGAGGTTAGGAAGGGATGGCTTTGAGAGGGATGGTGAGAGAGTGTGAAACCCCACATGGGCAAGGAGCCCTAGTCAGGAAGGCATTTGCTGCTAAGGAAACTGGACTTTGTCCTGAGGCCTAGGGCGGTCTCTTTAGGATAGAGATCTCATCACTCTCTTGCCTAGACTTTTTTTTTTTTTTTTAAAGCAAAAGTTATTGCTACCTGAAAGGCATGTGTTGTCAGGGTGGAGGCTAGGTTGGAGGAGTGAAATTAGAAGCAAGAAGCGTTAAGAAACTAAACTACTTCAGTAATCTAGGCAAAAAGTGAGAAAAGCCAAGGGCTGAGGCCATGGACAGGATGGGCTCTAGGAGGGCTATAAGGTGGCCATAAGGGAGGGAGGGGATAAGTACTTACTAAAGGCTTTAGGATTAATGGATTGAACATCTCTTGTAATACTTGTCTCGTCCCTACCCTACCTTCCTTCACTCCATTGTGAAGTGGAGCACAAAAGAATTAAGCACAAAAAGGCTGGAGACCAGGAAACATGGGAGTACAATTATAGGTGCTGTTCCACTCCTCCTGGTGAGAGGTGGGTTGTGGCACTGTGATATTAAATCAATTCCTGGAACAGATCTTATATGGAGATCATGTGATTTTTTTTTTTTTAAATATGTCTATCTCCTGATAAAGATTCAATGTCCATCTTATGCAGGAATCAGGTCTAATAGCAACCCCAGAAAGCAGATCCTAAGGTATCCTGTTGGGTCTTCCTTGGGAGATGGACTGTGGCATGGACCTGGGTGCTTCAGTAGGTATGCAGAGTCAGAGGCTGTGGAAATGGGGATGGTCCAGGCAGGGCTGTAAGAAATACTGGGAGAAGGCAAGCTTCTGGCCTTCCTGTTAAAAGATTTAAAGCATTAGGTGGTAGGTAGAAACAAAAGACCCAATTCACTTTCTCAGCTTTCTATTGGGAAGAGAATTTCGTATGAACTAGGGTGGGAAAATATGCCAGAATGGAACCTTGAGGCTGGCTAGCTTTCGAAAGTATAAGGGATGGAGAGGAGCAATCCTCTCTGATCACACTTAGGTTAAATAACCAGGGCCTGCTGAGAAATCTCATCCTTTGCTGCAGAGGGAGAGGGGAATCTATGTGCCTAGGAAACAGAGAAAAAGGGATGTGAACTCCAGGGATCCTCTTAGAGGCCACCTGCATCCCCCTTTATCTTTGTGGGGCCCTGCTTGGTTACAGCTGGAATTGTCAACCAAAGGTCTCTAAGTCTGCATTCTAGTCCTTTAAGATGAAGGAAAAAAGCTAGGAAGGCCTAAACACAAACTTCAGCAGAGGAAATAGCTATGCAGGGATGAGCCTCCTTTTTCTTAATGGCTGTTTCTAATTCAAACCCCTTATATAGGCCGGGCGTGGTGGCTCAGGCTTGTAATCCTAGCACTCCTAGCACTCCAGGAGGCCAAGGTGGGAGGATCGCTTGAGCTCAGCAGTTTGAGACCAGCCTGAGCAAGAGCTTGAGACCCCGTCTCTACTAAAAATAGAAAAATTCCGCACCTGTAGTCCCAGCTACTCAGGAAGCTGAGGCAGAAGGAAAGCTTGAGCCCAGGAGTTTGAGGTTGCTGTGAGCTATGATAATGCCACTGCATTCTAGCCAGGCGTTTTCCCCCTTCTTTAGGGTGGGGGGGTGGGAGAATAGGGAAACAAGTAATAACTTAGGGCCATTTCCTTCCTTCTTTGCAGGTATCCTAATAACAGGAATCTTGTTGACTCTCCTACACTTATATACAGAGATGAGCTCATTTCCCCACACCCAGGATTCTCATAGTACCTCTGAGGGCTCTTGGTTTGTGGGCTGACACCAATTAAATTTATCACCACCTTTAGCTGTCATGCCCTGGGGGACTATCTCCTCCTCTTCAGCCCTGTTACTGCCAGATCCTCTCTTCTCATTAATTCTGCCAGCACAAACTGCTTTCCCTTTTAGGACTCCAAGATCTCCTCACCACCCTCTATCAGGATCCGCTGTGAAAGGAGAAAGAATGAACCTACTTACCCGCTTTAATACTAGGTTTGCCCCACATCCTGTTTTTAGTCAGGCAGCAAGTAAAACCTTTTTTTATATTTAAATCCCTCCTATTTTGAGACTCCAGCCCCAGCCCTTTTTAGATAGGAGGAGGTAATACAGGTGATATCTTTTAACCAGTCTTCCCCTGTCACATCTCCCACATGTGATACACCTGGATCAGAAGTGGCAACTGGCTCAAGACTGTTTTGGTCAGATTTTAAAAATAAAATATTTTCTTTTTTTATGTCTAAAAATATCAACTTCCAGCCTACCTTTCCTAACTGGAAAAAGAGAGTTGTCTCATTTCTCTATTTTTATCTTCCCCTTTAGACTTCCTACTCCTGAGGGTCCTAGGAAGAACCAGAATTCAACCCACCTTCTCTGTATAGAATTGTACTGTTCAATATGATTTGATATGGCTACTTAAAATTAATTAAAATTAAATACAATTAAGAATTCAGTTCCTTAGTTACACTAGCCACATTTCAAGAGCTCAATAGCCATGTAGCTAGTGGTACCTACTGTACTGGACAGTACACATACAGAGAACACTTCCATTTTTGCACAGCATTCTATTAGATTTAACATATAGGGCTAGTGTCCCTGTCTCCCCTTCTTGTAACCCCATTTTACCAGCCAATAAATATTTGTATTAACTTCACTGTTACAGGATAACATTTCGGGGGAGGGGGTCAGGGGTAGAGAGTGGAAAACAGCATGGAATCTATAGGTCCTATAGAGGTTTCAGGAAGCACAGCATAAAGGCCAAGGGTTGAAGCTCAATAGCAGAAGCCTTAGGTTTTAAGAAATTGCTTTAGGAACTGACGATGTATGTATCAGTCAAGGGCCACCCCTGGAGTGGTCTTGTATATTAGTTCTGAACAACACTAAACAAAACACGACTTCTCTATGGCCCTGCTGAAACTGAGGAGTAGCTCAAGTGACTGTATTTTATTACTCATCATTTCTAGATCTTGATTTTGTATACTGCTTTATCTGTCATGGTCCTTGTTCTCGCAAATGGAAGTGATATAGGCAATTCTAATGTTTAAAAAAAGTTTGTTGACCCTGCCACATCCACTCCAAGAGTTGGGAGAAGTGGGTATCATATCCATTACTCCACTAATGCTCAGGCTACTTTTAGAGGTTCCAGCTAGATGAGCCTATTCTTCCACTGAACACTTTCATTAGTGACCACTCAGGGAAAGTGGTCATATCCACATTCCCAGCCTCACTTAGGCCCTATATCCAGGCACTGGCTGTGGGGAGTAAACAGTGCAAGCACTGGCTATAGGGCCTAGGTGAGGCTGGTAATGTGGATATGACCACTTTCCCTCAGTCTAGACCAGAGACTCAACTGGGGATGCTTTTGCAGTGTCCCCTCATGGGACATTTGGCAATGTCTAGACATTTGTGATTGTTACAAGTAGTGGAAGGGTGCTACCTGTATGTGGTGGGTAGAGTCCAGGGATGCTGCTAAGCATCCTACAATGCATAGAACAGCCCCCATGACAAAGAATTATCTCACTTAAAGTGTCAGTAGTTCTGAGGTTGAGAAATCCTGGTCCAGCTCACAACATGGGATCAAGTCTTCATGTCAAGACTAGTCATGGGGTCCAGGCTCAGTAGGATAGTAAGTAAGGCTAGCAAGGGTCTGATAAGTTGGGAAGGAAAAAAATATGGAGTCACTGGAACAGTGGGCTTCCTAAAGCTGAAGGGCAAGTATAATAGCAGTGTGTTTAAGTGTACTAGAAGGCTAAGAGGTATGGTCATAGTTCAACTGCAGTTGAAGATTTCACATGTGTAGCAAATCTGTGTAAAGATGAAGTCCACAACACAGCTACAGTAGTAGAGGAACAAGTTTAAACAGTCTGACTTGTGATACAGCAGTCAACAGCTGAACCTAGTAGGGAAGACATTCAATAAACAGATGAGCATTTGGTGCAAATGGACATACCGGTTTTTCTCAACATTTCTGTAACCCACACCCCTACTTTCCATATGCCTAAAACTCTCACATTTTCCCTCCTTCAGTGTTATCTTAAATTTCAAAATTATCATGACTAAAATTAAAGCAATGGTAATTTTAGAAGGAAAAAATTTATTCAGATGATATGATAACCATGTCACTGTTAAGCCTGAACTTTGCTTTCCTGGGTGGTGTAGAAGATGCAAAAAAACACAAGCTGTTTTCAACAACACTCTGTACTCTTGCACTGTTTTCTCCCCACAGCTAGATATAACCAAAAAGAAAAAAAGCTTTTTAAGATGTACAGAGAAAATGGAATAACGAATGGAATAAAGGCTTCCAATCTGTTTAGACATTTTACACCTGTTTCTCTAGAGTATTTATCTGGAAGATTCTAGTCAAAATAATCAGACTTTGAGTTTCACAAATTCCTCTTGAATCTCTTCAGTGAAGACTGAACATTGGTGTGAAATACATTCCTCCCAAAAGCTACCACAGGTAGGTTTTAGGAACAAGGTCAGGAACATATCATCTGAAATAATTCTGAAAATTTCACTTTTTTCCTTGAAATAACACTCATGAATCTGGTCCTCGAAAGATTAGCCAAGAAAATTAGACATTTTTAGCATGAGTTTGCTTATATATACATATATATAAGCTTATATATATGCATATATATGCTTTATTTTTATGGTTATATTTTTGGCAAGTTTTGAAGTATCTCATAATGTATTTTAAGCTCAATGTGTTAAAACTCTGCTGAAATTTTTAATTGTTTTGAAATTTTAAAGTATAGATTCTCTTTCATTGTTCCAACATTGGGGTTGGTCTGTCCATAATTTCAGCTGAATACGGTTCTCTTTGACAATCAAGAAACTTTTAGTATGTAACAGAAAACACTAAATGGTATTCAAATCTTCAAAAAGCAAGACAAACTAGGACGGAATGTACTGTTTCTCATAATGGTCTGTGCTAACAGCAAGGCTGAAGATTTCCAGTAGATTATGGGGAATCGATGGAAGTTGATGCTTGGTGGTGACTGCTTCAGTACAAATCTTGAATGCAAATTATCTTCAATTTCTCCCCAGAAAACGGATCTAAAACACGGAATTGCTGTAGCGCCATCAACATATACTCCTATAAATTTTCTCCAACTCAGTTCATTTGGTACAGCTTCAAAAATAGTCTTTAGTGGTCAAGTACTAGGCTCAAGAAAAGAGCACATCCAGTTTTGAAAGTCCTCTTTTGAACATAAGCAAAGCATTTTTCTTCATCAGGAGATTCATCTCAACTAGTACCAATGAAGGGTGAGCTGATGTTTCTTAAAAGCTGAAGTTTGATAACTTCATCATTAATTCAGAGTTCAGACTGCAGAAGCAGATGAAGAAATTCTGGAATTCCTAATTTCCTCTCAAAGTTGTGGCAACACTCGGAATGCAAAGTTTCACAAGTTTCTCCATAGTTTTCTCCTTTGTAATTAAAAGGGCTATTTAATATTAAGCTTTCATGGCCTCTGAAGATTCCTGTTAATATTCCAATACTGTCTACTCTTAAAACTGCAGAGAACTGTGCTTTGCAGAACACTCCACTGTTTTTAGTGGCATGAATTTTACAGTGTTTGGCAGTGTCACCACCCAACATTTTCAGATAACACAACTGAAGAAGTCGACCCTATCTTCTGCATCATAACATGAATATATACTTGGTAAAAGCCTCAAAAAAATGTTTGGCTGCCAATTTTAGCTACCTCAAAGGAGAAAACAGAAAAACAAGGAGTACTGATGATGGAAGCATCTGGTCCCTCTTGCAGGGACCAGATGAATGATTTTATTGGCAGCAGGTGGGTGGTGGGGCAATCCAGGGATCCAGTTATGCCTGAGCCCCAATAAGTGAAATCTTTGTTCATTTTCTTTTTATACACGGGTGTATAAACCTGACACCATTTAGTGGTGCCCTAAATAGTAGTTATTAAATCTAAATGATCTTACTTTCATAATCCTCTGATTCTAGCTTGCAGAGTCAAGTCAAACTCTAACTCATGGGATGGGCAAAATGGAAGATGTAAATAAACTTTTCAGGGCTAAAAAGCCTCTTCTTACACAAAATCAAGTTTTAATAGAACATATTGACCTCAAAACAATGTAATTGTCCTGGATATGTGATAGAAATAGTTGTATAAATGGAACCGTATCCACAATGACCATCTCCTGTGGCTACCCAACCCTTCATACCTTTCGTACACCTCATTGATTACAGATCTTGCTCTGAATGCTTTCTTGCTCTATCTTCTTTGTATTCCCACCAGTCAAGGAGTTCTTTCCAACTTTACTTCCTATATTATGAAAAATTAAGTATTTTTTTCTTTTCAACATTACAACACTAAGTATGATTTTATAAACTATAATTCTCCCACACCCTGTAATGCTGATATGATTTGTTGGGGGAAGGGGAGAGAATGTCTTTCTCTCCTCTTCCTGAACATCACTGACCTATTCCTTAAATCTATTAGTTACAACCTCCTCACTCAATGCTCCTAGAACTAAAAAGCTTGATTACCTCCACAATAGATAAAAAATGTGTGCTGAGTTAGTCGTTAGCAAGAGAGAATTCACTGCAGCCAGAATCATGTGATGAATAACGTATACTAAAAGATATTAAATACATCATTATACAAAAATAGCTCCTTGTAATGTTAACTATTACTATGAGTTTTGTTTAGTGAAATTCTAAATCATGCTATTATAATTTGCATGTTTACCAATGAAAGGAAGTGGCAAACTATGGAACCACACATAAAGAATAAGAGAATTTTAGCTGGGCATGGTGGTGCATGCCTGTAGTCCCACCTACTCGGGAGGCTGAGGTAGGAGGATCGCTTGAGCCCCGGAGTTTGAGGTTGCTGTGAGCTAGGCTGACGCCACAGCACTCTAGCCTGGGCAACAGAGTGAGACTCTGTCTCAAAAATAAATAAAAATAAATAAAAATAGAAAATAAGAATAAGAGGCCGGGCGAGGTGGCTCACGCCTGTAATCCTAGCACTTTGGGAGGCCGAGGTGGGCAGATCGTTTGAGCTCAGGAGTTCGAGACCAGCCTGAGCAAGAGCAAGACCCTGTCTCTACTAAAAATAGAAAGAAATTATATGGACAACTAAATATATATATACATATATATATAAAGTTAGCCGGGCATGGTGGCTCATGCCTGTAGTCCCAGCTACTCGGGAGGCTGAGGCAGGAGGATCACTTGAGCCCAGGAGTCTGAGGTTGCTGTGAGCTAGGCTAACAGCATAGCACTCTAGCCCGGGCAACAGAGTGAGACTCTGTCTCAGCAACAACAACAAAAAAAAGAATACGAGAATTTGTCAATTACTATTAGCTTACTCCTAACTTACATAAAATACAAATTATTACCTTTTCAATATAATTCCCATATTTGGCAACACCATTACCTAAGTTTTAGTATATGTTTGGAAATAAAAGTATACTTTTAAATATTCTATATTTCAGAAAGGCATTATTCCAATTTATTTGACTTGGTTTTGCTGTTTGTTTATACTTACTGATTGCTTTATAAGTAATTTCTAAGATTTCAAATAATGTTATCTGGCCTCCCCAGTTGAAGAGACCATCTCTTTTCTGTCTAAATTGTCTTTCATTTAAACTTTCAGTTTCAGAATCCTTTCCAGAAAATTCTAGCAGAGGAATGGAAGTTTGTCTCTTTTCCTCAGCTTCACTGTACTGAGGCCCAGAAACAGTCCGGACATAGTTTCTTCCATGGGCAAACTTAGTTATTATCCTGGGTAAAAACACAGTGCTAGGGTTAGTCTTTAAGGTCAGATGGTATGATAGAGGTAGCAGTGATTTATAGTTAGATTTGTGTCTTAACTGTGCATTTACCAATATTTACATAAAATGGGGGATGATATAATATCTAATATATGATGCCTGCAGGACAGTGTTCTGTGTTTGTGTTTTAACTGCAACCCAGAGTAAGCAATATTTTTTTTTCCTTTTTTCACCGCCCCCCCCCGTAGCAATATATTTTACTTTGAGATTAACTATACACACGTGTATATATATAACTTTAAAGTTTCATAAAACAATACTCACCCTTACTATGCTCCATTTGCTCTGATATTTTCTCTTATTTCATTTTAAAATAATGCTGGCATGACCCATTTATTTTAAGACCCACTAATCGGTCAGAAACCATAGCTTGAAAACCACTGCTATAGGAGAACATGAGGCAATACATTTTATAAACTATAAAGCACTACTGAGATGTGAGTAGCTGCTATTGAATATCCGGGCTAAGACTTTTATGGGCATGAAGACTACCTCTCCTTTCTTGGGCACTGCTAGGGGTCAAATCCACCTAGACTTTTGGTAAGCAAGTCTGTATTCATGCTCACTGTCACTGAGACAATTCTCTAATGCTTATAAGATCAGGTCTAGAAAGCAAGGCATTAACCTCAGTTTAGTGCTTCATGGTTTATAAAATATATGATCTTTAATGCACATGACCTCTTTTAATTCTAACAATCCTGGGAAAAAGTGAAGTTCAAAGGGGTTGAGACCTGCCCAAAATTATACAGTAAGTGGCAGAGCCAGGTCATCTGATCCTAAATCCCTCACTCCCCCCACTGTGGTAAATACCAGGAAAGGAAAGTGATCAGGACATGACATTCAATCTGACTGATCAAAAATGTTTATGTCCTCTGCATTTCCCTAGAGGGACAATGGACCCTATTGAAGGTGGAGAAGCAACCTCAGACTTTCGGAGGTGGGTGTGGCCAGTTGCTACCATTAGTTCAGGTCACACCTGGCATTTCGGTCTACCAATACCTGTCATCTGTTTGAAACTGCTTGTGCTCTGAGATCCCAAATGTGTATTATCTACAAGTACTATGGCTTTCCACTCTGATCTGTAACTGTCCCAAAGATTTGGTCAAAGACTCAGGGCTCACATTAGAGGGAAATTAAGTACTAGGCATCTGTTACCTATCCCCCTTGTACTTACGTAGATCGACAGTATTATCAATAGTGGTCTGCTTCCAGTGACCCTCAAATGTTTGTTTAGCTTCCTCTGGGGAAGCCAATCTGCCCTCTCTCTCTTCACCGAGCTCCCTCTCCCCCTGCAAATTAAGTTCAACTAGCAAGTACCTGAGGGGTGGAAAAGGGATTTCTTGTTACTTCTCCACTCCCTTCAACTCTCCCATACTCCCTCCTTATTCCTCTCACCTTGTACTCCTGCATCACCTCCTCCAAGGGCACCACGCTGTGCTGTTTGTGGCTCCTGGATTCTCGGCACACCACACAGATGGCGTCTTTGTCAACCTCACAGAAGAGTTTCAGGGCTTCCTGGTGTTTGGAACAGATGCCCTGATCGTTCCCCCGGCTCCCTCGATAAGGAGTGGGGCACATCTGACGAATTATCTGGACCATGTTGGCCAGCTGTAGGTTGGGACGAAAGCTACGACGTGTAAAGCTCTTTCGGCACTGGGGGCAGGTGAATTGCCGTGGAGGGGGCGGGCGAGGAGGTGGGTGGATGTCAGGATGCACCTCTTCATCCTCTTCCTCATTGTAAGCTTCCAGTACCTCCTCCCCTTCTGGGTAGACATCAATTCTCAGGTCATGTCTCAAGTAATAGTCCCGATCTTCCTCCTCTTCTTCCTCCTGGTCCCACCCATAATCCACATTGTCCCAATTCCTTGCACCATTGTAACCAACCCAGAATTCATCATCCTCTTGGTCCTGGAACAGCTCCTCGTCAGCAGTCCCCCGATACAACACTTCTCGAATGGAGTTGTCCCATCCACCGATGGCCCCCACGGCTCCCCCATCCTCCTCCTCCTCCTCCCATTCATCTTCCTCGTCCCGGTCTTCCGCATCCTTACCCCACAGCTGGGTCACACACCCTCGGCAGAAGTTGTGCCCGCAGCTGATGGACACGGGATCCTCGAAGTAATCCAGGCAGATGGCACACACCGCTTCCTCCTGAAGTGTCTGCATGGCGTTGGGAGTAGAGGCATAGCCAGCCATCTTAATGGGCTGCTGGCCAGTGTAGATGCGTCACCTCGGAGCAGAGGAGCGGGGATGCGCCTGCAGGCCTGCCTCCAAGCTACGCTGGTGACCTAAGCTGTCCTCAACCTTGCTCTTCCTACTCAGGCCAGGAAAGAAGCCTTGATCGCCTCTCTCAGGACGCGATCGCCCCCGATGTAGACTCACAGCCGCCCTCTGAGGTCGGCAGGGATAGAACCAGGCTGCATCCCCTAGTTCCCTTCGAGGCTCAGCGTGCAATCCCTGATACTGTCACGTTTCTCGCCAGCCTCAGAGTTTGCCCTACTCGGTGGCGTCCTCCTCAGGTGCTGCCGCTCCTCACCCAGCCGGAGGCGACAGAAAATGACGTAGGCGCTCTAGCCCACACTCGGTGGCCGGCTGGGCTGTCGGAGGACCACATCTCTATGGTGATCCAGGAGACGCTCCAGCCGGGAGTCCCGGCCGCCCTTTCAGCCGCACCTCATAGGAGATACTGACTAGTGACAATGGGCGGAGACAGAGAGAACCAACTTAAGCCACTGAGCGGCGTAAACGCTGCTCTAGCCAACCAGACACGGAGGGTCACCAGCCGCTCAAGAGAGCCGGTACCCAGGAGCGGATCCAAAGGGTGGCGAGTAAGGCGGCAAAGCTCAGATGCTGTCGTGCACTTCCGGCCCTTCTAGCCGCAGGGCTTTGTGTTGGGGAGGACTCAGACGCGCCGGCCGCGCGCCTCGGGGGCGTGGCCTGCAGGAAAGAGGTTGGGCCTGAGGTGTGGCGGGGTGGGGCTCGCGGTGGCGGGGAGTGGCGGTGATGTCAAAGGGTATCGCGTGGGAACTTATGTGCTTCCAGCTTTCCTCCTCAAATCATTTCACTCCTTTTCTTGTCACCTGCAGAGCTTCGGCCTCCTAACCCTGACCTCTCTCGCGACCGTAACTTCTATGTCCATCTCCGCTGTTCTGAGATCTCCCTCAGACAACCTCAAATTCAGCATGCCTTACACCTCCTTCTGCAGCTCTTTTTGCCTCCCTCCATCCATAATCCTTCCATTTACCTTTCACCCATCTATCTATCCATAACTCATCCCCCTACTCACCTAATCTTCCTTCCCTCCGCCTTACCTCTCTCTCCTCTCTCTCTCTCTCTCTCCCTCTCTCTAAGAGGCAGGGTCTTGCTATGTTGCCTATGCTGGACTCGGCTCAAGGGATCCTTCTGCCTCAGCCTCCCCAGTAGTTGGGACTACAGGCCCCCTGCCACTGCGCCTGGCTAACCCATTCATTTTTAATCCATCCATCATATGGATGTATAACCCACCCATTTATCCGTCCGCTTGCATTTGTCCACGTGTACAGACACAACCCTTCAAAGAACACAGAACACAGTTACAGGCATGTACTCATCCTTCATATAAGGTTTTACAAGGTGTTTTTTTTTCTTTATGTATTTGTCCGTAAGAAGTACGTTGCACAGACTTGCACATATATAACACAGACAAAATTTCTGGAAACTGTTCTTTCCCTTAAGACACCCTGGTGTTTTCTATTTTATTTCAGTAAATGCTGTTTAAGACCCATTGGATCAAACCCCTTATATGTAATGGGAAAAAAAAAGACCCATTGGAGTGATTCCACCCCTCACTAATTGGTCACTGGTTTGAGGAATACCACCTGCCCCAATGGAAACTGCAGCACACCCTGGAGCCCTTCCTTTCCCTCTCTGGACCTGAGCGAAACTGTAAGTTTCACAGCACAAGGATAGTATACATTCTGCTCAACACTGTACACACAGTTCCTTTATCATAGTGTGAGCACATAGTGAACACTCCCTGCATATCTGCTGAATAAATGAGTGAATGAACAAACCTAGCAAATTCCAACAATCAAGTTCTGCTGATTTGTTTCTCTTCAAATCCAGCCCCTTGTTTGTCTCAGCCAACCCAGTGCAGAACTCTGGAGCCAGGAATGCCTGTGGAGGTGAAACCACCCTTTACAAATTAATAAAGAGGTGCAAGGTGAGAACTGTGGTAGGGGCCTAAAACTCTGCAAAGGCACAGGCATAGCTGAAAAATAATGATAATAACCAGCTACTGTCCCCTTGTTAGCTTTCCTATAATTGTTACTCAGGAGTCACATTGCTGATGAGGATAAAGGTTCTTAGCTTAGGTAACATCACCCTTGTGAAACCTAATGCTAGTTTTTGAGAGATCTTCCAGGCCCTGCATTCCAGGTGGAACAGCTGACCCACCCAGACCAGTGGACTGTACTGAGAAACTGACTCAACTAGTACTGCGACCCCCACCCAAGAACTGACTCAGCAAAGGAGATGATCTCTATGGAACCTGAACCCAGCCAATTAGCAGAACCAATTGCCTAGCTTTTTACCCACCAAACTGTGTTTAAAAACACTTTCTCCCAAATTTTCAGGGAGATGGATTTGAGAAATCCCTCCCATCTCCTCACATGGTGCCTGCACTATTAAACCCTTTCTCTGCTGTAACACCTGCTGTCTCAGGGTATTGGCTTCCTCTTGAGCAGCGGGCAGTGAACCTGGTTGGGCGGCAACAGAGGAATGCCCTGCTGGACAGAAATAGCCAAACCCAGTACCACCATCATGCTTAGTCTTTGGCTGGGGGCTGCCTGGGGAGAGTCTGGCCTCAGCTCAGGCACTGTGGCAGATCCTGAAGGCCCTGAGCTGGACCCTGTCAGCTCGTCTCAGCCTTCTGATGTGAATGGCAACTTTTTGCAGGATGATCAGAGCAGCTCACCCCATGACCACCATCCAGGACCTGGCCCCCACTCTCTCTTTAGTCTTACTCTTGTCACTTGTGACACTCTGGTGACACTCCTCTGTGGTTTGCACACACTCATACCAAGCTGTTGCTTCTGTCTCTGGGCACGTTGTTCTCTGCCTAGAAGGCACTTGTCTCACTGCTTCACCTGGATTTAATACCTAATTATCCTTTAGCTCTCTGTCTAGACTCAAGCTCCTGAAGGAGACTGTTCCCAAGACTGGTGCCAGTCTGTGTTGGATCCCAACTTTGTCACTTACTCTGTATGACCTTAGATTAGTTTCTTAACGTCTCTGTGCTGCAGTCTTCTTATCTGCCAAGTGACTATTGTCAACAGAAAAGAAACTAAACTGTAAAACAATTTAAAGAGGTTTATTCTGAGCTGAATATGTGTAACCACAGTCCAGAGAGCCAGGCCCAAGAAGCCTTGAGCAAGTGGTCTCACAATGGTTGGGTTACAGTTTAGTTTCATACATTTCAGGGAGACAGGGGTTACAGGTAAAGTCCTAAATCAATACATGGGAGGTGTACATTGGTCTGACCTGAAAACGCAGGGCATCTCAAAGCAGGGGATTACAGGTTATAGGTAGGTTTAAAGATACTTTGATTTGCAATTGGTTAAAGAAATGAAGCTTTGTCTAAAGGCTAGGAATGTTTGAAGTTAAGATAAGGAAGTCTGTTACCTAGAGAAAAGCCACCGAACATGTTTTGGACATATACCAAGACTCAAGTGATCTGTTAAGTAAATTGACCCGCAGGTGTGGTTATCCTTTGTCTCAGATGGCCTTAGGCTTGTTAATGATTTTGTATTTTATTGTTAGAACAAATAACTCCAAAAGGGATGGGGCATAACTAAGCATGTCTGACCTCCCTTATCTTCATGACCAGCAACTCAGATTTAAGGGTTTGGGTTTTTTGGGGGCAGGTCCCGTTGCCAAGAGGGGGTCCATTCAGGTAGCTGAGGGGCTTAAGATTTTATCTTAGTTCCCAAGATGGTCATAGCACATATTCCATTCACTGTGGTGAAGTTGCATTAATAGATATCTGTAAAGTGATTGTAGCACCATCTTCCTTTCCTGTAATAGATGAGCCTTAGGAGAAACTCTCCCATCTCCTATTCTCTCCCACTGAGAATAGAGTCAGATGACTGGACCCTGTAGCACAAAATAGCCCACCAAATATTGTTTTGGTGGTCCCAAGATCCTTATGTCTGGAGAGGGAGGGAAGTGAAACCCAGGCCTTGCTGGCCTCAGGTGGGACACCTGTGGATGGTGTTTGATAGTTTCCAGTAGACCATCTGGGAGCCTCCTAGAAGTCAGGACAGGGCCCGAGCAAGAGGTAAAATCTGAGCAACAAGCAGAACTGGAACTGAGCATCAAGACCAGAATGTTTCTCCATTCCTGGATGTAGGTTCTGCCCTGCATGTGGTAGAGGGTGGGTGGGAGACCGTGCTGGGAGAAGGGGCTGGAGAGCAGACCCAGGGAAGAGGGGGATGCTGAGAAGCATCTGGCGCTGAGCCCAGGCGGGAAGAACAGCTACAGGGAAGAGCTGGGGCGTGGGTGAGAGAGGCTGGTGAGAGGAGGATGGAGGGAACAAGACCTAAAAGGAGCGTGTAGTGGACACCCATTCTCAAGAATACCTAGGTGAATGCAGATCTGTGAAGTTTAATATCTTTTTTTTTCATCTTCCTTTCTCCCCTGTAGAAAGGAAATCGACCTCTCAGGGCCACCCAACTCCTTATGCAAAAGGGAAGGTGAAGGCCTCAGGCACCTGTGAAGAGCTGGCCCCACAGATCATCCACTGAGGAAATTCCTAGCTGGCCTCCCATATACGAGGACATGCAAATTGTAACTATGTCTAGCACCTAAAACTAAAGCCTGTTGGATTCCACACTAATAATGAATTACAAGTTATCTTTACCGGTAACAGAACTGGAGACAAGACAAAATCAGATATTCTTCCACCTAGCCAGGGACATCTACATAATTGATGCTTCCTTCACTCCCTTCTTCCCTTCTAACATTCCCCTTATTTTAGGTAAAATGTAAATTTCCTGCACCTCACAAGAATTTAGAAATTTTGCCTCATCAGCTTCCCATGCCTGCCTTTTGCTTTCTCTCTATGTGCCTTTAAATGCTGAAGGTTCCAACTTCCCCTTCTGAAAAAACAGCCACAGCTTGTCTGCAGTTTGTGTTTTCCCCAGGTGCATCCTCAGCTTTGGCTTAATAAATCTCCATTGATGGAGATTTTTGCCTCTGTCAGTTACTTGGGGCGGCACCCCTGAACTACCACCCCATGCTTCTCAAATCCAAGTGGCAACTGGGAGAGGGGCTTCATTCAGATTCCCTCACATTGTGACACTCTGCTGACCTTTTTTCCAGAGTGGAAGAGAGGCTGGGTCTTCAGCCCTCCGGCAACCCTGCCATTTCCACCCCTCGCCCCCAGGCAGCTGTCCTATTAGCAGGAGGACTGCTAGTCTTCTGAGCCCTGCGGCTGGGACCTGCGCCAAGGTACAAGGGGTCCCTGGCGCACACGCACTGTCCCAGAGGTGCTGGGAGAACTGTAGCAGTGGGGCGCATTTCGGGCTGGGGCTCAGCAGTGGTTGGCTGCCAGTGCGGTTTTTCTCAGGACTCTGATTCCAGAAAATTTATCTATGGAAACTCATCTCAGCCATTTTATGCTGCAGAAGCCCACACAAGAGTTCACCTGCAGATGATGTGATCCAGTCTATGAGGAGGCAAGCCCTTGCCACACAGACCCTGGGGGCCATTTGTCAGAGGTACCAGAGAGGTGGTCTGGCATGGGCTAGGTCACACAGGAGTTGGCAGACTACAGCCAAGGGCCAAATCTGGCCCTCAGCTTCCATCTGAAAGGCCTAAGAGCTAAGAATGGTTTTTAAATTCTAAAAGGGTTATTTAAAAAGAAAAGGAATTATTAAAAATAAAAATATATGTATTTTAAAAGTGTACATTTTGATACGTTTTGCCAAATGTACACACAACAGTCCAGATAATGAATATATCGATCATTCCCAAAAGTTTCTTCTTGACCCTTTGTAACTCCTGCCTGTCCCTCCATACCATCCGCCACTCCCTCCCAAGCCACCAATGATCTGCTTTCTGTCACTATAGACTAATTTGCCTTTCCTAGA
Organism: Varecia variegata; assembly: GCA_028533085.1. Taxonomy (NCBI): domain Eukaryota; kingdom Metazoa; phylum Chordata; class Mammalia; order Primates; family Lemuridae; genus Varecia; species Varecia variegata. Next base: position 133,374,947 of record CM052436.1, on the reverse strand, counting down.
ATTTTTATATAAATGAAATCATATAGTAGGTACTCTTTTGTGGGGGTTTCTCTCTTTTTTTTACTTTTTCTTTATAGCATTTTTTTTTTTTTTTTTTTTTTTGAGACAGAGTCTCGCTTTGTTGCCCGGGCTAGAGTGAGTGCCGTGGCATCAGCCTAGCTCACAGCAACCTCAAACTCCTGGGCTTAAGCGATCCTACTGCCTCAGCCTCCCGGGTAGCTGGGACTACAGGGATGAGCCACCATGCCCGGCTAATTTTTTCTATATATATTTTAGTTGGCAAGATAATTTCTTTCTATTTTTAGTAGAGACGGGGTCTCACTCTTGCTCAGGCTGGTCTCGAACTCCTGAGCTCAAACAATCCGCCCGCCTCGGCCTCCCAAGTGCTAGGATTACAGGCGTGAGCCACCGCGCCCGGCCTTTACTTTTTCTTTAAATCATCATAGCTCACTGCAACCTCAAACTCCTGGGTTCAAGCGATCCTCCTGCCTCAGCCTCCAGAGTAGCTGGGGTTACATACAGGTGCTTACCACAACGCCTAATTTTTCTTTTTCTTTCTTTTTTTTGTAGAGACGGGTCTCCCTCTTGCTCAGGCTGGTCTGGAACTACTGGCCTCGAGCAATCCTCCTGCCTCAGCCTCCCAGAGTGCTAGGATTACAGGCATGAGGCACTGTGGCCTTGGGGCATGGGTGGGGGTTCTTTCACTTAGTTATTTTGAGATTTGTCCATGTTACATTTATCAAGAATTCATTCCTTTTTATTGATGAGCAATATTTTCTTGTTTGGATATAACAGCATTTGTTTATCCATACATCGTTGATGATCATTTGGGTTGCTTCTAGTTTTGGACTATTACAAATACAGCTTGTGAACTAACATAAAACCTTAAGACTCCCCCAACCAGCTGACTGAATGGACCCCCTCTTGGCCAAGGGCATATCCTAAAACTAAATTGCCTGCCAGGAGGAGGGAGGTCAGACATGCCTCCTCATGCCCCCTCCCTTCTTGGAGACATCCTTTGCAACTCTTTAATGGGCCTAAGGGTATGCAAGACAAACCTGCAGGTCCTCAATTTACACAACAAATACGCTTAGCTTGTCTGATTAACATACCTCCTTATCTCAAAACATTCCAAGCCTTTAGACAAAGCTTCATGTCTTTAACCAATTACAAGTCAAAGAATCTTTAAACCCACCTGTAACCTGTAAGCCCCTGCTTTGTGATGGCCCAACCTTTCGGGCCAAACCAACGTATGCCTTCCACGTATTGACTTTACCGGTAACCCGTCTCCCTGAAATGTATAACACCAAACTGGAACTCGGCCACAGTGAGTCCACTTGCTCAAGGCTTCTTGGGTGTGGCTCTGGGCCATGTCCTCAAATTTGGCTCAAAATAAATCTGTTTAAAATTATTTTACAGAATTTGGCTTCTTCTCCATCGACAAGCTTCCATGAACATTGACGTACAAGGTTTTGGATGGACCAATGATTTCATTCCTCCAGGGTCATATTTGGGAGTGGAAGCGGGCTCCTATTATATAGTTGTTTTTGAACTGTCCAACTATTTTCCAAAGTGGTGGTGGTTAGGTTTGTTCAGGGTGGAAACCCGAGAAGTATGCATAGGACGGAATTCAGTTAATGGAAAACTTTGGCTTGTGAAACAGTAGGCGCAGGAGTCTGGAGTGTCTGGAGGTTGTAAGCCTAACTCTGGCCACAGTTGCCCGCAATGCCGGCATTCCTACCTCCTCCCTCCCCCCGCATAAGGATGAAGCTACCCGCCTCCCCCATCTCTGCAGGATGAGACCGACGCAGGGGTCCCAGAAATTAACCAATTTCTGGGTTAATTAACCAAATTTTGAACATAATTTACTACAGCAGCTGTTCTAGCCCAGTTGCTCACTCCCCTCAGAGAAACCCTCTATAAAACCCTCTCAAGGTGGAAGCTCTTTAGGCACCTACTGTGTGCAGGAGGCAACAAGAGAGTTATGTAGTCTCTAGGGTCAGCTCCTTCCCACCCAGCCACCAGCGAGCTGTCTCGCGTGTAGAAGCCCAGGGCCCGGCATGACAGTATGAGTTCTCCGCCATGGGCCGCGTGCCTCGTCACGTGCGCTGAGGGAGGATCTGCAGACAGAGGCAGAGGGAGGAAGGTTGGCAAGTGGCCATGCTGCCTATCCCCATGCTGTGCCCAGCCCCTCCGGCAGCTTCCACGGGAGGAAGACATGGAGGAGATGCGGACGAGGGTCTCCAGGAGAGGCACGCACACATGTCAGAGGCTCCAGCCATCCCAAAGGGGCATTTTCCTAAGAATTCCCACAGGGGGATGTGACCTCTCACCCCAACCTCCGAGGAGGGACCAAGTCTACGGACACACCCATCCCCTTCTTCCCTGAGACCCAGGGTTTTTTCAGAGACTACATAACTCTCGGGCCGGGTGGAAGGCGACGTGCCGGCCACCCTTACCTCTCCCGCGAAGCGCGCCCTGGGCCTTCCTCGAGGCCCCGCCCCGGCGGCCGGGCGCGTGAGGCGTCCCACGGGAGGGGCCCACGGGGACTCCCAGAAAGCTGTGGCGTAGGTTGGCGCCGGGCGTGTGGGGGGGCTGTCACTGCAGCCCCCTCGCGCTCCATGGGCCTCCAGCTGTCCCCACCCACAGACCCAGTCACCGGGATCCGGCAGCACAGTGGGAGGCGCCGAACAGAGCCCCTTCTCGGCCCGGGGCTCTGCGCCCCCGCATATCCGGGGTTGGCTCTCCAACTTACCATGCCCCCGAACCTAGAGGTGGCCGCCTTGCTTTCAGCAGTTCTCTCCTTTGCCTACCTCCACCCCGACCCTCGCTCCGGGACGGAACTGGGGGTCCGACCTGGGCCCTCAGCGATCTGCGGCCGCCCGCACCCCTCACCTGCCGCGCGCTCCTGCTCCTGCCCCATCAGCAGGAACAGCAGCGGCGGTGGCGCTGGGCGCGCGTTCCGGGGCATCCGCTGGTCCCGGGTCTCCAGCCTCAAGCGCTGCCCCGGGGCGCCCTGCCCCTGGGAGCCAGTCCTCGGCCGGGGCTCCGCAGCGCCCCTGGCGCCTGCCCGCGTCCCCGCCCGCGGCTTGTCTGCCGTCGGTAGCCGGCTAGGGAGAGGCGGGCGTCCGGGAAGGGGGCGGATGCCCCGGGGATGCTGCACCGCCAGCCCCAGAAGCCGCCGCTCCTCTCTGCGGTTCCCTTCGCTGGCCTAGGAAGTAGAAAAATCAAGACAATCATGAAACCCATCGTGTTGACTGTTGTCACACACATCTTGTGTGTTTCTTCACTAACTCGCGAAACGCGACCTGGCGGTGGAGCTGACGCTACTGCCATTTGGAAAGTAGTGAGGAGGGTAAGTGTCTGCAACAACGGTCATGTGTTTCGAAAACACTTGGGGTTTTGATTGGGGACCAAGGCACAGGTCTTGCTGATCCTACGGAACTTTACTACCTGTGTTCGTCACGGGAAGGAAGCCAAATTTCAGCTGGAGGTTAGTTAAAATAAAGGTTCTTTTCCCCAACCAGGTTCATAGGCCCCATGAATTCTGACCAGGGACCCCCAATGTTCAGGACAATGGCTTTGCCGGGTGGTTTTGGATGTTTGAAAATTTGTGGGGACAGCTTTGGTGGTCCAGATGATGAGGGAGGGTCCTCGCCTGTCTGTGAGCAGGGCGAGGAATGCCGGAGTCCGGGCTTGCCTCCCTCGAGGCCGCCACGCGCCGGCGGGGGGGGGGGGGGGGGCAGGGGGGGGTCTGCGGAGTCTTCACTAGGGCAGCAGCTCCATTGTGATGGTCCAAGTTTAGCACACAACTGCTGCGGAGTTTTAATATTGTCAAAGGAACACATGGAAAGGAAAGAATAGAGTTGCAAGAAAGGCAGGCATCAGGAATTCTGGCTAATCAAATAAGTATTTAAAAGGAAAAAACCCTGCAAAATTAATAAGTTTGCATTATGACATGATTGTCATATTTACAAAGCTTGTGACATGTCTGCAGACATTAGTGTTGCAAAAATTTATGTACATATATATATATAGCTTTATTACATTGAGATAGTTTCCTTCGGTTCCTAGTTTGTTGAGTGTTTTTATCGTGAAAGTGTGCTGAATTCTGTTAAATGCTTTTCTCTAAATCAATTAAGATGATCATGTCTTTTCCCCCTTCATTCTGTTAATCTGGTTTAATAATTGGTCAATTTTCGTATGTTGAACCATCCTTGCACTACAAGAATGAATCCCACTGGGTCATGTGTGTAATCCTTTCACTATGCTGCTGAACTTGGTGTGCTAGTACTTTGTTGAGGATTTTTGCATCAGAGTTCATGTGGATATCGGTCTGTAGTTTTCTGTTCATATAGTGTCTTTGTCTGGTTTTGGTATCAGGGCAATGCTGGTATCATAAAATGAGCTACAAAGTGTTTCCTCCTCTTCAATTTTTTGGAAAAGTTTGAGAAGTGTTGGTATTAGTTCTTTAAATATTTGGTAGAATTCACCAGTGAAGCCATCATTCCAGCACTTTCCTTTGTTGAAAGATTTCTATTACTAATTCAGTCTCCTTGGTAGTTATAGATTTAGTCAGATTTTCTATTTCTTTGTAATTCAGTCTTGGTAGGTTGTATGTTTCTAGGAATTTATCTGTTTTTCTTCACCCTTGCTAACCATCTGAGTTCTGGGTGCAACTCTCTAATCATCAGAGCCTGTCTTCAGCTCTGTTTACACATTTTCATGAGAAATTCTCATAACACAAAATGATGACAGAATGTCAAGGAAACACAAGAGCTCACCTAAAAGAAAATCTAATGGCCAATGCTGAAACAATTTGAGCAAGAAAAATTTTTTTCGATGTAGTTTTAGTTATAATCCCAAGTATAAAATATATATCCCACATTCCATACTGATATAAATAAATGATTTAGTAACTAGATAACTGAATAAATCAGTGGTGAAATGGGCAAATCTCCCTTACAGAAGAATTCAAAATATTGTACATAGATATTCTACTCCATGAAGTGGAGCTTCATCTCCCTGACTCGTTGAGTATAAGCCGCTCTCAGTGACTTGCTTCCAGGAAGTACAGTATGGAAAGGGGTGTAACTGGCAAACACTCCCTCGTTTAGGTGATCAAGTTTAACGGACTTGTCATGAGCCATGCTAGCAACAGGTACCTCTGATAGGATGAGAATGCACTTCACCTCTGTGGTCCACCCCGCAGACACCACTACCACCAGTCTCACTATGAGAAGTGCATCAGATCAACATAGTTTCAGGAACATTCAGTGAAATACCTGATCAGTACTCCTTAAAACTATCACGGAAAGTGTTAAAAAAAAAAAAACTGTACAAACCAATGGGACTAAGGTGACAAGATGACTAAGTGCAAAGTGGTTTTCTGGATGGGATCCTTGGTCAAAAAAGTGACATTGTGGGAAGGGAGGGAGAAAACAAGTTAAATATGAATAAAGTCCAGAATTCAATTGCTGCTAATGTACCATTGTTCCTTCCCTAGCTGTGGCAGATGCACAGTGCCAAAGTGAGGTCAAATGTCAACAGCAGGGGAAGCTGGGAGAGGGGTGTGTGGAGACTCTCTGTATTACCTCTGGAAATTTTCTAAGTTTATTATACAATAAAAATTTATTTAAAAAATAGTGACCTTAGCCTATGTATCACCATTCCCCTCACCATTCCCAGGAATATGTCTTTTATTGAGATACTATTCCTTCTTTTATATCAAGGTTTGTCAAACTACAGTCTGCATTCTGCTGGGGGTTCATTTTTGTACTGTCTCCCAGCTGAAAAGTTTTTACATTTTTAATGTTTTGTTTTAAAATTAATATGTGACAGAGACCCATCCAGTTATCATTGTTTATCAACCAGGAGCAATTTTTCCCCCAAAGGACATTTGGCAATGCCTGGAGATATTTCCAGTTGTCATAGCTGGGAGAGGGGCTGGTTACTACCAGCACGATGTGCGTGGAGACTGGGACTGCTGCTACCATCCTACAATCCACGCGGCAGCCACTGTAGCGCAGACTCGTCCAGCCGGATGGCAGTCGTGCTGAGGTTAAGGAACCCTGTGATAGAGCTTGATTTCTTCTTTTTTCTCTTTCTCTTTTTCTCCTTCATTCTAGTCTCCTTATTTTCTCCTGTGCTAAGCCTCTAGTTGAGGGTCTGTTTCATTTCCCCATTTCATATTCTTTTGTTTGTTCTTAAGCTGAAAGAAAATTGGTCAAATAACTACAAACTCATAGGCACCAACATAATTTAATAGCAAATAAGCAATTGAGACACATGCAATTACACAAATATTGAAGGTGACAAAACTTTTGTCTTTATGATATTGACATACAATGTATTCTTGGAAAGTTCTGTTTTAAGAGATTTGTTTTCAAAATAGTTGTAAAAGCCTGTCCTCCACAATAACCTAAAATAACCTACACATATATCAAGGTAAGTTAAAAAGTACAATTATTAATAAATTCAAACAAATATTCAGGATGAACCAGCAAGTAAATTATGCATATCTACAAAAGCTTTAAGGAATTACCACCTAGCTTTGTAGGTTTAATAGATAAAAAGGTAAAAATCATCTAATAATGAGATAAGTTAATCCTATAACAGGAATAGCATCAATTACAAAGTTTTTAGTAATAATATAGATTTAAAAATACAAATTAATCAGGCAGAATAGAGAGTCTCAAAAAAATAAAAAAAATAAAATAAAAATAAAAATAAAAATATAAATTAAATTACATATAATAATTATATGACCAATCTTTTAAAAAATCTAGTAAAATATCTGTCATATATCTATCATCCTATAACTTTAACAATATTTTACATCAATTTGTTAAAAATAAATATTCTCAACTACAATATAAAACCTCTTATATGTAATTGCTCTTTTGGGCAATGTCTTATCTATTTGCTCTAGTCAAAGTGTCATAATTCCTGGCCATTTTTTTATGCCTATAACCCAAATCCTATTGTTATATGTTCATTTTCTTCTTTTCGATATTCTTTTTGGTGTTTAGTGCTCATTTAAATCAGTGATATCTCACTTTTAGATTATAATGTGTTTATAGATATAATTCACAATGTATGATATAAAATGTTCTCTTGCAAAGAAAAATGGTCCTTCTCTATATATCCTGATCCACTACAATACAATGAGTTCCCTTACTACTAATTTTCTTCACCTCTTCTTCTAGAGGACTGCTCATTTCTCAATCTGGTATTTCTCTCATGGTCACAGCTTGCACGTTCGAGGACTGCTGTAGTTTTTGATTTCCTCAGGCTGATGACATCAGGCCTCTGTGTTCTGGGGAGTTCTAGGGAATGAGGGTGTGATCTTGTTCTGGGTCATAAGCCTGGATCTGAAAATGAAACAAAACCAAGCAAATGTCTGATGGCTAAAATGACGACACTCCAGAAGAACACAGCCCTCTCTCTCTCCCTCTCCCTGGCACTCCGTCCCCCGTGTGCCCTCTCTCCCATCCCATCCCATCGCTCTGCAAGTCCTGCCTCCTCCCACTCAGCCGAGAGACCCCCGAGTCTTCCAGCACATGGAACAAATAAACTGGCACTGTATTTTATAGAACACGGGCCACTGGATGCAGCTCTTCCCATAGAGGAAGGAAAATATGGCTTGTTTAGGGGCCTGGTTGTCCTCCTCCATATCACTGGCCAAGTGAGTAGGAAAGAAATCAGGTATCTTATCAGAAACAGAACCAGGGGGATCTTTGTTCAAGGTCATGATACTAGGAAGTTCTACCGGCTGACCACCTGCGGCACATGGTCTTGTTTTAATCAGCACTATTCACTTGTCACAGTGCACATCATAGATCAAGAAAAATGCTGAAAAGGAACACACAGAATGACTCTTTTCATACCTGGATAACAAAGACCACACTGGGAACCTTAAGACTGTGTTCTGCCAACATGAAGCAATACAATTTACGTCACAATTTTCTATCACCGTCCTCTCCCACATTCACTCCTGCTTGCATGTGCAACCAACTTTTCCCACACTGTATTGTCAGAATCTCAAAGAGAGGAACTGTCCCTGCTTCACTTGTGTTTCGTCCCTCTCTCACCAAATATCTAATAAAGCTCCTTGCTTACACTGGTGCGTTAGTAAGTGGGCATTTCTTAATTTCCTCCTTGTATCTCCTCCCACCCCGTCGTGGTCCATGGCACATTGCAGTCACTTAATAAGCTTCTGCAAATGGAATGAGCCAATGCATGGACATCTATAGACTCAATCTATTTATACAAACACTTTTAAAATAAAATTTGGTTTGTTCATTGCTTTACAGGACACAGTGATCTTATGACAAGACCTTGTCTTTAAACAGTGTCTAGTCTAATGGGGTGGTATAAGAGAAATGGGGATATGATAAATAACCAAAAATAGTGTATTATAATAATAGGATTTAACTCAATGTCACTGAGATGCACAAGGTCAGGTCAGGAATAGATCATGAAAGAGCTGGAATGTGAACTGGCTTTATTTATAAACCATCTTTATTAATTAGATATTCCTGAAGAATCCACATAGAATATGTAGTACAAAACTAGAGAGATGTAACTGCAGGGAATTTGGAAAGATGTGTGAGTAACTCCTTTAAAACAAATAAAGGAAATATCTGGGTGTAAAACAAGATTCACAGAGGTTGTAAATAATGTAGAATGAAACCGGGAATTCTGGACTTGATTAACAAGAAATTGGGCACCAAAAAATTTTTAGGGGACTGTGACTTGTCTGATCTGTGTTTTTTACTGGGGAGTGGAGATGGCCACAGTGAGGACTGTGACCCAGGAGACATGAGAGTAGGGCAGTGTGAGGCAGAGAAAGTGCCGGGCACGCAGAGGGATTCAGAAGGGGAAGAGGATTATTAGACTTAGCGCCGACATGGAAATCAGAAATGACGATGGTTTCAAGACTATTTGCTTAAGGCACAGTGGTATTATGTATTCTCCACTTAATAATAGAAGAATTTTATTTTTTGTTTAATTTTGTCTCGTTTTTTTCGTTTTGTTTTGTTTTGTTGGTTTTTTTTTTTTTTTTGAGACAGAGTCTCGCTCTGTTGCCTGGGCTAGAGTGAGTGCCGTGGCGTCAGCCTAGCTCACAGCAACCTCAAACTCCTGGGCTCAAGCGATCCTCCTGCCTCAGCCTCCCGAGTAGCTGGGACTACAGGTATGCACCACCATGCCCGGCTAATTTTTTCTATATATATTTTTAGTTGTCCAGATAATTTCTTTCTATTTTTAGTAGAGACAGGGTCTCACTCTTGCTCAGGCTGGTCTCGAACTCCTGACCTTGAGCGATCCACCCGCCTCGGCCTCCCAGAGTGCTAGGATTACAGGCATGAGCCACCACGCCCGGCCTCGTTTTGTTTTTAAACTGGTATTCTGTTTACGGGGAAGGATAAAAAGTGGACTACAGAACTAGACCACAATCCCCAAACCTGACCATTCCCTATTGTCTTCTGCCATGGAGAAAACACTACAGATAGTTTTGAAAAGAAGATGGAGAGTGAGAGGTCCCTTTCTACAACCCCCCCACACCCAGGGAGACAGGCGCAGGTCAGGCGAGGGCTCACGAGAACACACAGAGCAAGGAAGAAACGAATCCGTTGGTGCTGCCAGGAAGAGACCAGCCTGGCTAAAATAAGCAATAACTATGGACAGGAGATACTAACAGGGAGATAAAAAACAGCGAAGAAGTGCTCAAGCAGGGACGTGGCACAATACCTGGTAAGGGGACCCGGAGGCTGGAAGACCAGCTTGCATCTTGGAGAGGAGGTCACTTGGCGTGAGGGGCAACAGCAATGCTGTCAGGGAGTCAGTCAGGCATTACCGAAGACCGGGGAAGGGAAGTCTTCAGTGCTCTGAAGGTGACAAGACCTGGCTGTTTGAGGGGTGACCTCGGGGTGGCAGAGATTGGGAGAAGCTTTGGTTGCCTGGGGTAAAAAGGCATCTCAGGTCTGAGAAGAGTGGGTGTTCAGGGAATGAAGATGGCAGTCACCAGTGGGACAGCACCAGGGGCCCCAAAGGATACTGCCAGGGCAGGGGGCCACCTGGCCACCTGGAGAGGAAATGACAGGACCCTGAATGGAAGTGTTGCCAAGTACTAAAGGTGGCAAGAGGTTCCTGAGATACCCAAAGGGAGATTACTAAGGATTGAGAAAAGGAGAGGCATCAATTTACGAAAACACAACCCCACAGATTTGGGTGGTAGAGTTTGTGGAGAATGTTGTCTTGTCAGATACCCTCAGCCTTTTGTCCCAAGCCAGGACTCGTTGCACAACAGTGTCCTCTGTGAAAAGAGGACAAATCCGTTTGCCCATGGGAGTGGGAGTGCCCTGCAGCAATCCACAGCAGTGTGATAGCCACACCTCTCTCAAAGTCCCAGGGCTGTGCTAAGGGCTGGCACTGGGGAGGGGAGCGTCCACTGCAAGCAGGTGGCTCCCGTGCAGAGGGAATGTACACAGGACTGTGTTTCTGTGGAATCTCAGCATTACTGAGATATGTAGTTTAATGGTCTGACCACTCAGTATACTTTCATGTGTTGTTTTAAATATTAGAAATTCACACTTCTTTCCTCATGTGATATTCACATCACTGGGGTGGGGGTTATTGGTCTCTATTGTACAGATAAAAGCGTTTAGATTCAGAAATTTGAGAAAGAGAAAATATATCGTGGAGGCCACACCCAACCCCGACTGCTCATCTCCAGTGGAGAGATTTCTCGTCTACTCCAGTCCTGTGCCATATTCTAAGTGTCCCGGACATGTCCCAGACAGATGATCAACACAAACTGTCACTGCTTACTTACTCCCAGTAACAGAGAGCTCACCTAACCACCTAAAACAGAGACCTATTGTTTAAAATATAATATCATCAACATTTCATTTGTAATTTTAAAATTATTTATTTATTTTTAATTGACAATAATTGTGTATATTTATGGGGTTACGATATGATGTTTTGTTTTATGTATACATTACAGAAAGATTCAATCAAGCTAATTCATATATCCATCACCTCACCAACTTATCTTTTGTGTGTGTTTGTGGTGAGAATGTTAAAAATCTATTCTTCTAGCAATTTTGAAATATCCAATATGTTATTACCATCTGTGGGCACCATGCAGTGCAACAGATCACTAAAGTGTATTCCTCCGGTCTAACTGAAACTTTGCACCCTTTGAGCAACATCTTCCCTCTTTTCCCTGGTCAAGGATAGTTATTGGACATCTCCTTACTGTGGAAAGAATAAAGTTGTAGGATGATGTCCAGGGCCCCAGAGGTGCAGCCTCACACCCTATCCACTGCACCCTGTTTCATTCTCCTCGTGGGCAAATGTGCTGACTTCAAATTATTGTCTGTCTCTCACCAGGAAAACATAAGCTCTCTGATGGCAGGGGCCACACGTGTCTTACTCACTGCTATGTCTACAGCATGCGGACAGGGCGCACCCAGAGGCTGAGGTGTGAATGGAAACAGGGCTCTCACCAGGGGTCATGTGATGACAGCGCTGCTTGTTCCCATCAGTGTTTGTTAATTCACCAAGTAGGTTAAGGCTCAGAAAGTAGAAACCTATGAGTCTGGACTAACAGAAGGCTTAAGGTGAAGACAAAAACTCAGGCTAAGGATGCCTTGATATTATGTCACCACTTCACACAGTGTCATTGGTATTTGAGAGCATGAGATCTAGAGCCATCCTGGCTGATCCTTAGTCTCAGCTCCCCACTTACTAGCCTTGTGGCCTCGGCCAAGGCACATCCCCTCACTGGGCCGCAGCCTCTTCAGGTATCAGGTGCAGACACCCATCGTGCCACTGTCACTGAGCTGCTGTGAGGATAACCGAGTCAACAGCCGTGAGGCCAGTGACTGGCAGGGGGTAAGGCCTGGCTGTCACTGGCACCAGCATTTATGGACCCTGAGAAGGAGCCTGGCCTGGGGAAAGGGGACAGACGACTGTCCTTCCCTCTCACAGGTGCTGGAGTGTCTCTGGCAGGAGGGAAGGAGCTGCTGTGGCAGGACCCCCGTCTGGCCCTGGGCAGGGGAAGGGGGAAGCGGCAGCCGCTGTGCACAAGCTCCTCCTCCCCGACTGCAGCTGCTCCAGCTGCTCCCTGCTGGGGGGCAGGAGACTCTCGGTTTCTTCTTCCTGCCTCCGAACTCGTCTCAGCACAGATGCCCCCCAGCCCTGATGGAGCCTCTGGGTGAGGAGAACTTAGTCAGTTACTCCCGAGTCCCCATGTGGTGTGACACTGCTTGGACATGACCTCAGCCCCTCCAGGAGATTACACTCACCAAGGCGCTTGGCTGCACACCTGAGCTGCACGTCCTGACGGATCCGCTGCAGGGGTTCTCACAGCCTCCTCCTCACCTGCTCCTCCTGAAGCCTGAGGCAGCCACAAAGGAAACTCAAGCAGGAAGCCCCCAAACAGGGCTTTCCTATTTTTTTTTCTTTTCTTTTTTTTTTT
>CM052436.1:133306615-133353223 GCA_028533085.1 Varecia variegata | reverse complement strand
TTTTAGTTGTCCATATAATTTCTTTCTATTTTTAGTAGAGATGGGGTCTCGCTCTTGCTCAGGCTGGTCTCGAACTCCTGAGCTCAAACGATCCACCCGCCTCGGCCTCCCAGAGTGCTAGGATTACAGGTGTGAGCCACCACCAGAGTGGAAAATTTTAACAATGGACTAGACCAATCAGAAGAAAGAATTTCAGAGCTAGAAGACAAGGCTTTTGAATTATCCAAGGTAGTCAAAATTGAAGATAAAAGAATCAGAGAAATGAAGAAAGCTTCCAAGAAATATGGCATTATGTAAATTTCCCAAACATAAGAATCATTAGGTATGCCCAAGGGAGAAGAAGAAAAACCAAAAAGCACGGAACACCTATTTGAGGGTATGATGGAAGAAAACTCAGGGCCTGGCAGAGATTTAGACATCCAGATACAAGAAGGTCAATGAACTCCTGGAAGATTGCAAATAGCACATCACCAAGGCACATAGTCATCAGTCTGGCCAAAGTCAATGTGAAGGAGGAAATACTATGAGTTGCGAGATGAAACCATTAAGTAACGTACAAAGGAAAACCCATCAGACTAACACCAGACTTCTCAGCAAAAAATTTACAAGCCAGAAGGGACTGGGGTCCCACCTTCAGTAGTCTTCTTTTTCTTCCTTTCTTTTTTCTTTTTTTAAGAAAAAGGATCTCTCTCTCTGTTGCTCAGGCCAGAATGCAGTGGTGTGATCATAGCTCAGTGCAGCCCTGACCTCCTGGGCTTAAATGATCCTCCCACCTCAGCCTCCTCGATAGTTGGGACTACAGGTGTGTGTACCCAGGCCCAGCTAATTTCTTTTATATGTTTTGTAGTGATGGGGTCTATGTTGTCCAGATGGTCTTGCACTCCTACTCTCAAGTGATCCTCCCTCCTCAGCCTCCAAAAGTGCTGGATGACAGGCATGAGCCACTGCATCTAGCCCCCATCTTTAGTAATCTTAAACAGAATAACTGTCAGTCAAGAACTTTGTATCCTGCCAAACTAAGTTTCATGAATGAATGAGAGATAAAATCTTTCCCACACAAGCAAACTCTAAGGGAATTTGTCACCACTAGAACTGCCCTGCAGGAAATGCTGAAAAGTTCTCAAAACACCAAAAAGGACAGTCAATATGCACCAATGTAAAAACATCCAAAAGTAAAAACTCACACCTGCAATAAAACAGTAAAACAAGGAAGAATAGAAAGCAAACAGGTAACAATCAACATGTTGATTGTTGATGAAGACCAGAACAGTACCTCACTTATCAATACTAACATTAAATGTAAACATTCTAAATGTCCCACTTAGAAGATATAGATTGATGGAATGGATAAAAAAAGAACCCAAACATCTGCTGTCTCCAAGAAACCCATTTAACTCATAAAGAGTTCCATACGCTCAAGATAAAGAGGTAGAAAAAAATATTCCATGCAAATAGAAACCAAAAGTGAGCAAGAGTAGCTATTCTTATATCAGATAAAATAGACTCTACATTAACCACAGTGAAACAAGACAAAGGTGGTCATCGTATAATGATAAAGGGATCAATTCAACAAGAATATATAACAATCCTAAATATATATACACCCAACACCAGAGCTTCCAGATTTATAAAGCAAATACTACTAGACCGAAGAAATGAAATAAACAGCAACATAAAAATATTGGGGGATTTCAACACTGCACTGACAGAACTAGACAAATCATCAAGGCAGAAAATCAACAAGGAAATATTACACTTAAACGAGACTCTAGACTAGGTGAACCTAACAGACATTTACAGAAAATTCTACCCCAAAATTCCAAAATATACATTCTTCTCGTCCACATATGGAACACTTCCAAGATAGACCATATTTTAGGCCACAAAACAATTCTTAGCAAATTTTAAAAAATGGAAATTGTACCATGTATCTTCTTAGATCACAGTGGAATGAAAAAAAAAATCAACTCCAAGAGGAACTCTCAAAACTATACAAATACATGGAAACTGAACAACCTGCTACTGAATAATCTTTGGTTCAACAATGAGATCAAGATGAAAATCACATCCTTTTTTGAATTGAATGACAATGATGACATAATCTACCAAACTCTCTAGGCTATAGCTATAGCAGTGCAAGAGGGAAGTCTGTAACACTAAATGCCTACATCAAAAAGACAGAAAGACCACAAGTTAACAACCTAATGTCACATCTCAGTGAACTAGAAAATCAAGAACAAACCAAACACAAAGCCAACAGAAGACAGGAGAGAAAAAAGATCAGAGCGGAACTAAATGAATTTCACACACACACACACACAAAAGGATCAATGAAAAGTTGTTTCTTTGAAAAGATAAACAAATTGAGTGCCCACTAGCTAGATTAAGCAATTAAAAAAGAGAGAGAATTCAAATAAGCTCAGTCATAAATGAAACAGGAGACATTACAACTGATACTGTACAAATACAAAGACTATTATGAACACCTCTATGCATACAAACTAGAAAGTGCAGAGGAAATGGATAAGTTTTCAAAAACACACAAACTCCCAAGCTTGAATCGGAAGAAACAGAAATTCTGAACAGATTAGTATCGAGTACTAAGATTGAATCAGCAATAAAAAAAAAAAAACACCCAAGAAATAAAAGCTCAGGACTAGATGGATTCACAGCTAAATTCTACCAGACCTACAAAGAAGAACTGGTACTTAACCTACTGAAAGTGTTTCATAACATCGAGCAGGAGGGAGTCCTCCCTAACTCATTGTACAAAGCCAATGTCACACTGGTATCAAAGCCAGGAAAGCAAAAAAAGAAAACTATAGACCAATGTTCCTCATGAACATAGATGCAAAAATCCTCAAGAAAACACTAACAAACTGAATCCAACAGGACATCAAAAAAATAATTCACTATGATCAAGTGGGTTTCATCGCTGGGATACAACAGTTCAATATACACAAATCAATAAATGTGGTTCACCACATAAATAGAATTAAAAACAAAACCTATTTGATCATTGCAATAGATTTCAGAAAAAGCACTTGATAAAGTCCAGTACCCCTTCATGATAAAAACCCCTAACAAACTAGCCATAAAAGGATCATTCTTCAAAATAATAAAAGACATATGTGACAAACCCACATCCAACATCATACTGAATGGGGTAAAGTTGAAAGTATTCCCCCTGAGGACTGGATCAAAATAAGGGTGCCCATTTTCACCACTTCTATTCAAGATAGTACTAGAAGTCTTAGTCAGAACAGTCAGGCAACGGAAAGAAACAAAGGACATCTAAATCAGAAAGAAAGAGATCAAACTATCCCCATTTGACAATGATTATCACCTCATATCAAGAAAACTCCCCCAAAAGACTCCTAGAATTGATAAATTCAGTAAAGTCTCAGATTACACAATTTATGTATACAAATCAGTAGCATTTCTATATGCTAATAACAGCCAGGCTGACAATCAAATCAAGAACACAATACCATTTACAATAGCTGCAAAAGATAAAATAAAGTACCTAGGAATATACTTAATCAAGAAGGTGAATGATCTCTACAAGGAGAACTACAAAACACTGGTGAAAGAAATTGTTGATGATATAAACAAATAGAAAAATATCTCATGCTCATGGATTGGAAGAAACAATAGTATTAATATTAAAATATCCTTCTCTTCTGGTTGGAAAAATAAAATAAAAAGAAAAAAAAAGAAGTAATGTTAAAATATCCATATTGCCCAAAATGATTTACAGATTCAATGTAAGTCTCATCAAAATATCAATGTCATTTTTTACAGAATTAGAAAAAACAATCCTAAATTTCATATGGAATTAAAAAAGAGCTAGAATAGCCAAAGCAATCCTAAGAAAAAAGAACAAATCCAGAGTTATCGCATTATCCAACTTCAAATGATACTACAAGGCTATAGTAACCAAAACAGCATGGTACTGGTATATAAGTAGACACATAGATCAATGGAACAGAATAGAGAACCCAGAAATAAAACCACACACCTACAACCAACTGATCTATTGCAAAGCAGATAAAAACATACACTGAAGAAAGGACGTCCTATTCAACAAATCATGCTGGGAAAATTGGAGAGCCATGTGTAGAAGAATGAAACTTGATTCCTATCTTTCACCATACATAAAAATTAACTCAAGATAGATTAAAGACTTAAATGGAAGACCTGACACCAAAAAAATTCCAGAAGAAAACTTAGGAAAAATTCTTCCAGACATTGGCTTGGGAAAGAATTTATGACTAAGACTCCAAAAACAAATATAACAAAAACAAAAATGAATAAATGGGACTTAATTAAACTGAAAAGTTTCTGCACAGCCAAAGAAATAAAACAGAGTAGATAACCTAAAGAATGGTAGATAATATTTGCATACTATACATCCAAGAAAGGACTCATGTCCAGAATCTAAAAGGAATTTAAACAAATCAGCAAGAAGGAAAACCAAATAACCGCATTAAAAAGTGGGTAAATTATATGAATAGATACTTTTCAGAAGAAGAGATACAAATGGCCAACAAAAATATGCTCAACATCACTAATCATCAGGGAAATACAAATTAAAACCACAGTGAGATACCACCTTACCCCTAGCAGAATGGCCATTATTAAAAAGTCAAAAAACAATAGATGCTGGTGTGGATGTGGTGAAAAGGGAATGCATATTCACTGTTGATAGTAATGTAAATTAGTACAAGCTCTATAGAAAACAATATGGAGATCTCTCAAAGAATTAAAAGTAGACCCACCATTCCATACAGCAATCCCACTACTGGGTACCTACCCAAAGGAAAAGAAGTCATTATATCAAAGAAACACATGTACTCATATGTTTATTACAGCACAACTCACAATTTCAAAGATATGGAATCAACCTAAGTGCCCATCAACTGATGATGGAACAACACACACACACACCTCCCGTAGAGTACTACTGAGCCATAAAAAAGAATGAAATAATATCTTTTGCTGCAACTTGGATGGAACTGGAAGCCATAATCCTAAGTGAAGTATCTTAGGAATGGAAAAAGAAATACCGCAGGGGAGCTGAATGATGGGTAAACATGGTCACAAAGAGTGGTATACGGACTCTGGAGACTCAGAAGAGGGGAGCGTGGGAGGATGGTGAGGGATGGAAACTGCCTATCCGGTACAGTGCATACAATCCAGGTGACTGGTGCACTAAAAGCCTTGACTTCACCACTATACAATTCATCCATGTAGGAAAAAACCAGTTATACCCCCTGAATCTACTTAAAAAATGAACAAAAAGAGTGAGAATAAGATAAAATCATTACAAACAAAATCCAAGAGAGCACACCTCAAGATGCCAGCACTAAAAAAACTTCTAAAAAAGATATTCTCCAGGATGAAGACAAATGATCCCCAAAAGGTGGTCAGAAATGCACAAAGGAATAGTGAGGAATGTGTGTTAGTCTAAAGAGCTTGTATAAAAGAACAGCAACAATCATAGCATTTAAATTCCGAGTTAACAAAATATAACTAAAATATTGGTAAACAAAAGCCTGTAAGTTGGGGCTTTCTAAATCCAACAGTGGTTGGATTTAATGTCAAGACAAGAGGGAAGTTTAAAATGTGGTTTTACTTTACACTCTGTTAAGCTTAATATGCATGAAAAAAATCTACGTTTTGGTATGTAGCCTGTAGAAATCTTTACAGATATCTATATATCTATATCTAGATATAGAGAGAGACATAGATAAGAATGTTTGTGGTGGTGGCATTTGAATAGAAAAACATTGGGAACAACATAAATGTTCATGCATATGGGAGATGATTAATAAACTGTAGTATATCAATACTATGGAAGACTACGCTGCAGTTAAGGGAATGCAGTAGGTCTGTATATATCCACATAATAGTGAGAAAAACAGTATACATGTGAACAGTTTCTGAAACTTTCGGAAACTGTTCACATATATACATAATATAGACACAGAAAAAGAATACAAAACTCTACCGCAAACAGGTGGGGGGAAGGGAGATGGGTGAGACTGATAATACTTTTTCTTTTTTTTACAAAAAGACTATATTTGTGTATTTGTTCTATAAACATAAATTAATGTTTAAAAGAGTTTAATGTAATAAAAAAGAACAAAAACTGCAAGTTTTTTAGGGGCAAGGACTGTATCTGTCTTGCACATCATTGCAGTGTAAGCACCTGCAGCACATAGTAAGTGTTCATTGGCCTGGAAGGACATATCCCCAAAATATTATCAGTGTTTTTATCTACCACGTAGGACAACGGAAAATGTTTCTTTTACTTTTCTCCATTTTCTACTTTTCTATATTATATTCATCGTGGTTAAAATAAAACATGTCCTTAAGAAATGTCCCCATCCTCCATTCTCTCCCACCCCACCCACATGTGTCATGCAGAATCCTGGCACCAGGCCCAGACTCACCAGTCCTTATCACCTGCATGCCCTCCTCATGGATGCGGTTCATATTAATGTTTCTAATTGTGAATCCCAAAGACAAGACAGATGTAAAATCATTCCAGAGTTCCTGGACCTTTGGGCTACCTCTTTCCCACATTCAGTAGTCAATAAGGAAATGTCTAGACAAGTCCCAGCAAGGGGTATACCTCAGAGATGACTTGCAGCCTAGACAGCAGTGTCTTAGTAAAACAACAACCCTCAGAGTGGCTGTGCCCCAAAATTGTTTTCAGCATGTGACAAGTAGAGTATGAGCCCAGGATGCTAACCTCCATGGGGCTCCCACACCAACAGGACAATGGGCAAAGCGCACAAGGTGATTAATTAGCAAAAATGAAAAACACATTGCCAACAAACACAAAAAAGATTTAACCTTGCTGCTGACAATAAATATTAACAATCAAAACAATGACCAGATACTATTTTTCACCTATCAAATTGGTAATGATTTTTAAAATATTACCCAGGTTTGGCAAATGCCTGTATAAATGGATCATCATATATAGTATTAGTGGGGGCAGAACATGATTCAATCATTGTAGAGAGCATTTGGCAATAAGCATCAAAATCTTTAAAATTCTGCATAACCTTTTGGGTCTAGCAATTCTACTTGAAATTTATCTTAACAAAGTAATTATGATGTCATGCAGAGAATTAACCACTGCATCCCTGCTTATAAAAACAAGAAACGACCTAATCCCAATATTCAACATTATGCTCTGATTTAATAAATTGTCTCATAAATCCATCCATACAATGAAATTAATAATACACAATCATTAACAATAATGTTGAAGAATACATAAGGGTATATATTTATGATACAGCAAGGGAAGAAAAACAGTATAGCAAACTGCAGTTTTAAAAAGTGCTTATGTATATGTGTATGTGTTTGTGTATATAGTATATTCTTAGGAAAAAACTCCAGAATGTTAGCAGTGGTTAAATCCAAATGGTGGGCCGGGCGCGGTGGCTCACGCCTATAATCCTAGCACTCTGGGAGGCTGAGGTGGGTGGATTGTTTGAGCTCAGGAGTTCGAGACCAGCCTGAGCAAGAGTGAGACCCCGTTTCTACTAAAAATAGAAAGAAATTATATGGACGGCTAAAAAAATATATATAGAAAAAATTAGCTGGGCATGATGGCACATGCCTGTAGTCCCAACTACTTGGGAGGCTGAGGCAGGAGGATTGCTCGAGCCCAGGAGTTTGAGGTTGCTGTGAGCTAGGTTGACGCCGCGGCACTCTAGCCTGGGCAACAGAGTGAGACTCTGTCTCCAAAAAGAAAAAAGAAAAAATCCAAATGGTGAAAGTTTGGCATTATTTATTTTCTTCTTTTTGCAAATCAGAATTTTTTAGTTTTTCTAACATTAACACTCATTACTATTATAATTCAAATCAAAAATAATTTGGAACGTCTATAGGGCCCCAATGGAAGCAACAGTTTTTTCCCATTTCCAATGCTTATGGCTCTCTCCCCTACAAAGCAGCAGACAATGGGGAGACCCACACAGACCTGGGGTAGGACACACAGCTTCCTCTGCCTCCCCTGAGCCTGTCTAAAGCAGAATTTGAGGCCTGGCCACAGGTCAACCTCTCTCATCAGGTCAAGACTGGGATAGGAGGTGACCTGCTTCATCATGCCATGGGTCTGCTTGGCCTCTAGCAGAAGGTTAAGGAGGGTCCTCCTGCTGACGAGAGGAGGCAGGAATCTACAGGAGCCCCCTCCTCACCTAAGAAGTTGAGGGCAGCTGCCCTGAGGGAGGTCTGTGGGCTCTCCAGGAACTCAAAGCTCTAGGACAGCAACTCCCCTACATGGACCTCTGGAGCCAAGGAGGGTGGTGCTGACCAGGACAGGGACCACTGGGGACTCTACTAAAGACCTACTAGCAGCCACACCCACCCACCCTGTGCACTGCAGCAGCAGTCTGTCTCCAGGCAGCTTCAACTGCTCCACCCTGCACACTCAGACCCCCCAATCCCTCCCAGCCCAGCAAGAGCACAGCCTCAGCATGAAGTTCATAAAGAGAATTTTGTTCCTGGCTACCGAGAGAAGGGAAAACACACCTGACATGGAGCCAGGAGACCCAGGTTTGAATACTGGCCCCGGCACTTCCTGGCTTCACTGTTCTCTCCTTAGAGTTGAGGGAAAACCTGCCCAGCCTCCCTCACATAATTGTAAGGTGTCAATGGGGTAATGACTGTAAAAGTGCTTTGTAAAGTGCTCTATCTATGTAAGCAATTCATAATATCAGAATTACTTGCATCATTTCCTCACCTACTTCCTTAGCCCTTAAATGTTTACTTTTCAACCAGGATTCCTGAGCTCTGGCCTGTCCTTGACTGCAGGAACCACAGGCCCATAACTCCTGCCAAAAGGGCTTCCTGCCACTGTAACCAGAGACCGGTGTCCTCTGGTCATCCACTATTCCAGCATCATGTCCCTGGCCTCTGAGGCAGGGATTGGGATGCCATGAGGTTCAAATGCAGAAAACCAGGGCCTGGCCTCCCAGGTGAGGGTTCTCAGAGGCAACTGATGCTAAAGAATGAGAATCAGGAACTGAAGGAACATATCTGTCACCCTGCACCCTCTGTACACTGAGCCCACTGTTCTGTCCCCAGGATGGACGCTGAGACTTAGTTTCCTCAGAGACGCTCACTCACCAGGTACGTGCATGTGTCCTGTAACACCTGGAGGTGGTCGCTGAGGGTGGTGTGGTGGAAGGTGTTGGTCAGGGATGCCCAGCCAATCACCTTCGTCCACTCAGTGAGGGTCCCTCCACAGGCCTATGGGTGGAGAGAATGGACCCCCAGGCCCCAGTCCTATGACTGCCCAGGCCAGAGGCTGAGTGGAAGCCCCCACATCACAAAGAGAGGGTGAGAGTGCTCAGGGCCAGCCCAGAGGAGGATGCCAAAGAGGTGGCTGTAGAGTGCACAGCCACAGCCAGGTTCATGAAGACAGAGCCAAAGGGAAGGGGCTCTGCTCTGGCACAAAATGGGCATGAAGTGGCCTGGGCTTGGCAGGACAGAGAAAACCAGTGTACCTTGACCACCTCGCTGTTTTCCTCCTGCATGTTCAGCAGCAATGGGAGCAGAAATTTATACAGTTCCCTTTTCATTGTGGCTCCAGGCTTATATTTCATGTCCCGTCCCAGCATGTGGCCCAGGGCAGAGGTGGCTGCGATCCTCACAGGCTCCCTCTCCTGCCAGGGAGCACAAAATGGAGATGAGGAGGCCGTGGTTTTCCTGGCCCTGCCTGGCCTGGCTTCCTCTCATCCCCACCTCAGTGTGCGTGTCCAGAGCGCACTGGCCGCGCTGTTACTTACTGTGGAGACCACACTACCCGTGTCTCTCAGTGACTCTCTTTAGACCTTACAGTCAAGAAGTCGGTTAATGTAGGCACAGTGCCAGGGAAACCAACATCATAGCTTCAATTCTACCACGGACCAAATCTACAGCTCGTAACTTTCTTCCCTTCTAAGGATTTAGCTCTAGCATGCCAAATTTTTAAAAATGCTTATTTTCATCCTAGTTATGCTGTGAATAAACTGTTTAAGTCTATATTAGCTTATATGAATTAATAATGACCACAAACAGCTAAGTTTTATACATTTTCAGAAGTATATTATATATTAATTGGACAAATATTTGTTGAACACCTATCATGAGCTAGGTAGGCGCAATGCCAAATGACAGAGGCATGGTAGGACAACACAGATAGTTCCTGAACACAGAGGCAGACTTTTAAACAAGTGGGATGTGCATGTTATAGCATGATGGCTAAACAGAGAGATGATTCCTTATTAGTACTTTAATGACAAAAGCAAAGAGAAAAATATCACATGCATGGTAGCTTAAAATGGGTGACTGAGCATTGCTGCAGTCATCCCATTCCTAGGAAAAAGAGAGGAAATATGTTTTTAGAATTCATAGTGGATCTGAAATATGAGGTGGAGTTCCTCCATTCCCCTCCAGAGGACCAGAACATCCCTGAAAGATGAACAGCAGACAGAATTGGAGTTAAAGCAGAAATTAGAGCCTGGAGTGTGGGCAAGAAAATACTACTGCAGGAGGTGGCAGGGGTTCCGGGAGTGCTCTAAGGTCAGGGGCTGTGAATACAGGGAGTGGGAGATAATTCTGGGCAACCAACAGGTGGTGGTTTGGGGGCTGCAGTTCAGCTGTCCTGTTGTTTCTCCCTCCCAGTATCCCCCTTGTCAATGACCAAGCAGCAGGGGCATGGAACACCCCAGCAGAGCAGGGAGTAGGGTGTCCAGACCAAAGAGAGGGGAAAGTTCCCTGGGTGTCTGATATCCCCCAGGGATAGGAGGGAGCCCTACAGTCAAATGACTGGCCACTGGCACATCCGACTGTCCACTTATCCCGGGCTGCTCCCCACGATTCCTGACATCGGGCTGCAGTAGTGGGTGTTGCTTTCACAGAGGGCCCGCCGAGATTCTCTAGCATAAAAATGCCAGAAATCACTTCAAGGATCGGCAAACATTGAGGAAAACCAACACTACAAAAGGAAGGGACCACATTTGAGAAATACCGTAATGTTTACATTGTAAACTACTAACAACTAAAGACAAATAGGAGGCAAAATAAAGACATTTTCATACAAAGACTGAAAATGTTTACTGCTTTCAGACCCTCACTCAAGGAACCAGAAAGGAAGGGGGAAGCAGACTCCCGGAGGGAGGAAAGAACTGTAAGAAGGAAAGGTGAGCAAGATTTGTAAACATATGGGCAATTCTACGCAAGTATTGAATGTATAAAATAATAACAATCATGATGATGATATAAAGACCACATTTGGAGATTTAATAAGCAGGTGGAACTAAAATACTAGACAATATTCATATATAACTGGGGAAGGTGTAATCAGAATTAAAGCATTCCAATCTTTATGTTGTTTGGATGGAGGGCAAAGACATTACCTTTGGGCTTTGTTAAGTCAAGGACAGTATACGTGCTGAATTTTAAAGTAACTGAAAGATGGATGAGTCAGACATGGACCTAGCCATTTGGGAGTTTCCAGGGTCATAGAGGAGATGAGACCTATACCAAAATAATTCCAACCTAAGGTTCAAAAGCCAAACAAGTTACAAATACCACAAACAAGAGTACTATCAACATGTGTCTCAGGGACATTGAGTTCCCTTCAGCTCTAAGATGCCATGATCTGTAAGGAGGATGAGACATGGGGAGGGTTGGTATTGGTCTGTTAGTCCAAATTGCTGAGTCTCATATTTCTCTTGCCACAAGGACTCTAGCATTCTAAGGTCCCTGTATTATTTGGGAGAAGGGTAGAGCCATCAGTTCTCTCCACTCTTCACTCCATGAGTGAAGTCTGGGTCCTTAGAGTGAGCACCAACTTCATACCAGTGTGTGAGCTTTCAATTGTTGGTCCAGTGGCTCCTCCAGGGAACTTCTGGGGGCAGAGTAAGTGGAGGCGTGTGCTGCGTCTGCATGTGATAGGGAAGGCACTTGCGACGTGTCCTATGCACTGCTCCATGTGGCCAGGAGTTTCGTCTGTCCCTCCATTATCTCAGCCTTGGACCACAGGCCCTTGGCCTAGCCCAACCCTTAGTTAAGCCCCAAGGTTCACCCCCAGCCCCAGCCCATATTGTTCCCAAGGGCTCCTAAGGCTGCAGGCACATATATCATTGATGAGGCGACACAGGTGCTGGCAGATGCTGCAGAACATTCCCTGGATGTCCTTGTCCCGCCTGTGGTGGATGATATTCTGCAGGCTCTCCAGCGCCTGCACGGCCACCCGCGCCTCAGCACTCAGGAAACCTCATAAGAATGGAACCAGCTCTTGAGAGACTTTGACTATGTGGAAGAAGGCAGAGATCACGCAGCACCTGGGGGTCATGCAGCACTCTGGGGACTTAGAGCACATAGTGGTGCCTAAGAGGAATAGACAGACGTAGGAGACCTAGGGGCTGGACGTGCCAAGGAAATGAAGGCGTAGCCGGTCAGGCAGCTTGAGGACACTCCTAGGGAGGCCCACACACTGGATGTTGTGATGTCCTCGGATGAGGGGTGGGATATACTAAACCTGGGGCAACTGAGGGACCCAGGAGGAAAAGCAGATGTTCCAGGGATTCCTGGGTGATGCCACTGGGCCCTCCCCCACTCTTACATATCCTGGGTGCAGGGCCAGGTTACTCATTCCCCGCAGGCCAATTTCCTCCATGATGAGGTTGGGATCCTTGATCCACGGAGTTACAGCGCCCAGAGAGTGGTGCTTCAGGGTCTGCACCACTGATGGTGCCAGAGGAGCTAAGGGGGAGAACACCACGGTTATGGATGGAGTAGAGGTCAGGGGACCCTGTGCTCCCCGAGCCCTCCCTCAGTCGCCTGCTCAGACAAGGACTGTGTCCAGGTGAGAGCAGTGGCAGATCTGGTCACATGGGGTGGAGGCTACGGGGAAGGGCTTAGGGAGTAATGCTGGTAAGGCTTGAATTTGGAGCCCGATGCTGGAATCCTGCATCATTCAGGGAAGACTAGAACTGCTAACCCCTTCCCAGCTCTCCTGGCCCCCCTGAACCAGTCCGTGGATGTGCCAGGGAAGGGAACGCCATTGAGATGGCTTGATTCCTTTTTTTCTCCTTCCTGGGACAAGTTAGTTAACATCCTGTTAAGCAGTCAGTCCCTCAGCTATAGGAAGGGGATGGCTACTGCTGTTGGACTCTCCCCACCTCTCACCTGTGAATAGAAGGCCCTGCCAGGATTTTCCTACCCTTATCCACACTGTAGAGGTACTTCTTGACATAGCTCTTGATTCAGTGAAGAAGGGAAGGGTCACACATCTTAACCATTGTGCTGGGATGGGACACAGGAAGCGAGCAGTTGCCGGGGGTAGTGGGGTGGCCAGGGGCCAGTGTGCACACAATAGGGAAGACTTGAGGGCTGAGGAGTCAGGAGAGCAGAGGGCTGGGCGGTTGGGGAGGGAGGGTGGAAGGCTACTGTATTTGAGTGCTGGGACCTGGGAGACTGGAGTCAGGGGTCAGAGGGGTGCCAGGAGCACTGGGAAAGTGGTTCCACCTTGTCAGGTTCATGACCCAAATGTAGAAAGATTCAGAGCTGGAAAAGAAGGTCCCAGCAGTGGTGGTCATTTGCATAGGACACCACTCCCTTGTAGGCAGCTGCCAGTAGCACCAACTTCACTACCTCCAGGGTACAGCTGAAGGCCAGCACCATAAGGTTTGTGAAAAGAAAACGCCAAAATGATGGACAAGGTGTTACACCCTGGGTTGCATTCCTGTGCTGGCTAGTTGGAGACAGTGCTCAGCCTGCTAGCTGGGTTCTGCTCTCCTGCTGACAGGATGTCATGACTCTATGGCCCCATCTCCGATTGCCCATCCACTCACCCGTCACCCCAACCCTCTTCCAACCACAGAGTCCTACAAAAGACACTGCAGGGATGTCCTGGTGCCGTGGTTTTCAAATTCTGTTCTCACACTTCACCTCCACACCCACCTAATCCGAGTGTCTCTCCTTTTATTGGTTTCATTTGTTTTCATTTTCATTTCAGATTTCATTGGAATCAAATGTTCTGAGGTTAAAAAAAAGTATGACAACCACTAATTTAGGAGTCCAACCCCCATGTCACAGGTGAGAAAACTGAATTCCAGTAGGGACTTGCACAAGATGGGGCAGCTAGTGAGGAAGCCAACTCAGGCCAACCAGGCCAATTCAAACGGCCAACCCTGAGTGAAGAAGGTGACACAGTCTTGGCCCTGTCCTCTGCCATCTAACTGAAGCTCTTCACGTGTAGCATTACAAACATGGGTAGGAACCCTGGTGTAAGTCAGTAGAAGAGTGCAACATGGTGAAAGGAGTAATGAGAAATACGAAAATCTGAGAGAATATTCCAGTGCATGATGCTGCAGCACTCACACCATGTCCTACTCTTCTCTTCTTTGTGTCCTTAATAGATCAGCACCTATTAACAGTCATCCAGGGCTCTCATGAATTGACTCATTGCATTTCTCCACCGCCTGGAGGTGAGGCTTACCTAGTGGGGTCAAAGGGCTTGCTCTTGCTGCCCCGGGCCCCATCCTGGCTGGACACCACCATCTTCTGGGGAGCATTTTGCTCAGTCACCCAGTAGAGATGACACAGCGTCACCAGCAACAGCTGGGGGAAGAGTTCCTGGGCAGCCTCCTGGCACAGGGGTCCTGACATCATCGCACACAAGGCACGGGTCACCTGGGGAGCAGGGAGCAGAATTGACCAGGCTTGGGCCATGATCCCTCACACTGAAAGCCTGGGCTGGAAGCCCACCCTTTCCCTCTCTGTCACTGCCTAGCCGGCACAGCTCACTGTGACCCAGGCTTGTAAGAAACATCCAAAGACTGAACAACCCCCACCTCACCCCTAGGGAAACGAGGGGGCCAACCACATGCAATCTGGCTCCTCTTCTGCTCACTTGACATTAAAAATGGAAAGGAAACTGGCTGTAAACGCTCAGCAGAAGATGATGTCTGGCCTATTTGTCTACACTAACTTCAGGCAACCAAACCTCCTCCTCTCCTACACCCCTTGCCACACCCCCAGGCTTCCTGTAAAATGATGCCAGCCCCTAAATCAGGAGAGAGCACAAGCTGGTGACCCTGCCTGGCAGTTTCTTTGTTCATACAATGTGTGAACCCTCTACTCTTTGCCCCTCCCCAGTACCTGCTTGACCCCTGAAGTCAAGCCCTATGATCCCTAACTCTGCCCCCAAGCTCCCAGAACAGGACATCCTAGGTCCCTCCTGCCTTTACAGACCACACAGGCTGGGTGTCCTCCACTGTATCCTCTCCACTGTGTCCTCTCCGGAGTAGGTCCTTTCCAGGATGTCAGCGAGCAGCTGCAGGACATTGAGTGTGGTGTCTCACTGGGTGCCAAATGCCTTCCACTGGGACAGAGTGGAGCTGCAAGACCCAGGGACAGCAATGTAATGGGCTCTGGTGATCACAGTCCTAGTACGAGTCTGGTCTCAGTCCCATGAAGAGCCAGTTCTCAGGGACTAGAGGGAGTGAGACCAAAGCGGAATTGGCCAGAGGACATGGAGAGGAGGCTCGCTTGGGATCAAAGAGAAGGGAGGGAAACAGACAGCATCCTTGCAGAGTGACTTTTAGTCTGGGCGTGGGGCCAGGTACTGGGTGCTTCCTGCACTGCAGAATGTGGCCCTGGGGCAGGGAAGAGGCACCTGTCCCAGGGCAGCGGCTTGCTGGGTAGCACGGAGACCACAGTGCAGGTGCTGCTGCCTGCCAGAGAGTGCATGGCCTGCAGGGCCTCCTCCTTTGTGCTGGGCTCCAGATTGGAGTTGAGCTGTTTAAGGATGCCCTCCACAATTTCCTCAACCTACAGGGCAGAGCCAGAAGTCCCCATATCTCCTTCCATGCTTCTTTCCGGCCTTCCTCTCCTATCAACTTCCAAACTCAATGGGCCTAGTTGCAGTCCTGCCAGTGACTCCCTTCCCAAGGCAGAGTCCTGGGGCACCAGAGGCCAGACCAGCAGGGGCCACAGGAAAAACTGCAGAAGCTGGCACCAAGGCCACTGCAGCAAATGCCTGCCACAGCCCCAAAGTTTGTAGATGAGTTCCCAGGTTACTCAGGCGGTGCAAGTCCACCAGGAGGGAAGGCAAAAGCCCTGCAGACACTTCAGGGGTTCCCCTTCCAGCTGGGATCAACTTTCAACCCGCAAGAAGTGGGGTCCCCTAAGCTCTGTCCTGGCCCTCAAGTCCCTAACACAGAGCCCTGGGAAGCCCGTTCCAGTGCAGTTCTCCCAGACACCCTCAGCGTGTCCTTCCAGTTCCAGTCCCCCGGCCAGGCAGGTCACACAAGTGAGTAAGGGCAACGGTGTCAGGGGACTCAGAGAGTAGGATGGTCTCAGAGGGCCCAGGCCCCATCTATAAAAGGGACAGTGGCCACTCAGACAGGTGTGCTAGGTGACTCCATTTGAAAGTTTTTTTCAGTGAAGTGGGAGATGTAGATTGTTATTCCAAATCTTCCATGTTAAACTAAACAAACAAACAAAAAGACAACACATTCAAAGGTGAGAGTCACTCCATGAGCTTGTTGATTTGCAATCCCCAGGGGACCAGGTGAATGCCCCCAGTAGTACCTCCCCATGCTCTGGCTTTGAGCCACTGCAGCTGCCGCAGCCCTGCACGTGCTGGTGTGAACGGAAGAACCAGACCCCAGCACAGGAGGCAGTTTCGAGCTCAGGACTACAAATGTCAGTGGGACCACAGAGAAAATCTAGTCCAAACCTACACTTTACAGGTGAGTGAATTAAGACCAACAGAGGAGAAGGGACTTTCCGGAGGCCCTGCATCTGGTTAGTACTAGAGCCAGGAGAGAGCCCAGGGCTCCTCATTTACAGGGCAGAGCTCTTGCCATAGTGCCATGATACCTTTGTCATGTCTCTGCCCCGCTCTTCCATGACAGCCTTCATCAGTTGGGCAGCAGCCAGAGACAACTTGGCCTTGCTGTTGGGCAGGCCCTCCACGGCCTCCAGCACCAGGTCGCAGAGCTGGCTCTGGGTGAAGTGCTCTGCAAACGCCTGCAACACAGGCCATCAGTTTGGACTTACCCGGGCCCCCTGCCTCAGAAGGCCCGGACCACTCCTCCTGGGAAGGAGACGAGGGAGAGCCCCTCTTGGGAGCAAGATGCCCTTTTGTCCTAGGCCTGTGCTGTCTGCTGAGCTCCCAGAGGACACTGTCCCTACAGCCAGAGTTTTTGGGGCGGGCGGCAGACACACTGACCTCAGCGCAATGTGGGGCTCAGAGGTCAGAGGCTGCAGAGGCAGAGCAGTGGGACAGAGGGGCTGGCGCTAGGTTCCTTAGTGCCACCTCTCTGAGGCAGGAGTTGGGGTATACAATGCTCAGAAAACATCGGGACCATGAAACCAATGCTTCTAGGGGACAGGCCAGGACAAAGCGTCAGGACCCAGGATGCTCAAGGGAGCACGTGTGGGCCTTCCATCACACAGGTACAGTCCCCCCAAAAAACCTTCACAGCCAGTCAGAGAGGGAAGGCAGATACAAGAGTCTCACCCGAGGGGGCTGGAACACTACGTAAATGAGAGGCCCCAGCTCTCCCCACGGGGTCCTGGCCCCGCCCCCTCACCTCGCCAATCGGAAAGGTATTGTTATAGAAGGTGTTGGCACTATAGGGTTCACTCTTGCCCTCTTCTTCCAACAGCCCTTATGTTTTCCTCCTCATGTCTGAGACAAAGACCACAAACCCACCCCTCAAACACTCAGAAGGCTTCTTAGGCCCTCTTTCCCACCTTTCAGGGACCCCGGCCTAGCCCAGGGCACCTACTGAGCTAAGCTGGCTTGGAGAGAGGTGGGGGTGGGCAGGGAAGAGTGGACATCACCATATGGGATGCTGATGGCTCCTGTCTAAGGAGCCCCCACTTTGCTACCTCAGAGCAGAGGTAGAATTGGGTATGAGTATGAAGCTCAGCTGGAGGGGAGGAACTAAGTCAAAAGAACTCTTTCCTGAGCAGGTATTTTTTCCCAAAGGGTCACTGCAGGTGTTTGGGGGCAGATCTCGCCAGGGAAATGACGTGATCAGGTAATTTCTAGACCCTCACTCTTCTGGAATGGAGCATGTGGGGAGGTTGGAGGGGAGGGACAAGAGAGGGCTGTGCATAGGCTTTTGCAGCAGGAGGATATGGTAGAGGTTGTAGACGGCCTCAACAGACAAGGAGCAGATACTGTCCACTGGGTCCTGGCAGCACATGGTCAGCATCCTCACCAGGTGCCCCAGCCGGATGAACTGAATTTCCTCCTGGCGGGGAGAGCCAGAAGTCACAAGTTATCCCAGCTACTCCTTCAGGCTAGGCTGTCACGGGAAAAACTAGGAGGCGACACAGGTGCCAGAGTCCTGAGCAGTGCAGTCCTAGGTACAGGGAACAGGGAAGGAATCAGATGAGGTGTGGCTGGAAAGCACATACATCAGCATAGCTGGGGCAACTTGACACTATTCCCCCTTCTCTGCCTCTTGACACCCCACTCGTCCTTCAAGACCAGCTCAAATGCGTCCTCTGTGAAGTTCTCCTGGATTCCCTCTCTTGCATCATTTGTGTTTCCATATATTCTCCCACCTTACTTGGTTTGTATGTTCATCATGGCATTGAGGGAACTGTCCTGGTTATCTCCATATCCACTATAGCACCTAGCATGGTGCCTGGCCACGGTGAGTGTCCAGTAACTACCCGTTGAGGTGAATGGAGACTGAAGCATGTAGAATAAAATTGAATTGGCAGATGGACAGGAAGACCATAAGGAAGATGTGGGAAACTGGGGGTTGGGAGGCAGAGGGTGAGGCTGAGTGATTGAGGCCAGGTGATAGATGTGATAAAGTTGGGGACAAGGGTAGGGGTCAGAGTGACAAGAAGGGGGCACCAGGACCCAGGCTCTGGGGAAGGTGGCCACTGACTTGGAAGTTATTCATTTTTACAGTAAAGCCAAGAATAGAGGGAGCACACCACATGGCCTGTTCCCACTCATGGTCGTCGGGGAATTGAAGCTGGAAGGAGAAGAAGATGAAAGGAGAGGCCCAATCAGCTGCATCCCAGAAGGAAGAAAGGGAACCTTGAGTCTGGCTTCTGCAAAGGATCGGGGCCATACTTGTGAGAGGAGAATTTCTCTGGCCTAGAGGCACATTGTATGTGGGTGTGAAACCAGAAGCCTTAATTTTCCCAGCGTCCAATTTTCCCTTCTCTGGGTGCTGGAATTTCTCCACTAGTGTCTCTTTCTTTCAGGTGAAAGGAGAGACTCTCAAATGATAGTCTACCAGGGCTACTGGGGATAGACCGGGGCTAACTTCAATGCGTCGACATGCCCACAGTTCCCCCACCCACCTCTTCCCATTCTTCAGTAGAAAAAGAACTTGGTAATAAAAAAGAAATCTCAATTGTATTCACAAATTCAGTGGTCAGTCATGTACAAGTTTGTTGGAGAACATAGTTATGATGATTCCTATTTGAAACACAAGGCGTAAGTGTCTCACCACTGGTAAATTACAGGCCCCAAATATCGCTGATCCAAATACACGTCACTCCGTGTCAACCTGTAGCCACTGAACTGACAGTGGTGCAGGGAAACAAAAGGCAACTTATAATTGAAAAGGAAGAATGGCACTACCACCAGCTCCAGAGAACATTGATGCTACACTGTTTACGAACACACAAAAGCACACCCTTCCTGAAGACGGGAGGCTCCGGCGGGAGCTCTGCAGTACATCCCCATGGCCGACTCTCGTGAAATCCCCAAGCCAAAGCTGTGAGTCTAGATACCAGTTTCCACAAACAGGAACCACAGCTCCTTGAAAAAACAGTTGATTCCTGGCCAGGGAAGGAAAGTACACAAAATGTTTTACTGGAGAACAAGGAAGCTCTTGGGGATTCCTAGAGTCACGTTAAAAGGACTCAAGAGCCAACTTGAAGAGGTTCCTATTGACAAAACGGGACAACTGAAGCATTAATAAGAAATACAGTTCTCATTGAATCAGACATATCAAATATTTTAAAATTCATTTTAAATTACAATGATACAACAGGACTACCTGTGAAGTAAATTTGCTAAAAATAGGAAATACTGGAACAGAGGAATTTGTTAAATGAGCCTAAAAGGATGTAATCAGTGTAACCCACAATGTGGAAAATTTACAGAAGAAATGACTTGGTTTCTTCAACAAATAAATTTCAAGGAAAAAGTGACAGAAGGGGAATCTCTAGATGAAGAGACTTAAGTGACCAACCAATGGGAATGTGTGCACCTATTTAGGACCTGATTAAAGTGAACAGATTTTTAAAAATATATATTTGTGAGTCTATCAGGCCAAATTAAACATTGTCTAAATATTTATGACATTAAGAAATTAAAATGTTACATTTTATTTTATTTTATTTTTTTGTATATATATTTTTAGTTGGCCAGATAATTTCTTTCTATTTTTTTTTTTTTTTTTTTTAGTAGATACGGGGTCTTGCTCTTGCTCAGGCTGGTCTCAAACTCCTGACCTCGAGCGATCCACCCGCCTCGGCCTCCCAGAGTGCTAGGATTACAGGTGTGAGCCACCACGCCCGGCCTAAAATGTTACATTTTAAATATACTTCCCAACTGGCTGTTGGAGGCTACAAGAAATAAACAAAAAAAAAAAAAAAAAAGAACAAATAAATATACTAATGACAGCACAGTTATATATTTTTAATGGATCCTTATCTTTGATAAACATACTAGAATATTATGGATCAAATGGTATGGAATTTGCTTCAACATAATTCAGGAGTAACGAAGCTGGGGAAGGTGAGGGGTGTAAGTAAAATGACATGGGCCATGGCTGACCACTGAAGCTGGACGGTGGCACACGGGGCTCGTGACTTTATTCTCTCCATTTTGGTAGATGCTTGAGATTTGCCAGACTGAAAAGTCTTAAAAGTAAGGATGGAAAATAGGGACTCTAAAAGAACTGTTAAAGGAAGAGATATGATACCAGAAGGAAATTTGGAACATCAGGAATGAAGAGCAACAAAAATGGTAAATATCCAGGTAAATATAATAGACTCCTTTTACATTGAATTGTGTGAAATATGTTGTCTGATTCAAAGAAAATATTATAATGTTGTCAGATGGGGTTTTAATGTATGTAAATGTAACATAAGAGACAATGCCAACGTAGAGGGAAGGAAGAATCCAGGGGTCTATATGCTGATCAAGCCTCCACATTCTACTCAAAAGGGTAAAATAGTGATTCTAGGCAGGCAGTGAAAAGCTATGTGTGTGTATTGTAGTCCCTAGAGTGACCACGGTAAACTATATAAAGAGACATAGTCAAAAACATAATAGGTAAAATAAAATGTAACATTAAAATGGGAAAATAATCCACAGAGGGCAAGAAAGAGCAAACAGAGGAAGAAAAATCAGAGGGAACAAACAGAACACAAGTAATAAAGTGGTAGACCTAAAAGCATAATTTCTTTAAACATAAAGGATTTAACACACCAATTAAAAGACACTGATTGTCAGAAGGGATTTTTTGAAATGTGCCTACTAAACAGAAGTAAAAAATGATCCACTGTATGTTAAAAGGGAAAGGATGGATAAAGATACAACCATGCACATGCTAATAAAAAGAGAGGGTAGCTATAATAACAACAGAAAAATAAGACTTGATAACAAAGACAATTACCAGAGATAAAGAGGATATTCCGTGATAATAAAAGGTCAGTTTATTAAGAAAATATAACAATCCTAAATGTGTATGCACTTAACAACAGATTTAGAATACACGAGGCAAAAACTCACAGAACCAGAAGAAAAACTAAATTCACAGTTATAGTTGGAGACTTCAACACTCCTCTCTCAATAAGCTATAGAACTAGTAAACAGAAAAGCAGCAAGGATATGGTAGAACTGAACAACACCATCAACTGGCATTTTAGAATACTCCATCCAACAAAAGCAAAATATACAGTCTTTGCAAGTGCACATGGAACATTCACCAAGATAGGCCACATCTTGCTTCAGAAAATAAAACCTTAACAGGCAAGGCATGGTGGCTCACGCCTGTAATCCTAACACTCTGGGAGGCCAACACGGGAGGATCCCTTGAGTTCAAGAGTTCAAGACCAGCCTGAGCAAGAGTGAGAACCCATCTCTACTAAAGATAGAAAAATTAGCTGGGCATCCTGGCCTGTAATCCCAGCTACTCAGGAGGCTGAGGCAGGAGGATCACCTGAGCCCAGAAGTTTGAGGTTGCTGCGAGCTAGGCTGACGCCATGGCACTCTAGCCCAGGTGACAGAGCAAGACTCCGTCTCAAAAAAATAAAAATAAAAATAAAATAAAATCTTAATAAATCTAAAAGAATTAAAATCATGCAAAGGAAGGATATGGACAGCAAACATGCACATGCAAATATAATCAACATCATTAGCCATTAGAGAAATGCAAATAAAAGCCACAGTGCAATATCACTGTACCTGTTAGAATGGATAAAGTAAAAAAATGACACCAAATGCTAGGAAGAATGCAAAGAACCTGGACACCTCATACATTGCTGGTGTGATTATACAATGGCATAGCCACTCTGAAAAATAGTTTGGCAGTTTCTTATAAAACTAAACATGTACTTACCACATGACTCAGCAATTGCACTCTTCAGCATTTATCCCAGAAAATGGAAACTTATCTTCACAAAAAACATGTACATGAAGGTTCACTAGAGCTTTTTTCATAATGGCCCCAAATTGGGAACCACCCAAATGTCTTTCAATGGGTGAATGATGAAGCCAACTCTAGCACCCCCATGCAATGCAATACCACCCACAGATAAAAAGAAAGAAACTTGATACATGAGACAACTTGGAGGATCTTAAAAGCATGAAGCCATGAAAAAAAGCCAATCTCATGAAAGGTTACCCACTACATGATTCCACGTTGTAACATCCTCAAAATGGAAAACTACAGAGCTGGAGAACAGATCAGTGGCTGCTGCCAGGGGACAGGAATGAGGTGGGGGGATGGGACTGAGAAGGGGCAACACAAGCAAGTTCTGTTTGGTGATGAAACAGCCCTACATCAACAACGGTGGTGCTGCTGTTACACCATTCTATACTTGAGATCAAATGGCATAGAACACGCGCACACGCACACAAACTACTGAGTTACTCTTCTAAGATCCTTTATGATGCTAATGTTGTGGTTATGTCTTGAGGAAGGTCTTCTCACCTGTGAAGGAGATAATGCCCAGGGCTCAAAGGACCAAACAGGAGCCACAGGCCTGAGGAGAAGTGCCTGAGCACAGCAGCCTCCCTGGACATCACCCCTCCTTCCCCTCACCACTGCCTGCCGGTCTCGGGGCTGCAGGGCCTCACCTGGGGCTGGCGGAACTCATGGTCACTGCTCTTTTCTTCACTTTCCAGGCGCCTGTCATCGTAGGACACATGCCGTGCCTGGAAAATGCAGGAACCATCTGGCTTTTGGAAGACCCTGTTCGGGCTCCAAAAAGGACAATTGGAGGCACTTGAGAAAGAGGAGTTCCACAGCCTCAAAGGCACCTAGTGGTGAGCCTGTCCCTGTCCCTGTCCTTGGGGAATTTATGGTCTCAGTGGGGAGGTCAGGCACCTACCTTTACCAAAGTACTGACCTTAGGTATCTTTAAGGGGATTGAATGAGGCCTTCTCAGTCAGTCATTCTCAACCCCGACTTTGCATTAGGCTCAACTGAGAAGCTTTTAAAAAGCACTGGTGTACAAGCCCCCTTTAGGCCAATTATTATAAAAATCGGAGTGAGGCCAGGGCATCTGCTTTTTGAAAAGTCCCCTAGGTGCTGTGATGTGCAGCCAGGGCTGAAAACTACTGATGCCATTGAAAGCACTGGACACCAGACATGAGGCCTTTTTCCCATACATGATCACACAGAGCTCTGTGGGGTGGTTCCAAAGCATGGGGACAGGCCACTGTCTCCGGCAATGGGGGCAGGGGGAGGAGAGAGAGCTGCAGAGACCAAAGGCTGAAGGAGGGACTAGATTTCATGGGCAGAGCCAGGAAGGCATGAAGGTGAGCAGGGGGAAGTTCAAGTTTATGTGGAAGACCAAAGGAATCCAGGTGAATTTGTTCTTCTGGGAGAGGCAGGAGGGGAAAGGTGGTGATTGGGACCTCGTGGTAGACCTGGGTTCCCTGTGAATACGCCTGTCTGCCACTGTTGGGGTTGGTATTTGCTCAGGGAGACCCACAAACACAGTTAAAGCTCAGCCCTGGCATGTTGCTGCAGATCACCACTCATACACAATGCATAGTGTCCAGTGGACCCTCAGAAGGCTTCTCGAATGAGTTGATGGTGAGTTGGCATTGTTTTACTGATATGGTCATGTTCTTTCCCCAAATAAATTTAGGGACCATGAACAAGAGAGATAACTATTTTCACTGTAGAGAAGGAAGGGAGGTAGCACGGCAGTGACAAATGGAGACTCTGTGCACCATCATGATCTAGGAGGTTGACATCTCTCTTCTTACTGTCCAGAGCACTGGTCTTCAAACTTGGTTTCTAGAACCCTGTGGTTCTACAGAGGTGCCTTGGGGACTAGTTCGGTAAAGGAGTGACTGTCAACAGAGAAAAACCCAAACTGTAAAATAAAGAGGTTTATTCTGTGCCAAGGTTTTGAGAAAATATGCCCAAATGTCCAAGTTGCAGTTTGGTGTTTATACATTCATGGGGACAAGAATCATACATAAACTCATAAATCAATACATGGAAGGTATACATTGGTCTGGCCTGAAAAGGCAGAACATCCTGAAGTTGGGAGCTTACAGGTTACAGGTGGGTTCAAATATTCTTTGACTTATAATTTTTAAAGAAATGAAACTTTGTCCAAAGGCTTGGAATGTTTTAAGTTAAGGAAGTCTGTTAATCAGAGATAAGCCACCAGACATATACCAGCTCAAATGATCTAAGGAAGTTGATGGCCTGCAGGTGATTTAAACTTTGCCCTGCATGGCCTTAGCTCTTGTTAATAACTTAGCATTTTATTGTCTTGAGGCATGTCCAACCCCCCCTTTGTGGCCAGGAACTCAGTTTTAAGATTTTTCTTGGGTCTCCTTGGCCAAGAGGGGGTCCATTCAGTAGGTAGGAATTTACAATTTTATTTTAGTTCACATAGCCAAAGAGGAGCAGTCATGGGACCTCATCCTTTGATCAATCTGAGCCACTGTTCTGACCTTATGATTCTACCTTGGACTTTGAACTTTGAAGAGTACTGCCATATGCTCTTGCATTTGCCACTACCTTTCCTAGTAGCAGCTCTTTTCTACATAGTGGGAACCTATGCCTGAGTTGGAACACAGTCTCTATTGGTTATGGCTCTTATGCTCATCAGCTGCAATTATTTGTGATTATAAAAATAAAACCTTTAAACAACAGCAATGGCAACAAAATTCCATTAAGAGAGTGTTTCCTCTTTGCTGGGTTCTAAAATACATCCGGCAGATACAGAGACAAGAGACATACCTTAGAGAATTAGGCAGGGTGGGGTAAAAAAAAAGATACACATTGTCTTCCAAGGATTTCAGTATTGACTGCAGTTAAAGTCTCAGCAATAAAAAAAAGGTAAAATGGAGTTGTATATTTACTGTATTTATGGGAACCTGGCTGGTGATGTGTCAGTTAATTTGACAAGCATTTATACAGCCCATAGAATATCTTCTATATTCTTTACAAATATCAACTCATTTATTCTTCATAGCGACCTTGAGGGAAGTTATACTTACTATCCCCATTTCCCAAAATGGGAAACTGAGGCATAACTTCTTTCCCTGATGAAACTGGATTCCCCCCATTGTAATTTTCAAGGTTAGGAATAAAACTTGGCACTTGGGCTCTACAGTTCATGACCTTTAACCTCTGTGCTATACCACTTCATTTTGATTTTAATGGGAATGTGAGGGTGCTTTGATTTTTCCTCTCAGTCATTGTCTTTTCATCTGGGTCATTTTTATTTTCTCCATTTACCTCCTTAGGATCATGCTTTCTTCTACTTTCTTAACTATTTGGAGTCTGTATATAATAGTTATTTTTAACTCCTTGTCTACTAATTCTTTCATATGTGTTGCTTCTGGATATGTTTCTATTGATTGAACCACTATTTCTCAGCATTGTTGCATGCCCTGTAATTTCGGGCAGGAAGCCAGATATTAATTTTACAGTGTTAGCTGGTATATTTTTTTGTGTGCATGTTTTTTAAAATATTCTTGGACTTTGTTTCATGACAAAGTTATCTAGAAATTCAGTTACTTAGAAATGGTTTGAGCTTTCTGAGGATACTTTTAAAGCTTTGCTAAGCCAGACCAGTAGAGGGAAATTTGGCTTCACTTCTGAGGCAATGCCTTTCTGAAGCTTCTACACCATGAGCCATCAGACAGGAGGTCTTTCCACACTGGCTGTTGGGAACAGACCTGAGTGAGCCCCAGGGATTGTTCAGCCTGCTCCTTTCTGATGATTCTTTCCTAGCCTGGGTAATTTCCTCACATGCATATGCTGATCAGTGCCCGGACACAGATTTGAGCACATACCCATGCCAATGTCCAGGGCTTTCTCTCTGTGCAACTCCCTGCAGCGCTGTGCAACACACTCAGCGCTGTGATATCCAGCTGCCTGTTCCTCCTCAAACTCCCAACCCTGTTTCTTTACTCAGGGGACCTTCACACCCTGCTCGGATTCCCCCCTTGCTGCACTGTGTCCTGGAAATCCTGCAGACTCTCAGCTGGGGCAGCCCTGGTGCTCCCCTCATTTGTAACTGCCCCCTGACCACTGCCTTATGCTCCTGTTTCCAGTGTCTGAAGACATTTGGTTTTGTTATTCTGACTTTTTACTTGTTTGATGGTGGAGGGAAGTCTGGTTCTTGTTATTCCATCATGGGCAGAAGGGGCACTCTAAATGGATTTTGAAATAAATTCTTGGTTATTAACTTTAGACTGAGATTCTCTATTACTTTAAGGCACCTTATTTTTTTTATTATTTCAGCATATTATGGGGGTACAAAAGTTTAGGTTACGTATATTGCCCTTGTCCCCCCACTCCCCAAGTCAGAGCTTCAAGTGTGTCCATTCCCCAGACAGTGCGCATCGCACTCATTATGTAGGTATACACCCATCCCCTCCCCCACCCACATCTGCCCGACACCCGATTAGTGTTATTCCCAAATGTGCTCTTAGGTGATGATCAGTGAAACCAATTTGATGGTGAGTACATGTGGAAGGCACCTTATCTTTTATCTTTTTTCTTTTTTTTGAGACAGAGTCTCACTTTGTCACCCTGGCTAGAATGCTGTGATGTCATCATAGTTCACAGCTACCTCAAACTCCTGGGCTCAAGCGATCCTCCTGACTCAGCTCCCAAGTAACTGGGCCTACAGGCATGTGCCACCATGCCCGGCTAATTTTTCTATTTTTTGTAGAGACAGGGTCTCACTCTTGCTCAGTCTAGCCTTGAACTCCCAACCTCAAGCTATCCTCCTGCCTTAGCCTCCCAGAGTGCTAGGATTATAGGCGTGAGCCACTGTACCTGGCCTCTCTATTACTTTAAAATGACATATCTTTCTAGCTTAGTTCTTAGTGCTAAGAATGTTAGAATTTTCTTTTCTTTTCTTTCTTTCTTTGGTTTTTTTTTTTTTTTTTTTTTTTTTAAGAGATGGACTCTTGGGTCTCACTCTGTTGCCCAGGCTATAACCTTGAACCCCTGGGCTCAAGTGATCCTCCAGCCTCAGCCTCCTAAGTAGCTGCAATTATAGGTGTGTGCCACCATGTCCAGCTAATTTTTAAAAATAATTTTTATGCAGAGTCTCTCTGTGTTGCCCAGGCTGTTCTCAAACTCCTGGCATCAAATAATCCTCTGACCTCGGCCTCCCAAAGTACTGGGATTATAGGCATGAGCCGCTGTGCCTGGCCAGATTTTCATTTTCAATACTGTGATTTCCTATATTTAACAGATTCAAAGGCAAGTCACGAATAAAGAGATTACATCATGTTAAAATATCTATGTTTTGAATGAGGCGACTTGATTGAAATTATTAGAAATCCTAAGGCAGTAAGGAAGAAAAAGAAATTCTGGGACAAGAGAAGCCTTCAGGTAGCCATGTTCTAACAGTCACTTTTCTTTTTTTCCTAAACTTTCTGCCCCAGCCTTAGTCACCTTGACCAGCCCTAAGTTCCCAGACCTGGCCCACGAGGCAGCTCCATGGATGGGTCTGGGCTCCATAGGTCTGGAGTTCTGTCATTGCCCACAGAGTCCTGGTGACTGGAAGGTGGCCAAAGGTGCCTGCTGAGGACACATCACCTGGCCCTGGAACAAAGGAAGAGCTCTATCAAGCCAGGAAGTACATAGCCCAAATCTTTTTGTTCTCTGTTTCCAGGTTTCTTTATCCACTATTAAACTTGAATAACACGCAGGCACACAGATGCTTCCTGACACACCTGTGAATTTAGGGCAGCAGTTCTCCCAGTGGTGGGGGCCCTGGCCTTCCCACTGAAGGTTTTATCACCTCCCACCAACAGACATGAGGTCATGCTCAGGCCTTGTCAGTGTGGAGGGAGGGTCTCTGGAAAACACACATGCAGCATAGGTTATGCCCAGGTGTGTACACATTTCTCTGTCCCTTCCAGGCCAGTCCTTGGAAAGACCAGGAAATCCAGAGTTTTCTAGAAGAATGGGGATTCCTTGGAAGTGAGTTTCATCTTGAGTCAAAGAAGGGGAATCACATACTGTTAAAGGAAATTGCCCAGGGTCTCATGCACAGGGACATAAAAAAGGGCTGGCAACAATGTCACCAGACACTGAGCTAGCCAGGATTTGAGGGAGCTACCCTGGGCTCAGACCCTTCCCCTGGGAGAAAAGAGGGGCAATCTTGTGCTGTCAGAAGTGGTTACTCACTAAAGGTGATGCCCTTCTCTGGGCCCGGAAAGGACGCAGCAGTACGAGGTGTGACAGGTGCTGCACTGCTACCCAGCCCAGCTCACGCTCTCGACTGGTGGGGGCAATCTTGGGTTATAGCTGTGGGACAGACATTGTCTCTCCACCCCCAGGACTCCAGCAACCATGTCCCACTGACCAATTTCATGTGATGCTGCTCTTTGCAATAAAATCCTATAAACAACAGTTTTGGTCTATATACCAAGAATGATAGAAGCTGTATCTTCCATTAGAATGCAATGTGTGATCTTTAATGCTTGAACTATTTTAATTACAGCATGAAAAAAAGCCAGATAATTCCACATATTTAGAAGCTAGGACTTTATGCTTAAGTGGAAGCTGTGATGAGGGAAAGAATTCAGGAATAGCTCTTTTGCATTTCTGTTTTAGAAACAGCCTGGATAAAGCTGTCACTCACACAAAAGGAGCCTAAAAAGGGGCTGAGTTGGGGACGGTGCTGGGTGTGGATCCTCTAGCAGTGGGGTCTCCTGCTAGTGGAGCTAAAGTCCCTGGGGCTTCAATTTGCCTGCAACGGGACAAAGGGCCCTAGCCTGGAGAGTAAATTTTCAAGTTTATTAGGCATGAGGGGGAGGGAGAGATAATTTTGTCAGATTTTTTTAACATGATCTTTCAGTGGATTAGTGTGGGGATACTAGACAGTGTGGAGTGCGAGGCATAAAGTATAGTGAGAGGTTTTCTGGCCATAGAGGCATCAGGAAAGAGGAAAGGGAGGCTTGGTGTCTGTCTGTGGAAATGAAGAGAATGTGACCCAATTAGATGACATAGAAAGAACCAAGGATTACTCTAGTGAATCTGAGGTGCCTTAAGAAGGTCCTACTGCAAAGCCCCTTCCTGACCTCATTCGTCTCTACTTTCTGAGGCTCAGCCATGAGGGGAAGGCCAGAAATGTGAAGGGTTGGGTAGAGTGGGATGAACACTTCCGTCTCAGTCTGTTTGGCCTGCTACAGCAAAAATACCACCAACTGGGCAGCTTACAAACGACAGGCACTTTATCACAGTTCTAGAGGCTGCGAAGTCCAAGATCATGGCCCCAGCAGATCTGATTCTGGTGATGGCCCACTTTCTGGTTCTTAGTCTTTTTCCTGTGTGTCCTCACGTGGTAGAAGGGGTGAGGGAGCTCTCTTGGGCCTATAATCCCTTCCTCCCCCTCATGACCTAATCATCTCCCAAATGCCCCACCTCCTAATACTGTCACCATGGGGCAGCATAAACATTTAGTCCATCGTACTTATGAGATTTGCTTTATTCTGAATGAGATCCCTAAAACCCCTCAGACTACATCTGAGATTCTGAAGCCAACAGTATAATCTAAGCTTAGTACTTGCTCCCTTCACCCCAGCTGCACAGTCAGCACCATCCTTCTCTTTCCTCATAATCAGTTCTCTCCATTATCCCTCTGCACAGTCTCCTCACCTTCCCTCCTTGGTATATGCAAGTCTCAAGTCTGTTCTCTTGTAAAGAGATAAGCTGTTCTCCCTCTTTCCTCCCCTCCCTAAACTCCTCTTTCAAATTAAGCCTTTCCTAGAGGGTCCCACACCCCTCACTGCCATCCATGACCACCCGTTCACCTTTGACCAGCTGAAGCCTGGTCTCTTCCTCTAAGCCCCCACTCAAACCACCCTCCACAATTCACAGCTAATTCTCAGGTGTCAAACGCAAAGGACATCACTGGATTCATTAACTTCAATTCATGACAATGAATCTGGGAGTGGTGGGAGTAGG
Source organism: Varecia variegata (assembly GCA_028533085.1). Lineage (NCBI taxonomy): Eukaryota > Metazoa > Chordata > Mammalia > Primates > Lemuridae > Varecia > Varecia variegata. Next base: position 133,322,516 of record CM052436.1, on the reverse strand, counting down.
TAGGGATTCCCTTGTAGAAATATAAAAATGTCTTATCTTGCATCTGGGAACATAAGGCCCAGAGACCATTGGAACCACTGCCTTATTTGATCTTTAACACACCCTGTCCCAGTTATTTAATTAAATGCTGGCTTAGGTATAGTAGTGAAGAGATTTTACAGATGTAATGAAGGCACTAAATTGCTTTATCTTGAGTTAATCAAAGGGACAGTGTGGGATGAGTCTGACTCAATCACATCCAAAGCCTTTAAGAGTGGCTGGACCTTCCATGGGTTTCAGAAACTGCAGAAGCAGAGAGGAGCAAACACATTTCACTCTGGGACCTCCTTACTCACTGGAATTCTGGAAGCTCAGAGTGAAAGCCAGCTCTCCGTGGCACATGTAGCCACTTATGGTAAATCATTTAATGGTCATAAATTACTTTGCAATGTGACCCTGCCACTCCAATCCAGAGGTGGAGGCTATGTCTCTGCCCCTGTGAATCTGGGCTGGCCTTGCCACCTGCTAACAAATAGACTACACTAGGAAGAAAGGCTGTGAGGGGGTTCTGGAGCCTAGGTAGGACTGAAGACCTTGCAGTATCTGCCTTTCACTCTCTTGGAACATTGCTCTGAGACCATCATGTAAAGAAGAAATCTGTTTAGTCTACAGAAAGATGAAAGGCCACAAGGAGAAAACTGAGCCTGCCCAGCTGACTGACAGCCAACACTCAATGCCAACTACCGACCATGCTGCTAAGCCATCTAGATCTTCCGGCCCAGCTGACCCTCCAGCTGAACACACCAACTTGAGTGAACCTGTAACCAACATAGTAACTGCGCAGCCAACCCACGGAATCACAGGATATAAAAAATCATTGTTTTATACAAACAAACAAAAAAGTGTGCCCTTCAGGCTTCTCTGTTCTTCACAAATATTAACTCATTTAATCCTCATAGCAAACTTGATGGAAGGTGTTGTTACTATACTCATTTTATAGAGAAGGAAACTGAGGCACACCATGGTTAACTACCTGAAACAAGGACTCACAGGAGACCTTTTCAGAATGGGTACCTTTCAACTACTTGATGGTACATCCCTTCAGAAATTGTAATGGTATTGTGCATCTAATTTGATTTTTCATACAATTTTGTCATTGTATTTTTGATCTCTAGAAGTTCTATTTAGGTCCTTTATGTATCTTCCAATTATCTCCTTATGCTTATGCTTCCTGTACATCTTGACCACAGTCTATTTATAAATAATAGCTGATTTAAAATGCTCCTTTAGTAATTCTATAATCTGTGTCATTTCCAGATGTGTTAGTTTCTCTACTAGTGGTAAATTCTATTTCTATGCTTGTTGCATGCCTAGTAATTTTTGTAGAAGGCTGGATTTGTGAATTTTAGCTTGTTCGATGCTGGGTATTTTGTGTTCCTTTAAATTCTTTTGAGCTTTGTTCTGTGATGCTGTTAAGGTATACTTCAAAAGAATTTGATTCTTTTGAGGATATTCAATCTTTGTTAGTTGAGACCAGAATAGGCTTCAGTCTATGGCTGAATAAACTCAGCCCCATTGCTGAGACAATACCATTCTGAACACTCAGAAGCACTATAGGGTTTTTTCCACTCAGGTTCTGAAAACACAAATTCTTCTTGAGTGAGACCCCAGAGGCTTTTCAGCCTGTTCCTTTCTGTTGCTTCTTTCCTGGCCTTGGCAGTTCCCTCCCATTCATGTGCTCCCCTGTGCTTAGAGGAAGAGACCTCCCTGTAGATCTGCAGGGTTTTGCTCTCATGCTCAGGGGTGCACTCCCTCTCCCTCCTCCTCTCTCTCTCTCTCTCCATATGCAAGTCCCTTCTCTCCAGTGCTTGCCACAGTGATGCCCAGGAGGTCAGCTGGGCTCTGTTTAAATTTTCTCTTCTTGTGCTGTGGCCTAGAGACTCTCTGAAGGTTTGAACTGGTATTGAAGTCAGGTTCACCTCATTTCTTTCCTTTGATTCTCTGGTATTATAACTGGGCTGCCTGTTATTCAAAGTCTGAAAACCACTGGTCTAACTTTTTTCCTTTTTAATGCAAGAGGGGAATTCTGGGGTTTGTTACTTAAGGGATAGATACAGAAACTCTGCTTTGATTTTTAAATAATGTCTTGGTTATTAGTTTGGGGCAGGGATTGTTCATTAATTTGAAGTATCAGATATTTTATAGCTCAGTTCTTAGAGCTGAGAATATTAGATTTTTATTTTCAATACTGATGTTGGCTAATTATTTAATTGATTCAAGTGCAAGTTAAGAGAATTTAACAAAATATCCTACTTTTCTCTTTTTTAATTAGATGGTGATACTTCCAAGTAAAAGTATCCGAAGTCCTCAAAATGTAAAGGAGGAAAAAGAAACCCAGGGACAGAAAAAGCCCTCAGGTGCAATGTTCTCAGAGTGGTGTCTGGGGTAGAGGAAACTTCTACACCACCTCTGTCATCTTCATGCATCTGATTGCTCATCCAAGCCCCAGCTGGGGCAGCTCTGGGGATAATGGGCCCATCCTCAGGATCCTGGGACCTCTCTGCCCCTGCCCACAGCCCTGGTGACCTGAAAGCAGTAAAAGGCCCCACTGGGGGGTGGAGTGTGAGCCCTCCATCAGGGGAGCCCTTCCAGGCAGCAAATATGCCATCACACCACATTGACAGCAATGTTTTCTGAAATACGTTTTATGGAACTTGAACAAGACCCAGACTCTAAGAGGCTCCCTGACCTGTTCCAGTGATCGCTGCCTGGGCATTAGGACTCAGGTAGATGCTGAATCTCCGAACTTCTCATTTAAGGTTTTATTAACTTCCACTAATGGAATAAAGCCATGTTTGGGCCCGTCAGTATAGAGGGAGGGTCTCTGAGAAACCCACAGATGTACACATGAATTATGCCAAAGCACATCCATATTCTTTTGTCCTTTCTAGGCCAGTTAGTTATATCTTGGAGTGACCAGGACATCCAGACTTTCCTGGAAGAATAGGAATTCCTTGAACGGAAAGTGTTCTTCAGGGTGAGGAAGAAGAATCAAAAGCTGTCAAAAGCAATTGACCAGGGTCTCAAGCACAAGGGCATAAAGAAGAGCTGTCAACAGTGTCTCCAAATGATGATAAATTTACAAGATTTGTACTGCACTATTCATGAGGCCAACCAGAAACCAAGGAGTGAACCCTTGCCATGTCCTTCCAGAGAGGCTCTACACAGGATCTTGGGATATAATTGGGAGGACAATCACTCCTCAGGTTTGTCTCTTCCATATTCTTCATGGTCCTTTAGCGAGGGGTATTAGCTGGTGCAGCTATCACCGTGTGCCCTGAGCAGGGAGAGAATGACAGGGCCGGGCCCTGCCCACAGGTTCCCTCTGTTTTTTTTTTTTTTTTTTTTTTTTCCGCACTTTCCTAGGCCTAGGGATACAGGTTCCCTCTGTACATAGCACTTGATGCTGAGGGTCAGCCTGCCTTTTTCCTTTTGGTTCCACATGTGCCCAAATCAGTGGTCTGGGAACTTTTCTCCTTGACTTGCACAAAGTAGGCACAGCACCTGGGTGGGGCTAGGCCATAGGCAAGGATCCAGGGAGAAGGTGGGTGATCTCCCCATGAGCTCTCCACATGCCTGTCTCTTCTCAGGTCCTCCCTGTGGCATCCCAGGCCAGTGGCATCCTCGTACCCCCTCAGGAGCCGCTGTGATCTTCATGCAGAATCCTCAGGTACCTGGATGGAACCCCTGGGCCATGAGCCCTCCATGGTCAGCTCCATGCCCATTTCCTGCCTTCTCCAGGGCAGTCCTCAGCCCCCAGCAGCAGTGGTGATCCAGATCCCAAACAAACTTAAAGAAATTTTGAACCTGCATCCTGACTGTACATGAGAGATATAAAGGTTGTAATTCTATATACTTATAACTCCTCCTCTTTCCCAAACCTAATGAAATGAAAATAAAATGTGAAATCAAATAAGAAGACCCTCATTCCTTTCTGTCTTATGGATGAGGCTTGTTTGGGGCTGAGCAATAGAGGCTTGGGGGCAGGGAGAAAACTCACCTTCTTGGTTGACTTGGACCTGTCAAGCTTTTCTCACCCATCTGTTATTCTTCCTGTACTGAAACGTGTTCACCATGATAGAGCAGCTTTTATATTCAGAAATAACTGTGTTTGAATCCTACATCACCAGTATTTTCTAGCTGGGTGATCTATGTTTCATGTGTGACCCTGCATTTGAATTCCTTCTTGCACGGAGATCAAGAACCCCCTGCCATCGCCTGCAGTGGTCTACACTGGTATCATAGGTACTAGTCTTTCTGTCATCTGCTACCATAAATTATACACAAATCTATCATAAAAAGTTAAAATTTATCAAAACTTAGGCACACAAACACAGACTATACACGGCACCATTCACAGTAGAGAGAAATGTAAACAAACGTAAAGATGTAGTATTAAGTCATAACTGCATAAAATTAACTGTAGTACATATTGTACTACTGTAATAATTTTATAACCAACTCCTGTTGCTATTGCAGTGAGCTCAAGTGTTGTATCTGCTTAAAATGCTGTGTGACACTAATAATCTCATGAGCAGTTCATCTCTCCAGTAAATTGTGTATTGCAGTAAAAAGTGATCTCTTTCGGGCCACTGCACTCCAGCCTTGGTGACAGAGTGAGACTCTCTCTAAAAAAGAAAACATTTTTTTAGGTGATCTCTCATATTTTTCATGTTTAGTGCAATACCATAAACCTTGAATAACACATGGGACCCATACTAAGTGCCACTAGTGATGCTGGAAGTGCAGCAGAGAAAAATCAGGACATTATTAAAAAAATTTAATTGCTTGATACGTACCCTAGATTGAGGTCTGCAGCTGCAATTGTCCACTATTTTCAAGATAAATGAAACCAGTGTAAGGACCACTGTAAAAAAAGAAAAGGAAATTTATGGAGCTGTTGTTGTAACTACATCAGCAGCCTTGAAAACCTTACACATTTGGGAAATAGATTTTTTAAAATCTCATATTGAAAATGCAGCTTTTATGTCGGTGCAGGATTGCTATGAGAAGGCATACCTATCGATTTTAATATGATTTTTTTAAAAAAGCAGGCCAGGCAAGGTGGCTCACACTTGTAATCCTAGCACACTGGGAGGCCAAGACGGGAGGATCACTTGAGGTCAGGAGTTCGAGACCAGCCTGAGCAAGAGCGAGACCTGTCTCTACCAAAAACAGAAAAAAATGAGCTGGGTGTGGTGGGGCATGCATTTAGTGCCAGCTACTTGGGAGGAATTTAACACCAGTAAAGGATGGTTTGGTAATTTTAGAAAGAGATTCAGTTTTTAAAATGTCAAGATAACAAGAGAAGCAGCTTCTGCTGACCAAGAGTCAGCAGATGAGTTCCCAGAAGCCATTAAGAAAATCACTGAGGAGAAATGATTATGTGTCTGAACAGGTTTTTAATGCAGATGAAAGTGCCCTATTTTGGGAGGAAAAAAATGCCACAAAGAACATTTACTAGTAAGGAAGAGAAGCAAGCAGCAAGATTTAAGGCAGGAATGGACAGACTAACTTTATCATTTTGCACAAATGCAGTTGGGCTTATGATCAGGACTGCCCTTATTTATAAAGCGGCTAATCTCTGAGCCTTGAAGGGAAAAGAAATACCAGCTGCCAGGCAGTTGTACAACAGGAAGACCTTGACAGAGAGAACCCTGTTTCTGGATTGGTTCTATTGATGCTTTGCACCTGAAATCAAGAATTACTTTGCCAGTAAGAGACTGACTTTTACAGTTCTTTTGATATTGGACAATACCCCTGGCCACCAAGAGGCCCATGAGTTCAACAGAAAAGGCATCAAAATGGTCTATTTTCCTCTAAACACAACATCTCTAATTCACTTTCTAGATAAGGGGATCCTAGGGACCATACAGGCTCACTGCACACAGTACTCTATGAAAAGGGCTGTCAATACTATGGAAGAGAACCCCAATGGAGAGATCGTGAAAGGCTGGAAGGATTACACCATTGAAGATGCCATCATTGTAGAAAAAGCCATAAAAGCCATCAAGCCTAAAACTGTGGAGAAAACTGTCCAGATGTTGTGCATGACTTCATGGGATTTGTGACAGAGCCGATCAAGGAAATCATGAAAGAGATTATGGATGTGGCAAAAAAAAAAAAAAAAAAAAGCAGGGGTGAAGGATTTCAAGAGATGGCTCTTGGAGAAATTTAAGAGCCAACAGACAACACACCAGAAGAATTAACAGAAGATGACTTTATAGAGATGAGTGCTTCTGAACCAGTGCTTCTCAGCCAGATGATTAGCAAGATGCAGAAGCAGTGCCAGAAAACAAATTGGCATTAGACACCCTGGCAGAGGGTTTCAACTATTCAAGATTGCTTCTGACTTCTCTTACAACGTGGACCCTTCTGTGATACGGCACTGAAACTAAAGCAAACAGTGGAAGAAGGACTGGTACCATATAGAAACATTTTTAGAGAAATGAAAAAGCAAAAAGACAGAAATTATGAGGTATTTCTTTAAAGTCACACCGAGTGGGCCTGCCTCTCCTGCCTCCTCTTCCATCTCCTCCACCTCTTCTGCCTCTGCCACCCCAAGACAGCAAGACCAACCCCTCCTCTTCCTCCTCCTCAGCCTACTCAATATGAAGACTATAAGGATGAAGACCTTTATGATGATCCACTTCCACTGAATGAACAGTAAATATATTTTCTTTTCTCTAGTTTACTTTATTATAAGAATACAGTATGTAATACTATAACATACAAAATACGTGTTAATCGACTGTTTATGTTACCAGTGAGGCTTCTTGTCAATAATAGGCTATCAGGAGTTAAGTTTTTGGGGACTCAAAAGTTATATGCAGATTTTCAGCTGTGTGGGGGACTAGCATCCCAAACCCCATGTTGTTCAAGGGTCAACTGTACATGTACATGGCATATGCGCTGTTAGATTTGTTTCTCCACATTGCCTGGTGACCATTTTTCAAAAAGTTTTATTTTGATATAATTGTATACTTACATGCAATTTTGAAAGAAATAATATAGACAGATGTCAGGGTAACCTTTATCCAGGCTGCTTTGGCCTCTCTAGACACCCCAGGAGATAAAGGTTTCCTTTTTATGCCTTTGTGGGAGTAGGAGTTCTGGTTGCTCACTAGGCCTTCACTGATATTACTGTGGCTGGGAGGGGTAAATATGCCTTGTTCCTGGCTCCCTGTTTGGCCTCCAATGACACTGTGGGGCTGGAATGTGGCCTCATTACTGCTGGGCAGTGGTAAAAGTTCTGACTCTGCACTAGGCCTCCACAGACACCATCCTAGAAGGGATGGGGAGGGATGCCTTCTTCTCACTGAGTGAAGGTGGAAATCCAGGTTCCCTACATGGTCTCCACTATTATTGCTAGGAGGCAGCAGGTGCTCACTCCCAACCAGAATGGATGGGATGCATATCCTAGCTCTTGGCATTCTCTGACACCACCTGGCAGGGGTTTTATGGGCCCTCTTTAGTTTCACAAGAGTGGAAGTCTAGGGTCTCTGCTTGGCTTTTGCCAGTGTGTATGGTGATGGGACCAGCTTTTTCTGTGTTCTTTGGCTAAAGTATAGAGTGGTGATTGTCTGAAAGGTTTTTTGTCTTGCTAGGATGCCCCTTTCCTGGCCCTTTGGGTAGAAAAATTAGGCTTTCTTTTCTTTTTCCTTCCCTTCCTCCTTTCCCTTCTCCTTTCCTTCCTCCCTGCCTTCCTTCCATCTCTGTCTGTTGTTGTTTCTGGGTTCCCAGCTTCTTCAGCTCCAAGTCTGGGATATATGAGGCAAGAATCATCAGTCTTCTTGTGTTTATTTTATATATAATGTACAAGGTTTTTACATTTACTTAATTGGAGAAACATGGAAAGGTGCATCTGCCTACTCCATCTTCCTTAATTTTTAGGATGAAAATTCATAATGCAAAATTATTTATTTTGGCTGGGGGTAGTGGCTCATGCCTGTAATCCTAGCACTCTAGGGGGACGAGGTGGGTGGATCGTTTGAGCTCAGGAATTCAAGACCAGCCTGAGCAAGAGCGAGACCCCGTCTCTACTAAAAATAAAAAGAAATTATATAGACAACTAAAAATATATACAGAAAAAATTAGCCGGGCATGGTGGTGCATGCCTGTAGTCCCAGCTACTCGGGAGGCTGAGGCAGGAGGATTGCTTGAGCCCAAGAGTTTGAGGGTGCTGTGAGCGAGGCTGACGCCACAGCACTCCAGCCTGGGCAACAGAGTGAGACTCTGTCCCCCCCAAAAAAAAACTGATTTATTTTATCCAATAATATATATCAATATTGTTAGTAACAATATGATGAAATCAGTAATATTTCTTTGTAGTTCTTTTTGGCCTTAACTCATCTTGATGTTTCTACAAAAATGCAAAAGATGAATGTTTAAAATTTTTGAGTTGATCCATACCATTAATAACCATAAAGCAGGCCGGGTGTGGTGGCTCACGCCTATAATCCTAGCATTCTGGGAGGCCGAGGCGGGTGGATTGTTTGAGTTCAGGAGTTGGAGACCAGCCTGAGCAAGAACAAGAAGACCCCCATCTCTACTAAAAATACAAAGAAATTAGCTGGACAACTAAAAATATATAGAAAAAATCAGCTAGGCATGGTAGCACATGCCTGTAGTCCCAGCTACTCGGGAGGCTGAGGCAGGAGGATTGCTTGAGCCCAGGAGTTTGAGGTTGCTGTGAGCTAGGCTGACGCCACGGCACTCTAGCCCGGGCAACAGAGTGAGACTCTGTTTCAAAAAAAAACCCGAAAAACCATAAAGCAGGACATTAATCAATACTGTGGAATTTCCCGAGTTGAAAAGGCCAGAGACTAACCTGAAGCAGAACGGGGGCTGGAAAACATACAGTTCTCTTGACTCTTTTTATCCAATACTCTCATAGAAAAGTTATACATCACAGTAAAGCATTTTCTATACCTCTTGGAAATTGTATAACTGAAAGAATTGATTTCACAACCTGAGACAGACTAAACTATGGTCCTAACTGAATTTTGTATCTTCTGATTTTGAAAGACTAATTGCACCTTGATTTTGAAAAATATAACCATGTCAGCTTTAATTAAGAATTTTACCATCTGTGGTGTTTGGCAAAATATCAGGACAATTGTCAGGCACCAAGAACAGAACTATCCTCTTTTTAGTTCTCACTAAGATCACTTCTCACAGACTCTCCCAAACACCTACGCACAAGAATCAGTCCTTCAGTCAGTTTCTCAAGCCAGAAATGATCAAATCATCTTTGAACCATCTGCTCCAACATTATTCCTAAAATAGTCTTCAAATTGGCCATTTGCTCCTCAGAAATATAATGAATTAATATCACCAAGATCATATCCAAACTCCTACAGTTTCAGATACCATTCAAGGTCTCTGACAGACTAACTCCAGCTTTCATTTCAAATATTTTTCTTTTAACCTGTCAGGAGCCCTCTACACCAGCAAGGCCAGTCTCTCTACTGATCCCTACAGATGCTGTATTTACTCTTTCTCTGAGGCTTTTGCTTCTGCGGTGCTCTTGGCCTTACCTTCCCCTTCCTCTCCAGGCATTATTTCATCCATCCTTCAGACTTAGATGATAATTTCTTTCAGCTCCAAGTTTTTAGAACACAATCTTGGTCACTTCATCAGGCTTGTTTATTAAAAAAGAAACCTGATCTTATACACACATACAAATATATGATGATATATCATGACCAAGTAGAATTTATTTCAGGAATGCAACACTGGTTAACATCAAAATTCAGACAATGTAATTCTCTATTAAAAGAATGAAGAGAAAAACAATATGATCATTTCAGTCAATGCAGAAAATGGATATGACTAAATACTACTTGCTTTTATGATAAAAACTCATAGCACACTAGGAATACAAGGGAATATCTTTAGTCTGATATCTGGTATCCATCAACAAGTTAAAACTAACATCAGATTAAATGGAGAAATACTGAATATTATAATTTCTACTCACCACTGTACTGGCCTGTGCTATACAGTGCTTTAATGTAAGAAAAATAAATGAAAGCTATTATGATTGGAAAAGAAAAAAATAAAATGGTAATAATTTATAGATAACATATTGTATATGTAGAAAATCCAAAAGAATCTACAAATAAGCTATTAGAAAGAAGTAAATTTAGCAAGGTTGTTGGATACAAGGTCAATATACAAAAATCAATTGTATTTCCATATACTAGTAACAAATGAAAAATGAAGTTTAAAAATACTATTTACAATAAATAGTACAGTGAGCACATCATATCTTCTCAGGCCTCCTTGCCATTGCACAAGCTTTCCCCTCTACTTGGAATGCCATTCTGTCTACCTCCACATACCTATTGAACTACATTTCTTTCCAGTCTCTGTTCAGACTTACCACTCTTTTATAAAGTATTCTTTCTTTCCCTCCCCAAGTAGCTTTCAAGCATTAGTTCACTAGCAAATTCTTTCCTTAAAAATAACGAACAGTAACACAGTGTCAAATATATGAAACTGGTAAAAGTAGAGATTTCTTATTAATAAAACAACAGTAGGGAAGAAATTCAGAGCCATGACTTCCTTAAAAATCTCCAAAGCAAAGATCGAAACTCATTAATTTGATTAATATTTTTAAGTACCCAAATATGCAGAAATACTACTGTTACCAACATCTTAAAAAATGAGATCTTTCTCCTACCTTAGAGAAAGTCAGTCAGCAGGCAGAAATTCCTTCCCCTTCAAATCAAACTTCTTTGCAGTCCCATCTTTCTGTAGGCTTTTTCTCTCCCTCCTGAGATTAAGGATAGTTCCAGCATCTATGCTCTGACTCAAATTCCCTCATTTGAGAGGAAACATTTCAGGAAATTTGCCTCACCCAGTGATGTCTTCTTTAATCCACTGTCAATATGTATATAACATTATTGCCTCAATTATTAAAATAGAAATGCTCCCTAAATCATTTTCTTCTCTTCAATTAAACTTGAAAGTCTTTGACAGCCTACTAGTTCAACCTTCCACGATAATCTTATCTAGAATAATATGGTTTCTGCTCACCCTGCTTCACTGAAATTTTTCTTGCCAAGGTTCCAATGATCTCCTTAGTTACCAATTTATGTTTTCCTTATTACTTAATATGTAGCACCTGACTCCTTTGGACTTGGTGACATCACTCTACTGCCTTTTCTCCTACCAATAGTGCCATTCCTTTTCATCTTAGTTCAATTCTTTTTCCTCCATCAACTTCTTATATTGATGTTTTCCTGGGTTTTACCCGTGATCCCTTTCTTTCTCATTCTAATCTATATGCATTCCTGGCCAATTTCCTATAACATGATTTTCACTACCAACTATATTTTAATTACTGTTAATTCTAGTCATCCAGCTCACATCTCCCTTTTAGATTTGTCTAACCAATTTAACATGTATAAAATCAAACTTGTTCACCTCTATGTTGCCTATCTTGGTGCATTGTGCCACCAACCATCCAGGTAACTAAGGCAGAGACCTAGGAGGTAATCTACCCTTCTCACTCACCTTCCTCAATTAATTAATTGCAAAAATCATGCCCTATCTATTCTTATTATATAAGTATTTGTCACACATTCCTCACCCCACTGTCCTTGAGCTTAGAGCCTCCTTCACATATCATTCAATTACTGTAACATTCCTTACGTCTAGGCTTCAAGCCTGTTCAGCTGTCTTCAACCTCCTAAATTCATCCTCTACACATTATCACTTCTGTTCTGCAGTTTCCCTTACTTTAAAAATCTTTACTTGGTGCCGTAAGTTTTAGAATAAAATTCAAACTCCTTAGTATGGCAAATAAGACCTTTTGTTATCTACCCACTGCCTTCTTCTCAACCTTCAACATCTGTCTTTCTCATTTTCTTACAGATGTTCTACAAATGTGCCATGCTCCACCCTCCCACCCACATCTTTGCATATGTGGTTCCCTCTCTTTAGAATATTCTACTTGTCTCACTTTCTGGAGAATTCCTATTGTTCTCTCAAAACTGGGCTCAGGCTTCACTGACTAAGGGACACTATTTCTGGTCTCTCCAGGCTCCCTTGGTATTAGTCGCCATTCTTTCTGCACCCTGTGCCAATCTCTGTTGTGTTCTGCAACACAGTATAACTTATCTATTTCTCTGTGAAAATCCCTTTAACACGTTATAATTTGCTTACTCATTTGCTATTCCCTTTAACCTCCTCTTCCCTGCCCTCCCCCTGCCCCCAATTCATGACTTCTTTAAGATAGGGCCTGTTCCTTTCTTCTGTACAATTTCTAGGGCTTGGGGTAGTATCTGGCCCAAACTTGAGTATAAACAAACATTACCTAGTAAACAAGTTCTAAAGTTTACAATCTTTTTTAAAATTTTCCTTTGCAGTCAATTGTTTAAGAACTGGAAAACCCCTAACAAAAACAGCTTTTATTTCATGAATTGCCTCCATTTCAAGACTGTCAGGTGAAAGTTTCCTTAAACTATTAGGATTTCTTTTGCAGGGAACTAAAAATATATTAACAGCTTTAACCTTGAAGTGATTGCCTAAACAAAACTAAATGTTTCCACTTAAATTACCTAATATTACTGCCCACAGCAGAGCAGGTATGGTTTCATAATTAATATGACTTCAAGTAAATAAAGAAAAATAATTCTGAGAACAAGATTATGAAATGTGTAGAAAAGGTGGGAGGCTATTAGGTATAGTTTGGAAATGACTAGAAGAACAAAGAAAGAAGAGAACAGATTTTCTTTCTCTTTTTTAATGAAATCCATGCACAAAGTTTGACAATAGGTTGGGAAGAGGTAAATTCCAGACACTGAGAGGTAGTTTGCGGTTTGTTTTTCTTTTATTTAGTACTTTGCTCTAAAAATGCATCTGTTCTTAAGATCAATTCTTTTGTTTTCTTAGAAAATATTAGCTGTAATAAATATACTAGCAGCTTATACAGTTGTTTTTCTAATGAGAAATCTAGCACCTCTGCACCAATTTTTCTCATGTTTACATGTCACATATAGTATATACTGCTGTATAAATAGAAGGGAAAAAACCCACCTTTTATATTACAAATGACCAATATCGATGCCTGCAATTGTTAATTGTTTATCTCAGGATATTTAAAAAAGTGACTGACAATTATGAAAGTTTCCCCCATATTTATTACATAGTCAAGGTTTATCCTTAAAATTTAATATCCGATAAGGACTAAACTAAAATAGGATTTTCTTATATTCATTATAGTGTATCAATCTCAAGTATCTATCCTCTGAAAAGCTTTGGTTTAAGGCTTTTACACATGCAAATCTGTTTTCAAGGAGTCTTCTTCAATATGGATTTTATAATGATTAGTAAGGGATGACCTCTGGCTAAAGAGTTTCCCACATGTATTACATTCATAGGGTTTCTCTCCAGTATGAATTCTTTGATGGGCAATAAGTGATGAGCTTTGTCTAAAAGTTTTCCCACATGTGTTACATTTAAAAGGTTTTTCTCCTGTATGAATCCTCTGATGCTGTATAAGAGCTGCACTTTGGCCAAAAGATATTCCACATTCCAGACATCGATATGGTTTCTCTCCGGTATGAATTCTTTGATGATTACTAAGGGATGAATTACACCTGAATGTTTTCCCACACTCATTACATTTATAGGGTTTTTCTCCAGTATGCATTCTCTGATGTTGAATGAGAGCTGAACTCTGTCTGAAGGCTTTCCCACACACTTTACATTTACATGGTTTCTCTCCAGTATGAATTCTCTCATGAATAATAAGTGTTGAGTGGGAACTTAAGGCTTTACCACATTCATTACAATTATACAATTTCTCTCCAGTATGAATTATTTGGTGTCTATTAAGTCGTGAAATAGAAGTAAAGCCTTTTCCACACTGATTACATCTGTAGGGCTTTTCTCCAGTGTGAATTCTTTCATGTTGAATAAGAGATGCACTCTGACTGAAGGCTCTCCCACATTCACTACATTTAAAAGGTTTCTCTCCAGTGTGAATTCGCTGATGGTAACGAAGAGATGAGCTAGATTTAAAGGCATTGCCACATTCATTACACAAGTAGGACTTCTTTCTGGAATGAATTCTTTGACATCCAGGAAGGTAAGTACTACAACTGGAAGGTTTCCTACCTGGATGATATTTATGGGGATTGTCTTGAGCATGGACTTTCTGATGTATAAACAGGCCAGATCTTTTGCTGAAGGATTTACCACATTCTTTACATCTATAGGATTTCTCCACAGTATGGGTCCTTAGGTGCTTACAAAGGGATGCACTATGGCTGAAGGCTTTCCCACATTCTTTACATACATAGGGTTTCTCTCCAGTATGAGTTCTTTGATGCTGAATAAGCGCAGAACTTTGGCTGAAGGCTTTTAAACATTCTTTACATTTAAATAGTTTCTCTCCAGTGTGGTTTTTCTGATGTTTACGAAGAGATGAATTGTGAATGAAGGCTTTTTCACATGTATTACATTTATAGTGTTTCTCTGCTGTCTTGATCTTTGGTTGGTTATGTAAATTTGAATTCTGCTTGAAGCTATTTCTTTGTATTTCATATTTTGATGGTGTTTTTTCTATAGCAAACCTCCGTTGCTTAATGAAGACTGATTTCAGGTTGAAGTTTTGGCCAAATTCTTTATTTTTATGGCTTCCACCTACAGTGAGGATTTTTGTATGGGTGATTGAAATTATTTGTAAACTTTTGGTTTTGTCCTGTTTCTTTAATCTGTCTTCATTTATGCAGGGTTTTTCTAATATGAAGTCCCAGGGTTCATCCCTTTTTAGCCTTTTCCTTATCAACCCCTGAAATGAGTCTTGAGTTTGAGTTGATTTTGTGGTTTTAGGACTGCTCTTAATTCCTGGGGGTAGGGGGAAAAAAAAAAAAAAAGCAATTGCCAATGATTCATGTGATTAGCTGAGACTAAATGTGTAAAAGGAATCAAGATTAATGATATCTTGATAAAGAGTTGCTATATGGCTAAAAGATACTAACAAGAGTAAAAAATAAAACATTGTATAAACTAATAATGGATTACAGCTGAACTAGAGTGAACAAAAGAATAAAGCAAGGTCATTTAAGGAGGGTGAGAGCATAAGAGTGATCAGGAGAATGGAGAATGGAGAGAAGGAATTAGGGCAGGAGAGACAGAGTATGGATTAGGAAATGTAGTCTGGTATCTAAAGCCTATGATGGACTCACAAATTACCTGACTTCTATAATAATTTCTAAACTTGAATGTCTGCTTTTCCTACATGCCAAACTCCTTTGTAGCCTTCAGATTCAGTTGAAATGTTAACTCCTCTGTGCACCATTTCTTGACTTTGTGCTCCAACAACCCACTTCCCTTAGTATAACCACTTATTACAGTATACTATAATGTATATATGTAAGGGAATAATATATATCTGGAGACACTCAGAGAACTTTCAACAACTTCTGCACCACTGATAATAAAAACACTCAAAAAAACAGAAATTGAAGGATACTTCCTCAACATGATAAAATACACATACCTTTTTTTTTTTTTTTTTTTTTTTTGAGACAGAGTCTCACTCTGTTGCCCGGGCTAGAGTGAGTGCCATGGCGTCAGCCTAGCTCACAGCAACCTCAAACGCCTGGGCTTAAGCGATCCTACTGCCTCAGCCTCCCGAGTAGCTGGGACTACAGGCATGCACCACCATCCCCGGCTAATTTTTTCTACATATGTTTTAGTTGGCCAGATAATTTCTTTCTATTTTTAGTAGAGACGGGGTCTCGCTCTTGCTCAGGCTGGTCTTGAACTCCTGAGCTCAAACAATCCGCCCGCCTCGGCCTCCCAAGTGCTAGGATTACAGGCGTGAGCCACCGCGCCCGGCCGA
>CM052436.1:133284545-133306115 GCA_028533085.1 Varecia variegata | reverse complement strand
GGGACCGTGCTCCGAATGCACTCTGTTCAGGCCCGTAAAAAGGCTCTGGCCACCTGTTCCTCCCACCTGACAGCTGTCTCCCTCTTCTACGGGGCAGCCATGTTCATCTACCTGAGGCCTAGGCGCTACCGGGCCCCTGGCCACGACAAGGTGGTCTCTGTCTTCTACACAGTCCTTACTCCTGTGCTCAGTCCCCTCATTTACAGCTTGAGGAACCATGAGGTGATGGGGGCACTGAGGAAGGGACTGGACCACTGTAGGATTGGCAGCCAGCACTGAACCCCAGGGCATTGGTGCCTGGTTCTGCCAGCTCTTGGCTCTGGGACATCAGGTTAATAATTCGCTCATTTTCAGTCTTGGTTTCCCATTAATAATGAGGATTATGACACCTGCAGGCTTAGGTGAGTCTTTTTAATCTATAAACCAGAACCGGGCATGGTGGCTCACACCTATAATCCTAGCATTTTGTGATGCTGAAGTGGGAAGATCACTTGAGCTCAGAAGTTTGGGACCAAATGAGCAAGAGTGAGACCCTGTCTCTACTAAAAATAGAGAAATTAGCCGGGCATTGTGGCGTGCCCTTGTAGTTCCAGCTACTCGGAAGGCTGAGGCAGGAGGATCACTTGAGCCCAGGAGTTTGAGGTTGCAGTGAGCTATGATGACACCACTGCACTCTACCCAGGGTGACAGAGCAAGACTCTGTCTCTAAATAAATAAATAACAAACTCTAATAAGTACTCTATATTTCTGGTGATAACCCAGCTTTTTTCTCCAATATTTTGTATACTGATTATTTTGTAACATACATTACAAAGGGATGTAGGACTTTGTAACTCAAGCACTGTGCAGAAATAGGCATTGGGAATGCTATCACTTATTATTTAAAATTGGAATGACTTTTATTAGCAGAGGATTCCCTGAGCTGAACCTCCTAACTCTTGCTAATACCTACCATTTATTCAGAGCTTATTATATGCCAAGCATCATGCTGTGTGCTTTATGTGTGTGTGTAGCTTTCACTTGTCTGTTATTTATATAATGTCTCACACCAGTTATAGCCACACACTAGGGTCTTAAATGAAAAGCTTCCAGATGATAGAATATAAGCTTATACGCTACGAACGGTTGCTTGTGCCTGTAATCCCAGCACTTTGGGAGGCTGAGGTGGGAGGACTGCTTGAGCCCAGGAGTTTGAGAACAGCCTGAGCAACATAGCAAGACCCTGACTCTATAAAAAAAATTTTAAAGTTTAGCCAAGTATGGTGGTGGGTGCCTGTAGTCCCAGCTACTTGGAAGGCAGAGGCAGGAAGATCACTTGAGCCCAGGAGTTTGAGGCTGCAGTCAGCTATGATTGCATCACTGCACTCCAGCCTGGGTGACAGAGCAAGACTTTCTCAAAAAAAAAAAAAAAAAAAAAAAAAAAAATATATATATATATATACACATAAGCCTATATCCCTATATAATTATCTTTGGAGAGTTGCTCCTCATACTGTGTAACTGGAAACTTTATAAAGAATTATTGAAGGAAAAAAATGCAAAGTGTTTGAGATTCATAAGAAATAACATAGAGACTTCCTTATTTGTGTATTTAGTGTCTGGCACATAGGAAACACATATGAGCGTGATATATACACACCATCCTTTAGCAAAATTTGCCACTCTGTATCACTTTAGTTTCTATAAGGAGAAAATTGGCTAAACAGTTTCCCTTTAGGGGAAGATTAGAATTTAATGACAGAATTTGATGTTATTTTAAAATTTATTTTCAATATTTCAATTTGAGCTATTTGTATGATTTGTGTCCATCCTTCCAAGCTCTCTACCAGTCCTCTGTACATATTTAGAATAAAACTATCTTTTCCTGGGAAAAAAATCACCCCTGTTTAAGGAAGAGAGAACAGAGAGACCAGAACTGGGTCTAGAATGAGACTAGACCCCAGGGAGGTATTTGCTCAGTTTCAGGCTTTGGAGAGGACGGAGGGTGGACACACTAGTAACCATAGTCCTTAGAATCAACCATGGGGGATGACTTTAGATTGATTGTCCATTCATTTTAATTCTCACAAGAAACATTCTGTGGTAACATCGTTATTTCGATCTTACAGATGACGGAACTAGGGCTCAGCTTGGTAAATTCCTTCCCCTCACTTCTCAGTTTTCCTCTCCACCTCCTTCCCGGGGAAACAGTCTGTTTATTGGAGCAGCTGAGATGAGCAAAGAGCTCTGCAGGAAGCTCCCTTGCCTTGGAGGTTTAACTGCCAGAGGTGGGCTCTCTGGGGATTTGTAAAAATGGAAGCAACTTTCCTTAGTCAAAGGGCTGCAACATTTTCCATTGTGTACCTGTACCACAATTTTTTCTGTTTTTTGAGACAGGGAGTCACTCTGTTACCCAGGCTGGAGTGCAGTGGTGCAATCATTGCTCACTGCAGCCTCCAATTCCTGAGTTCAAGAGATTCTCCCAATAGCTGGGACCACAGGTGCCCACCACCATGCCTGGCTAATGTTTTTCATTTTTTGTAGAGACAGGATCTTACTGTGTTGCCCAGGCTGGTCTTGGACTCCTGGCCTCAAGCAATCTGCCCATCTCAGCCTCCCAAAGTGCTGGGACTGCAGGTGTGAGCTACCATGCCCAGCCAGTATACCATAATTTACTTTATGATTCCTTACTGATACCTCTTAGGTAGTGCCCAAACTACCAAATTAAGTTTAAGCTCCATAATATTAAATCTCTTTCTAGTTATCCTCCTCATTTTTATCCCATCTTTTTGCCTTGTACAAACTACAACTTGCCCCAAAGTCTCCTCTTCCAAGAATTATTCCCTGATTAAACGATGCCCATTCTGCTCTCTCTTGGACCTTTCACCCTTCAACACATAATTATCTTGAGTGTTTCAGCCAGAACTGTTTATCTACAACCACTGAACCCCTACACTGGAAGAAAATTCAGAGGAAATTTAATCTAGCTCCCTTCCAGGGAGGCAGAAATTTACACTACAATCACCCAAACAAAAGTTTCACCAGGCTGTACCTTAACGAGCCCAATGATGGGAGCATTTCTATTTCATCTTATTTGCATTTTTTGGCATAGCTTTTGTGTTTTTAATTCATTTCCTGGACTAGGACCAGATATTCGATTGACAAATGTCTACTGAACACCTACCCAGAAATATGGTAAGTTCTGGATCACAAAAGAGGCCCTGCAGGGTTCTCCTTATGTCCAGATACACAATTCAGTTAACCTGTTCATGCTCCTTATGAAAGCAGAGTTGAAATAATCTCACAACAGTCCCAGTATGTAGAATAGCAAACTTAAAATTTACTAAAAGAAGAAAATAATAGAGATAGAGAATAGATATCAAAACATAGGGGGAAGGAAGAAATGAGAATCTGGCTGAGGGTATGGAAGTTCGAGATACTTGCCTCACTTTTGTGTATGAAATTCTCCATAATAAACAGTTAGGAATGCTCACAGGCCACTGGGTTTTGCCAACTACTTAGTAAATTCTGTCCCACCAAGTTGCCAGTTCATCTCATTGAGAGATTTACATGTAGTGAACCTCCATTCTAATCAGGCAGGTTTTTTGTTTTGTTTACAGACAGGGTCTTGCTCTGTCACCCAGGCTGGAGGGCAGTGGCCCAATCACAGCTCACTGCAGCCTCCAACTCCGAGACTCTAGGGATCCACCTTGGTCTGCCAAAGTGTTGGGATTACAAATGTGAGCCATGGCGTCCGGCCCTGGCCTCAATTTTTTATGAACATGAAAAATGGCTTTACTCCTGCAGTGGGAAAGACTGTATATATTTGTGTGATTTATTGAAGCTAAGCTTGCAGCATAAGAGCAGGGATCCTATCTGTCACAGTCACATTGAGTCCCATAGTCTGACCCTCCAAAAGCCCAGGAGGAACATATGCCGCTGGGAACAAGCTCAGGGGACCTGCAACTATCACCCTTCTCCACGCAGGAAAACAAACAGCCACAGAGGGGCAGCAGAGAGCCAGGAGGGCAGCCAGGCCAGACAACTGGGGTGAGTACAGGGGCTTAGTTTATTTTTGTTTTTGTTTTCTATTTTTCTTTCAGAGGAAGCAGTAGATGGAAGAAATGTGGTTTTCGTTTTGGGGTGTTTTCTTTAGTGGTTATTAGCAAAATGAAACCTTTGCCATCACATGAGTATGAAATAGCCAGGGACATTTTCACAGAGATGTGAGCTGGGCCTTGAAGGACAGAACCAGTGTTAGGTGGGAAGAGAGCAGAGTGGGGTCCAGACTATTCCACCCTTCCTATCTGCTGCCCCTGACAAGTGTCTTAGCCTCTCTGTGCCTCAGATTCCTCCTTTGTAAAATGGGAATGAGAGCACCTACTTCAGAGGCTGCCATGCTAGGACAGTGAGTAGAGTCCATGCAGGCAGCACAGGGCCCCGCACAGAGGACCACATGTGAGCTCCTGCTGACGCTTATGAAGAAGATGAGCAAAGGCATGAGGTGGGGGTGGCACAGTGGGACTTGTGTGGAATGGGCTCTGTGGGAAACACATGTGAGCAGGGAGGACGGGCCACGACTGCGGGGACCTTGAAGGCCAGACCACGGAGCCTGGCCAGGGCAGCTGGAGAGCAAGGGGCCACAGTGGGGAAGCTGCCAGAGGATGCCCCAGGGCGTCCTGAGGGGCTGAGGCTCTCCCCTCTCTACCCAACAGCACCACCAGCCCCAAGTCTGCTGGGTGCCGGTGTGTCTACCTGTCTCCTGAAGACCCACTGTGACAGCTGTCAGATGTCCCCAGGTCTGGGGACCTACCCCAGGGTGACCAAGGCAGCACAAGTTTGGGCCTCTCTGTGGAGCAGACAGACTCACCCCCAGCAGCCCCTGCCTCCAGGGCCATTCAGAAAAGTTCCGTTTATTGAGTTCTGTCTGTGTGGGATCCTGAGCTAGCGCACAACCTGAGGGCTGCGCACAACGCTTCACATTGTAGAATGAAATAAAATGAACAACCCCCTTGCCGTGGGCAGCTCACATTCACAGCCCCAGGAAGACACAACACTGCAGGGAGGAGGCGACTATGGGAGGTGGGAGTCCCTGAGCTCTGAAGGGTGTAGAGGCTTTGCCTAAACCCACATTAGGTGCAGGGCTGGAGAGGCCATTCCAGAAGGAAGAGGAAGGGGTGGGGGAGGGAGAGGGGAGAGGTGAGTGGCCAGGAGGCAGAGGTTTGGAATGTGAGGGAGACGGACAAAGCTGGGAAAGTCAGCTGGAACCAGACAAACGAAAATTGAGTCTGGAAACATCAGTGTGGGTCGGAGCTTCATAACAGCTGTCAGGTTTGTTCCAGGTGGGAACCCAAAAGAAAAGTACGTATAGGACAGATGCGGTTAATTGGAAACTTAGGCTTGTAAAACAATAGCCACAGGAGTCTGGAGAGTCCCCAGATTTTGTAAATCTAACAGACACCTGCAGCCAGCATTCCTCCCCCCTGATAAGGACCAAGTTACCCCCTCCCTTATCTCTACAGGATGACACCGATACAGGGGTCCCAGAAATTGGTTGTTTAAAAAAATTTTATTACAGCAGTTGTTCTGGCCTGAGAATCATCTCTCTGGACTCAAACCTGCAGGTCCTCCAGAACCTGCTCTCCCTCCCCCCTTCCATTTCTGGGAGCGAACATGAGTGGCCTTGTGCCATCAATCTCATCCATTTCTCCCTCTTCCCTTGCTTGTGTCCTTCAGCTCATCCACCTGGCTGCCCACCACCAGTGATGCTAACATCCTGGTCCCCACCTTACTCCCCGGGCGGGGGGGGGGGGCGGTTTCTTGGAGACATGTTCCCAGGTGAAAGCTTGCTGGGTCTTGGCTACCTTCTTCTCACTGCCTACTGTTAGGTCCAGAGCCCAGAGAGAGACTCATGAAGCCTCATGTGTAGGAAAATGCTATTTTGTTTTGGGCATCTGGGCGCAGAAGGGTGGAGGCCAAAGTGTGTTCACCCCAAGGGAGAGGGAGCCTTGGGTTTTATAGAGGGCTTCTCTGCGGGGAGTGAGTGCCTGGGCCAGAACAACTGCTGTGATAAAATTTTTTTAAACAACCAATTTCTGGGACTCCCGAGTCAGTTTCATCCTGTAGAGATACGGGAGGGGAGTAGTTCCCTCCATATCAGGGGGCTAGGAATGCTGGAGTCTGCAGGTGTCTGGGGCCTCTCCAGACTCCTGCGGCTACTGAGTCACAAGCCTCGGTTTTCCATTAGCCACATTCTGTCCCATAACATACTTCTCAGGTTCCCACCTGGAACAAACCTAACACATATAAATATAACTCAAAGAAAGTTAAATGCCATTTTATATTTGACGATGTTTTCCTGTATGGTTCAATATACCAGTAAGCCTAATGAGTTTTTTCTTGGGCTTCTAAAGTGTCTCCACTATTAAAAGTGAGTTTGAGGTTCAAATAACAAATCTAGAATTTTGTTGCTAGAAACCTTGTCAAACATTACAGGTCTAAAACATTTGTTTAAATACAATCACACGTTACTTCTAAAACAATGGCTTTCATTTACCCAAGAGTGACAGTCTTTAGAAGACTCTAAGGGCAATGAAGATGATATATGGGTATAAACTTTAACCCTTAAAGTTTGGTTTTTCTAGTTAGTCAAAACACAGCAAAGATGACACAGGGATTATTTTGACAAAGCATAAAATCTTGTCTCTCTTAGGTCAGTCACCAAAGAGGCAAAGAAAATTTTCCATCATATGACTGTTATCAGTGGCCACTTCAGATGTAGTTACTTTCATTGATGTATTAATTATGATCTTAAACATTTAAACTTTAATAACAATTTTAAACTAGTTCCATTTATGAAAGGTAACCAAGGTCATGTGAACTAAAAGGCAGTTGAGTCCTTTCTTACGTTCTTAATAAAATTTGACATAAGCTTACTTATTTTTTAACCGAATTAATTAGAACTCTTTTACATCTTTTGGTAGTGAAACATTACATACACGTGACATATAGACACACAAATATATCAACATATAGACATTTTTTTAGGTGAAGCAAGGCCGAAAGTTCTATAGTTTGAAAGCTCAGAGCATATCAAGGAAAAAGTTGCATGTAAAGTTCCAGTTAAGCTTCTTTCAGAAGCCAGAGGAAGGAAGCCATCAGATCTTTCCCCAGTGGGGGGTAACTGGGAAGCACAAAAAGGGGTGGGCAGGCAAAGACTTTATCTCCCATCAAACAGAAAAGCTGTGGAATACACAGAGGGTTTGTATTTTACCTTTCACTCTGAAGGCGGGGGTAGGAGAGGGAAACAGAGGCCCCGAAAACTCAGGAAGAGCAGAGGCTGTGGCTGTGGCGTTCTCACCCGCGCCGGAGAGCTCCCTAAGGCTCCGCCATCCCAGTGCGTGGAAGCCGAGTCTGTGCCGAAGCCCGACGCGACGTGCTGGTCAGACTGAAGCAGGTCCTGAAGATCTGAGGATGAGGAGAGGGCCTGCACACGGTTCGCTGGATCTGGAAGGCGGGTGCAATCTCCCTTCTTAAGATGAGGGCACTTGCTCTTCCGATGCCCTTTCTTTTTACAGCCAGGTCGCGGTCCTGGCGGAACCACTTCCTGGGGTGGCCTTCCTCCAGCGCCCCAGCTGGTTGCAGTTACAGCGGGACGCACTTCCCGGAGCAGGCTGTTGTTCTGGTGTCTTCTTGCCTGGGCCTTTCTGAGCAACTGTCTCTGGGGGAAAAAAAAAAAACAAAACACTTTTACAGCGGCAGCCACTTCTTGAAAAGCTTTTTCTACTTTGGGGGCTGCTGTCAGTCCCACTCCCTTTTCCTTTGTCCTCTCCCCATCGCAGTTATCAAAGACCTTAAAGAACAGGTTTAAAGTTCCACGTGTGGAGTCTGAGGCCCCTTTTCAACTTTGTGGAGTTTATGCCAAATATTGGGGCCGACTGGGAGATGAAGTCCATTGCTCAGATGCATTGCCCCTCCCTAGTGTCAGAATGTAGATTAGTAAAGAGGAGAATGACTTCAGACAGGAAAAGGGGTGGCATTTCAGCCTGGCTTCATCCATGTGGGCACCTGATTTGCAGTGCCTTCTGACCCTGCAGCCTCCCAGAAAGGGAGCTGGTGTGCAGCAGGGAGGGAGTTCTGGAATGGCCAGCCAGAGCAGATGTGGCCAGGCAAGAGAAATGGAGATGGAGAGGAGGAAGGAGGAACAGGATCCAAAATGGAAACATCGTCCAGACAACGAGGCAGCGAGAGAGATGCAGGCATGAGAACTGACGTGAGCCAGGCAGAGTGAAGACCAGGAAGTCTAGCAAGTTTGAAGAAAGCTTGAAAGTAGAGGATGTTAGTGTAAGGTTTTTTGGATTGGCCGGCGCCAGAGAAAGAAAGACGAGCAGAGTTGAAAGGGATAAGTAAAGAGGCTTTATTGGAGTGTTTCTGGGTGAGGGTAACGGGTCTCAAGAGAGGGGGGCCCGGGCAAGGTTCTCAGGTCCCGGGAGAGAGAGAGACCCGAGAAGTCGCATCGCCCAGAAGTCTGAGTGGGTTTATATATGTTTTTAGGGCTGGGGGTAGGGGTTTCTTTGGCAGGAAGATTTATGGTGGGGAGAGCAAGGAATTTTCCGTTGCAGTTTTAGGGCGGGTATTGAGAAATAGGAGGGGCTGGTGGTATGTGTGGACTCCAGGAACTGTGACTCTTATCAGGGTAACCATCCAGGTGTGGTCGTCCTTTAACTTAGCTGGGCCTTGCAGGCGTTGTTCTCGGTAGGTCTCGTGGGCTTCTTCTTTTCCATTAGGGAGGAGAGGGGTGCCCACCACCAGCCTTACAGTTAGACTCTTCACCGGCCAGTGGTGTTAGAAGGTCAAGTATCAGAGATTCATTCTGGCACCAAATTTCCTGGTCATTTAATTTATGGACGTTTGGGACGGGGTTCAATGACATTTGGCCAAAGTTCCAACTGAATGTTGCCCATGATGGATGTTTTTAGGGATGGTCATATGTTGCCAGAAGTCTGAGAGGGCGTCCCCAACTCAGATGACCATTGAAGGTCTGATCAGACACATCAGCCATCCCTGAAAATCTGAAGCCAGACCAAAACCTAGTGATCTAGGCCAGAGAATGGGTGTCCCCAAACTATGACTCAGATTGTGACCTTGAAGTCTTCTCCATAGCCAGGCATCCCTGGGTCTGGGTGAAAACTGATGAGGGCAGTGTGCCCTGGGAAAGAGTGGTTAGGAAGCATCCCTCCGTGCCACCTCCCCAGTGGTAGACCCAGGCGCCAGATTTTTTCCTTGACTAAGCCAAACCAAACCAAACTGAAAGCTACCACTCTCCACGTTGTGCCTATAACCATTCCCAAAATTTTCAGAGACCAAATGACTCACTGAATTCTGAACGATTTGAGAGCAGCGAGAGTCCTAGGAATTGCAGAGGAGGGAGCAGTTTCAAGACTGAAGCAGCTCACTGTCCAGAGGTAGAAAAATGAGAAAACAATACAGTTCCCTCACTGGAGAGAAAAGTGACTTCTCCCCACGTGGAGGCAGAGAAAAGTCCCTGTACAAAGGCAGAGAAATGATTTTTCTTTGTCCCGGTGCAGAGACAAAGAAGTGACTTGCCTCTGTCCCCATGCAGGGGCAGAGAAAGTCCCTATATGGGCCACCAAATATTAGGGTAGAAAGGCTCATAGGTGCTCACTGTGCGGGTGGAGGATTTCTCACACAGAGATTAAGATATATAAAAGTATAATAATTTATTTTATCCTTTTTTTTTTTTTTTTTTGAAACAGAGTCTTGCTCCGTTGCCCGGGCTAGAGTGCCATGGCATCAGCCTAGCTCACAGCAACCTCAAACTCCTGGGCTCAAGTGATCCTCCTGCCTCAGCCTCCCGAGTAGCTGGGACTACAGGCGTGTGCCACCATGCCCGGCTAATTTTTTGTATATATTTTTAGTTGTCTAGCTAATTTCTTTCTATTTTTTATTTTTAGTAGAGACGGGGTTGCTCAGGCTGGTCTCAAACTCCTGAGCTCAAACGATCCACCAGCCTCAGCCTCCCAGAGTGCTAGGATTACAGGCATGAGCCACCATGCCTGGCCTATTTTATCCTTTAGAAGGACAGAGAGAATGTGGGGGGGAGCAGGGAGATGGTGTGGCATCCCAAAGAAAGAGAAGGGAGATGCCAGCAGGGAAACCAAAGTGGCTTGCTGCTTTTATAGGGACAAAGAGAAAAACAGTAATTGTTGTGGAGTAATTAGTGAACCACCCTTCAATAACAGGGTGCAAGGTGAGAACTGTGGTAAAGGCCTAGCTAAAAATAATGCACAGATCTAGCTAAAAATAATAAATAAAAATTAGTAACTGTCCCCCTGTAATTGCCACTCTGGAGCCACACATCTGGTGATCATAAAGAGTCCTAACTTCTCCCCGTAGCTTGTGTCCATAAAGATTCTTAACTTTCTCCATAGATAACATCACCTTTTCGAAACCAAAAGGCAGTTTTCAAGATATCTTCCAGGCCCCGGATTCCAGTGGATTAACTGGCCCACCCAGACCAGTGGTCCATACCAAGAAATGGACTCAACTGGAATTGTGACCCCGGGGACTGGAACAACACAGGAAGATGATTTTCTGCATCCTTCTAATTTTGCCCCAATTAACAAACCTAATTGCCTACTCCCTTTCCTGTCAAACTACCCTTAAAAACCCTGCCTCTCAAGTTCTTGGAGAGGCGGATTTAAGAAATGTCTCCCGTCTCCCCGCTTAGTGCTATGTGGAACAAAGACTCTTTCTCCATTGCAATCCCGACTGTCTTAGGACATTGGCCTTTCTCTGTGCAGGAGGCAATACAACCCTATTGGGCGGCAACAAAAGCAGGCAGCTGCAAGATGTCAAGCTGTCCATATTTCTTTTTTCTTCTGTTCCTGGAGACCTGGTTGTCTCTGAAACGTAGACAGGCCTATCACAGGGGGATGTGAGTTTGCCCCTGAGATATGGGTTTGGGCAGGAAACGAAGGTCTGAAGTCTGTCTGTCCGGGAGCTCCCTAGGAACTCCTTGAGGCTGTAGAACAAATTTTAAAGGCTGTGATCTGGGGAACGTAAAGAGAAAGATGTACATTTCCTTCCTTTTGGCTCCTTTTTGATGTTTGTGAAAACAGTCTCTGTAGGATGCCTGCTAACTTGGGACAGAAACAGCCAAGGGTAGGGAGAGCTCAAAAGTGATTTTTAGAAAATTGGGAGATTCAACGCTGCCCTAACACTTTTGGTCCCTGAATTCTTGTCTTTAAGGGCCAACTCAAATGAGGAGATAGACTTTTCTGGCAAACTTTCCCAGTCTCTGTCCTAACAGGAGTGAGCGGAGCCCAGTGTCCCCAGGCCCTCTCTGTCTTCTGTATGTCCTTCCAAGACAATGGCCAGCTTTGCCCCAACCCAGAGCAGGTGAGCCAGTGGGTGAATGACTACTGCCAGAGAGCTGTGAACTCTTGCTATAGCCCAGGCCCAGGGCTCTGGGGGTCAATGGGGCAGGAAGAAGAATCAGACCACGAAGGGGTATTTGGGGGGGTACTTGGGGGTGGGTGCCCCATCGCATGTCTCCACCTGTACTGCAGGGAAGCCCAGAAAATGGGTTCTTTATCTTGGCCTTCACTTCCTCAGATAAAGAGTAGGCTATTCAGCAGAGATATCAGAAACAGAACAAATCTCAATGCCAGGAAATCAGGGAGTTTGGAGCCAGCAGGGACCTTTGAGATCATCTCATTCACCCTCTCATCTTGTGGATGTATGTGAAAATGGGCTCAGAGATGGGAGTGGGTGGACACAAAACAGGTCCCCGAACTCCGTGCTCAGGACCCGGGACCCCGTGGTCCCCCAGGCCCATGCAACGCTGGCACTAAATTCAAATGGATTTCCAAACTGGCAAAGACTGAGTTAACCCAGTTTCCTCTCCTGGATGCATAGGAACAACCAGCCTCAGACCATTTCCTTCTACCTCTTGCACAAAGTGGAACAGGGCAGTCCCACCAGCAAAACCTACCTGTGGAGTTTGGACTCTGCCCGTTTGCTAAACTGGAGACCTGAGGACTAAAAGACATTGTTACATCTGAATTGTGTCCCCACAAAATTCTTATGTTAAAGCCTCAACCCCCAGTCAGAATGTGACAGTATTTTGGGCCAGGCCTTAAAAGAGGTGATATGGTTAAAATGAGGCCATTGGGGTGAGCCCTAATCCAATCTGACTGGTGTCTTTACAGAAGAGAAAATTTGGACACACAGAGACACCAGTGCGCATGTGCGCACAGAAAACAATGCGCGCTGTAAACCAGAGAGCACAGCCTCAGAAGAAACCAACCCTAGCAGCACCCGTATCTTAGACCTCGAGCCTCCAAACTGTGAGCAAATAAATGTCTGCTGTTTAAGCCCCCAGTCTGTGGTATTTTGTTATGGCGGCCCTAGGAAAAATACAGATGTCGTCACAGGAGGCCTTAGCATTCCCAGGGCCATTCCCAGGGTGAAACCTCAAGGGGACCCAAGCTCAGCAGGGCGTCCAGGACGCAGCTGAAGTGGGCCTAGGCTGGCTGGTGCTCATGCAGGGCTCCCTGGCTTGCGGGTCGGGGTAGGGGAGTTGGGGGTGGGGGCTGGGTCTGGAACCCAGTCTGCTCAGACGCCGCCTTCTCCAGAAAGCCTGCCCGAGCCCCAGATGAGATGCCACCAGCCCCAACTCCTCCAGCACCTTCTCTGTCCCTATCCAGGACACAGTGTTGCCATTCAGTTAGGTTTGGGGAAACCAATGAACCTGCCAAGCCCTGTGCCCTCCACAGACCAGCCCTGAGAGGAGATGACCCAGGCAATGCTCCCATTAAAAGGCCATCCATGCGGAGAAGCGCAGGAGGGAGGCGCGTCTAGGGCCAGGAGGAGCTTCCAGGGGGACCGAGGAAAGGTCCAGCAGAAAGGGCAGCCCCTGCTCTTGTGATGGCGACAGGTGCGCTGCCCTACGCCCGGGAGCGCCTCTCAGGTTTCCTGGTTGCTGCTGCCGAGAAGGCGCAGGGCACCCCTGGCTTCCGGCCAGCCTCCGGGGCTCGGGGTCCTCTCCCGCCCGGAGCGGAGAACTAGCTGAGCGCCGGCTGCTGCGGCGGGACTCCCTCGAGCGGACTTGCAGGCTCAGGATGTTCCTCGGTTCGACCAGGGGACCCTTTAGGCTTCCCAAGGGATGCTCCCCGTCCCCGCGCAGCCGAGAGTGGCTCGTTAAACGCTTGTTAGAAACTTTCCCCTTAATAAACCCTGGTGGGAGGCGTAGGGGGGAAGCCGGAGACGCTGCTGCTCCCAAGCAGGGGCACCTGAGGACGAGGAGCAGGTTCCAGAGGGAGCCAGGGGGACCTTAGCTGTCCCGTCCTGTGCTCCCACCTGGGGAGCCACTAAAACGGCTGTGAGGGCGCCTGGCCCTGGCCTCGGCTTTACTTGGGCTTTCTTCCTGAACAGAAAAACAGAAGTCTAGGCTGCAGCAGCCAACTCTCAGCACTCCTGGTTTTCCTTAGTATGGTCGCTGTTGATGCACATGTACCTCGGCCCCGCCTGTCGCTCTGGCCACCGCGTGGTCTCCGCACCGCCTTGCGGCTTCCACTGTCCTGAGGCCCCGCCGAGCTCCCTCTGGTCAGACCCCCCGTCCCCCGCAATCACGGCGTGCCCCCATCGTTTGCTGGCCTATGTGTCGCCAGCTTCCCGTGCTCCTCACCCACGCCCCGGGCTCTGGAGAGCAGGGTCCTTCCATTTTGTATCCTTCCTGCTCTAGCCCCTGGGGTAAAACCGGACCTGTCTTGGCACACCTGTGGATCCAGCGAGCGTTTCTGTAGGCTTCACTTGGTGCATATACATATATTAATTCGTTTAAACCTCATCACCAACCTAGACTAAAGGCACTACTATTAATCATCCCATTCTACAGACGAGGGACCCAGACCTCGAGGTGATGTGTGACTTGAGCCCTGGCAGTGAGTGCTGGAACTGAGCCAGCCCAGGTGCCCCTTCCAGAGGGCCACACATACTCTGAACACCGCAACTCCACGCAAACCACAGTGCTCATAAACAATAGATTTCCCTTACATTTTAAGACAGATACAGGAAATAAAAGGTGAAAGCCCCCCGTCTCTTCGAGTGCTGGCACTTGGCACATCACTCACCAGCACACTTTGGTGCCTCATGCAGACACACACTCTTGGGTGGATGTGCTTGTTTTTCCCACAGACTGGATCATTTTGTGGATTATCATTTCATTTCTGCAACATGCACTTTTCATTTTTTGAAACCCATCCTCTGGCAAGTTCTTCAGTTGGCAATTTTGGATTGGATGATTTCCATCACTATCCTCGCAATGCTCTGATCTTGCAATAGCTCCTCAACTCCTTCGTTTACTTGGCATTTCCTTAAATTTACTCACATTTTTATTATTTATATATCTACTTTGGCTTCATTACAAGCAATACTATAAATAAATTCAAGTTTCAAGGTGCAAGTTACTCGTCTTCTAACACCACATTAAAGCATTACATAAACATTAAGTATGCTTCTGGGTCACTTGTATCATTTTGCACACTGCAATTGTCACCTGTGCTGTCCCCTGGGAAACACTAACTGCCTCCTTGTGTTTTAGGGTTTCTTTTTATGTTTTAGCATTTTACAGCAACTTTGTAAAGCTATAATTTATGCACAATAAAATCCACTCATTGTAAGTTCAATGATTTTTAGTTACAGTACAGAATTCTGCAACCATCACCACAATCTGCTTTTAGAACAGTGCTGTTGCCATAAAGAAAAAAACTCTTGCATGCCCATCTGCAGCCAATCCTCACTCAGGCCTAGGCAACCAGTGATCTCTTTCTGTCTCTATTGAAATGCCTTTTCTGGAAATTTTATATAAGTAAGTAGCAGGAGTGGATTGCCAGATTATAAATTTACCTTTGTAATAACAAAAAGTTAAACATAGCATTACCATACACCCCCTCAATTGCACTCCTAGGAACATGCACAAGAGAGTTGAAAACATATCTTCACAAAAAAAAATTGTACACAAAATGTTTATAGTAGCGTTAGTCATGATACCCAAAAAGTGGAGACAACCTAAATGTCTATCAACTGATGAATGGATAAACAAAAATGTGGTATATTCATGCAGTGCAATATTATTCAGCTATAAAAAGGAATGAAGTACTGATACACAGTTCAATAGAATGAACCTCAGAAATATTATGCTGAGTGAAAGAAGCCAGACACACATGGCCACATATTATGTGTTTGTATCTCTATGCAATGTCCAGAGCAGGCAAATCCATAGAGGAGAAAGTAGATTAGGGATTACAGGGACTGGGGGAAGAGGGCTTGGGAAATGACTGCTAATGCACTCAGGATTTCTTTTGGGGGTGATGAAAATGTTCTGGAATGAGCTAATAGTGATGGTTGCACATTATGAATGTACTAAAACCTACTAAATTGTACACTCTTAAAGGTCACTTTTATTTTACATAAATTAGATCTCAATTTTAAAAATAATGTGCAGAAAAAAAACCCATACCTGGTATTAACTGATCAATGCTTAAGTGCACATATGGTAGTAACATTCATTGGATGTTGGGCAGGTGGGGGGAGGAGGGGGTGCGTATGTTCACACCTAATGGGTGCAGTGTGCACTGTCTGGAGTTGGGCATACTTAGTAGCTCTGACTTGGGTGGGCAAAGGCAATATATGTTACCTAAACATTTGTACCCCCATAATATTCTGAAATTAAAAAATCTATATAAAAAACCCATACCATTACATGTAACAATATGAATAAATCTCAAAAATATACTATTAAGGGAAAAAATCCAGACACCAAGGAATATGTATTAGATGATTCTATTTATGTGAAGCTCAAAAACAAATCTAGGGACTAAAATCAGAATTGTGGTAACCTTGGAGCAGAGCAGGATATTGCCTGGAAGGGAACACAAGGGATTTCTGGGGTGCTGGTGATGTGGTTTTTGTTGATCTGGGTGGTGGTTACATACATATGTTCACAGCATGTTATATTTCAATAAAAAGTATATTAAAATGTCAAGAAAAAACAAATTGGTGGAGCACAGTGGCCCATACCTGTAATCCCAGCCCTTTGGGAGGCTGAGGAAGGAGGATCATTTGAGCTCGGGTTTTGGAGGCTGCAGGGAGCTATAATCACACCACTGCACTCCAGCCTAGGCAGCAGAGTGAGACCCTATCTCTAAAAAAATAAATTAAATTAAATCTTATCTTTTAGAGATTTGGACCGAAATAGGTATAGATGACACCTATTATCATCATTCAAATGATGACTGGGGTTTGCTTCAAAATATCAGGGGCAGGATTCTTCTAAGTGAAGTATCACAAGAGTGGAAAAACAAACACCACATGCACTCACCATTAAATTGGTACTAATCGATCAAAACTTACGTGCACATATGAAAGTAACATCTATCAGGTGTTGGGCAGGTAGGAGGGGGGAGGAGGGGATGGGTAAACTCACACCTAACGGTGCGATGTGCCCTGTCTGGGGGATGGGCACACTTGTAGCTCTGACTCAGGCAGTGCAAAGGCAATTTATGTATCCAAAGCATTTGTATCCATGATATTCTGAAATTAAAATGTGTGTGTGTGGGTGGGTGTGTGTATGTATGTGTGTGTGTGTATATATATATATATATATATATATATATATATATATGGCAGGGAGTAGAGGAAAGGGGAAGGGAACACAGTGCTAACCAGGGATTCATAACTGCTCAGTTCACAGGTTCATTTTAATATTCACTTTATTTTTAGGTTTGAACATTTCCAGAGCAAAAACAGAATAATTCTATACACGGTGAGTATATAGAATTGGAGGCAGGCCAGAAGGGTCCTAGGCAACACGAGAGGAGGGTGGTGGACATTCTTGGCACTCCTCGAAGGGAACTCCCCCAGGCTGATTGGTTGATGGACAGAGCATGGGGGCAGAAGGAAAGGGAGAGATGCAAGAGAAAGCACCAGGTGACCAGGTGATGCCAACTCCTAAACAGGCTTAGACTGACAGGGTCAGGAATAACTTGGCAGGGGCAACGGTGCAGCAGTGGTGAGTCATGATTAACAGCCCCGGGAGATTATCCAGGTGGAACAGTTCAGGAGGCAGACAATCAGCAGCTGTGGGAGTCTAAAACCCAAAAATGCCTGGTTAGAGAAATAAGTTTGAATTACCAATCGATTTATGGTATTTAAAGTCATTGCAGTTGATAAGTGTCTGAGGAAGAAGGTGTGAAGAAGACCAAGCCCCAAAGTATATCAAGAGACTGAGCATGAGAATGAAGCTGCAGAAAGACCCAGAGGAAGCCAAGCAGATGCTTTTGGAGCCCTCAGTCCACTGCGCAAAGCGGCACCTGAGGCCCAGGAAGGTGAAGGCTGAGCAGAACCTGTCAGCAACCTTGACAAGAGCTATTTGGATGGAGGGTGGAAGGAGACATCGGGACAGAGCCCTCTGAGAGGGGCACTACCCGAGGGAGATGTAAGTTCTAGTGCAGGGCAGATTCTGAAGATGACTGTATGCTGATGGCAATGGCCAGGGACCGGGAGGAAAGGGCAGGAGGGCATAGAGGGGTTGGGCCTCTCCCACAGGATCTGGCACCTTGTACTTCTTTGGCCTTCTTACCACTGGGATAGCTAAATATTTAAGCTATGAAGAAGTCCAAGAGCAAGTCTGACCTGTTCCTGACTCTATCCCAACATCTGGCATGGGGTCTGGAACACTGTGGATATCCCATTAATGTGTGTTACTCAAGTGAACTGAAGACCTTAAACTTTGCTGAGGAAGGTCCTGGGAATATGGGCAAACTCACCTAAAGTCAGGATGTCACAGCCCAAAGTCTGGATATTTCTGCAGCCTGGCCACCCTAAAGTCCCAACCTTGAGCTTCTCCACCCCTGAACCTCCTGGTGCCTCTGGCGAGGCCTGGGACATACCGGCTCAGCCTGGTTGAGCCTTTATCCCAGGCGGACTGGGCCCCTGCCTTGGATGAATACCAACATCTTCACAAGAGAACTTTGCCAGCCACTCCGCCACCAGGTGCCAAGTAAAAGGGAAAGAAGAACTCCTGCCTGCACCTAACACTGGGCGTGTGCTACCCCCTTACCTGCAATTACACTGTCAGATTAGGAATGAATCAGAAGCGCCAGAATGACAAGGTCAGTACCTAGAAAGCCACAAGCTTATCCTACAGACAGGCGTAGATATATACACATTAAGTCCGTGTGCCACCCCTTATCATCCTACTGAGGCTACACTCCTCCTGGACTGTAAACTCGATGTGGTGTCTGAGAAACACACTGGGAAGTTAGTCAAGACCGCCACCCCCAGGCCCCCCATGTGCAGCCTCTGCCACTGGAGGCTCCAGGTCCAGGTGGTATGCCCAGGCCCTAGCTCCAGGGTCCCAAATTCCCAAGCATGTGTTCAGGGCCCCACCTGCTCAGGCGTTCTCAGCCTGGCTCCCAGTTGGGCACCTTATATTTGGGCAGCAGCTCCAGGGCCCCCAGCCAGGAGGTGAAGGAGCACTGGGCTGGCTGTGCAGAGAGGTTGAAGCACCTGACAGGCTCTGGCCACACTGGAGGTGGTGGAGACAGTTCTCCTGGAGGTGGAGGACACCCTCCTTCTGCAATCTAGCTTAGCAGGTAGACATACGGCCGACCCGGACTCATGCCCTGCTCTACCAGGACCAGGTGCCCCAACACTCGGATGGCTGACCCCAGGGCAATAAGAACACTTCCCGGTGATCCCTCCTGGGATGTTTTCTGAACCTTCTTTCTCACTCAGCCACACACCGTGATCACTGTGAGGGGACCCACATAGCTCCCGGGAGTGGGGCTGCCACTGCCCGTCTCCAGGTATCACAGAACTCATCTGGGGCAGCCCTGCCCTCCTTGCCCAGGGAGGCCAGAGGGAAAGGCCATGGAACTGCTGGAATGGAAAGGTGAGGGCACCTGCTTCCTCGTCCTCAGGAAAAGACACAAATGCCCAAGAAACTGGCCTCTGCCCATCCCACCTGTCTCACTTTGCCCTTCCCTTCTCTCCCAATATCGGGGTTTGCTCAGAGTAGCTATACTTTGTAAAAATAGGATAGAAAATCATTAACAGGCCTAAGACCATGCAAGACAAACCTTAAACCATATCTACAGGTCATCAATTTACTTAACAGATCACTTTAGTCTGACTATATGTCTGGCGGTTGTCTCTGATTAACAGATGTCCTTACCTTAAAACATTCCAAGCCTTTAGACAAAGCTTCATTTCTTTTTTTTTTTTTTTTTTTTTGAGACAGAGTTTCACTCCGTTGCCCTGAGTAGTGTGCTGTGGTGTCAGCCTAGCTCACAGCAACCTTAAACTCCTGGGCCCAAGCAATCCTTCTGCCTCAGCCTCCCAAGTAGCTGGGACTACAGGCATGCGCCACCATGCCCGGCTAATTTTTTCTATATATTTTTAGCTGTCCAAATCATTTCTTTCTATTTTTAGTAGATACGGGGTCTCACTCTTGCTCAGGCTGGTCTCGAACTCCTGACCTCGAGCTATCCACCTGCCTTGGCCTCCCAGAGTGCTAGGATTACAGGCGTGAGCCACTGCGCCTGGCCTAAAGCTTCGTTTCTTTAACCAATCACAAATCAAAGAATCTTTAAACCCACCTATAATCTATAAGCCCCGGCTTTGAGATGTCCTGCCTTGTTTTTTTTTTTTTCTTGAGACAGAGTTTCGCTCTTTCGCCCGGGCTAGAGTGAGTGCCATAGCGTCACCCTAGCTCACAGCAACCTCAAACTCCTGGGCTCAAGCAATCCTCCTGCCTCAGCCTCCCGAGTAGCTGGGACTACAGGCATGTGCCACCATGCCCAACTAATTTTTTCTATTTTTAGTAGAGACTGGGTCTCGCTCTTGCTCAGGCTGGTCTCAAACTCCTGAGCTCAAGTGATCCTCCCGCCTTTGCCTCCCAGAGTGCTAGGATTATAGGCGCCAGCCACCACCCCCTGGCCTGATTTATGACTTTACATGTAATTCCTGTCTCCCTGACATATATAAAACCAACCTGTAACCCAAGCACAGCAAGACCACTTGCTCAAGGCTTCTTGTGTGTGGCTCTCCGGGCCGTGGTCACACATATTTGGCTCAGAATAAACCTCTTTATATTGTTTTAAAGAGTTTGGGTTCTTTTCTATTGACAGCTGGTGGGTGTGAGGGTGGCAAGACCAGCAAAGAAGCCTTTCCGGTGATCTCGATGAGAGCTTGGGCAGCTCCAACAAAGGGATGTGTCACTGGAGAAGGGGACTTGGAGGTGAGTACCACAGATCTTGTGAGAACAGGCAGACACTGGGCTCGCTGGGGAACACTCTCTGAGATTAAAAAAAAAAAAAAGTCATAGGAAGGAGCCCACACACTGGTGGAGAGAATGATGAGCTTAACCCCGCGGCACCCTTTCCCATCTCTCTGCAGACAACTTGACAACAAATAGAAGTGCCCAGCCGTGGCTTCTGGACAGGAGCAACGTCAGTGAAAGCTACTGAAGGGCTCAGAAGAGACTTGAACAATGGTAAGATAGATCACATTCTTCATAAATATATAAATACTCTCTAAATGAATACAATTGACCCTTAAGCAACACAAGTTTGAAATGCACGTATCCACTTATATGCAGATTTTCTTCTGCCTCTGCCACCCCTGAGAAGAAAAGACCAAACCCTCCTCCTCCTCCTCCTCCTCCTCCTCCTCCTCCTCCTCCTCCTCCTCCTCCTCCTCCCCCTTAGCCTACTCAACATGAAGATAATGAGGATGAGGCAGATTGTGGGCGGCCGGGCGGTTGACCCAAGGGGCCTTGGAGCCGATTTAGGCCTCTCGCCTCGGTTTCAGCGTTGCAGCCGCCATGGCCAGTCAGTCGCAGGGGATCCAGCAGCTGCTCCAGGCCGAGAAGTGGGCCGCCAAGAAGGTGTCCGAGGCCCGCAAGCGAAAGAACCAGAGGTTGAAGCAGGCCAAAGAAGAGGCTCAGGCTGAAATTGAACAGTACCGCCTGCAGAGGGAGAAGGAGTTCAAGGCCAAGGAAGCTGCGGCACAGGGATCTCATGGCAGTTGCAGCACTGAAGTGGAGAAGGAGACCCAGGAGAAGATGACCATCCTCCAGACCTACTTCCGTCAGAACAGAGATGAAGTCTTGGATAACCTCTTGGCCTTTGTCTGCGTCATCCGGCCAGAAATCCATGAAAACTACCGCATTAATGGATAGGAGGAGAAGAAAGAAGCGCCCGTTCCATGAATTGGCATTTTAGATGCCCACATGGAATAAGAAGTTTTAGCAAAACTCAAGTTACGTTCTTATGAAAGGCATTAAATTATTTCTGTATATTATATAGTAGATTCCTTCACTTTTTGGCGAGTAGCAAATCTAGCTTCCTTGTACAGACCTAGAGCTCATCTAAAGATTTCATCTTTTTACCTATTTCTTAGAAATTTAGTAGGTATACATTATCTGTTTTCCTATGCCTTTTAGCTCAGTTACCATATATATCAATGTTGACTTTTTCTTTCTTAGATCTAGTAAAAAACAAA
>CM052436.1:133263711-133284045 GCA_028533085.1 Varecia variegata | reverse complement strand
GGGACCGTGCTCCGAATGCACTCTGTTCAGGCCCGTAAAAAGGCTCTGGCCACCTGTTCCTCCCACCTGACAGCTGTCTCCCTCTTCTACGGGGCAGCCATGTTCATCTACCTGAGGCCTAGGCGCTACCGGGCCCCTGGCCACGACAAGGTGGTCTCTGTCTTCTACACAGTCCTTACTCCTGTGCTCAACCCCCTCATTTACAGCTTGAGGAACCATGAGGTGATGGGGGCACTGAGGAAGGGGCTGGACCGCTGTAAGATTGGCAGCCAGCACTGAACCCCAGGGCATCGGTGCCTGGCTCTGCCAGCTCTTGAATGTGTAGTATTGGTAAGTCACTCACCTTTTGTGAGTGCCTGTTTCCATTCACCTGTTTATGGTCATTGGGTTATTTATAGTTTTCAGCCATTACAAGTAAAGCCATTATGAATATTCTCATTAAAAAAATGAGAATCATGAAATATGCCCCACCTCTCTGGGATTTTGTCAAGATCACAACATGTAAAAGTGAAGCCCCATGAAGAAGCAATGCATTGCTATTATAATCATTGATTATTCATAGCATCCTTGAACTAAATTTACTCTATTTCCTAATTCTTTTTGGCAATAGCTGTCTTTCATTGAGTGCTTACTAAGTTCTGGGCACTGTCCTGTTTTCTTTACATATCTTCTGTATTACTTAACTGATGACTCAGGCTAATAAATATGAATGTCTTAAATGGAAGCATTCTAGAAATTGAGTCTCTGCAATTCTTTTTGGATAGTTCTTAGCCTTCTCCCATTAGAGGCTTTATAAAACCTTTTTTTTTTTTTTTTTTTGAGACAGAGTCTCGCTCTGTTGCCCGGGCTAGAGTGAGTGCCGTGGCGTCAGCCTAGCTCACAGCAACCTCAAACTCCTGGGCTAAAGCAATCCTATTGCCTCAGCCTCCAGAGCAGCTGGGACTACAGGCATGCGCCACCATGCCCAGCTAATTTTTGCTATGTATTTT
This sequence comes from Varecia variegata, assembly GCA_028533085.1. Classification (NCBI taxonomy): domain Eukaryota; kingdom Metazoa; phylum Chordata; class Mammalia; order Primates; family Lemuridae; genus Varecia; species Varecia variegata. The sequence goes on along the minus strand of CM052436.1, from coordinate 133,283,056 downwards.
TAGTTGTCCAGCTAATTTCTTTCTACTTTTTTTTTTTAGTAGAGACGGGGTCTTGCTCTTGCTCAGGCTGGTCTCGAACTCCTGAGCTCAAACAATCCGCCCGCCTCGGCCTCCCAAGTGCTAGGATTACAGGCGTGAGGCACCGCGCCCGGCCTTATAAAACCTTTTTTAAAGAAATAAAACCATATATCTGCAGTTTAGAAGTTATCCCGGTCAGGTAAAATCTTGTTTATTTGTATATTACCAGCACCTGATCCTGTGCCTTATAAACAGCAGTTGCTCAATAAAACATTTGTTGAATGAATGCAAGAAGAAAGCAACAAATGAACTCATATATGTGAAAGCATTTTTAAGGCACTGTTCACAAACCAAATCTGCTTTAGCAGCTGAGATTCATTTCAGTACTTCAAGTTCTGCAAGTGTAAAACTATATCTGTCTTAGAGGTTAAAGATTGGAACAGAAATAAAGACAGAAATTGAGCCATTATTTTATAACTTATATATCAGTCAGGGTCCAGTAGGGAATAAAACCACATCAGTTATTTTAACAGAGAAAATTTAATGTGAGGAATTGCTGGCCAGGTGTGGTGGCTGATGCCTGTAATCCCAGAACTTTGGGAGACCAAGGGGGAAGGGCTGCTTGAGGCCAGGACTTTGAGACCAGCCTGGGTAACATAGCAAGACCCCGTCTCTAAAAAGAAATAAAAAAAAAATTATCCCAGCATGGTGGTATGCACCTGTAGTCCTAGCTATTCTGGAGGCTGAGGCAGGAGAGTGGCTTGAGCCTAGGAATTTGAGGTTACAGTGAGCTATGATCAGGCCACTGCACTCCAACCTGGTGACATAGTGAGACTCTGTCTCTTAAAAAAAAAAAAAGAGTTGCTAACCAGATATTGGAGAACTGAATGGGCAAAACAAGAACACCAAGGATTGCAGAAGAAAAACTACAGCAAGAAGCTGCTATTTCTAGGCTGGGGGAAACAAAGGGAGAGGGTTAGGGTTACTAAAACCTGGATTCTTGGAGCCCGAATGTCTGAGGAGTGGGCAGCAACCACGTGGTGTTCAACCTCAGCAGGGGCCCTGTAGAAGTGCCTGCTTGACCTCTGAGGCCTGCCCCGCCTAACTTGTGGTGGTACGTGGCACCTCCAGAGCCCGGGGAAGAGGAGCAGCTTCAAAGCTGGGACCCAGACTTCTGAGAGGCGGCTGCTGTGTGTTTGGTTCTGACACTAGGAGTTCAGAGGAGGGTCTCCGGTCCCGACTGCTAAAGCACCAGGGCTAGTCCAGCTGGCGCCTGTTTCTCTCAGGGCAGAAGGAAACTGGTGTTGGGAGCGTGAAAATAAAATCTGCAAAGTGGAACCAACTTCCAGGATGAAAAAACATAGCTGGGATGATTTTGATAGGAAAAACAGGAAGTCATGAGAAGTTAGTTTCTATTCCCTCTTCCTGGCTTACAGTTTCCTTCTACTGATCCTATGGGCAGATCCTAATGGGAATCTTGACAACAAAGCAGCCCTAGCATTGCGAATCAGAGCATGGAACTGTGGGTTTGGGGCTGAGGCAATAGCTTGAAAACTGGCAGAGTCCATTCCTTTGGCCATTCAACATCCACATACACCATTTTACCCATATGTGAGCTTCCATTAAACAGCAACGAGATTTTGCTTTTGCCTAAGAATGTGTAACTATGCACACATGCTGTCATGGCGTCCTTCTGTGGGCAATGTTAGTTATACCTCACGATCAGTCACAATCTCATTTGAATGTTAGCCACCAACCAATAATAAGTACATAAAATAAGAGGAAGGAGGAGTGAGAAGGAAAAAATAGCTCACACATGTACATATGCACACCCTCCCAACACACCAATTGATCATGAAAACATAATTGATATTTATATCTTTCTTCTTCCACTTCCCATTCCCGATGTCCTTTTCTCCTGTCTTTTCAGGGTCTTTTTTCTGAACTGGCACTATAAATGGATTGGTGTCACAACTGAGGCCAATTGCTTCTGGGTGATAGAATGTTTATAGGACCAGTCCATTCCATAGACACAAGTCCATTGCTGCCCTTCTTTTGCTATGAAATCAGTTCTTTGATCAGAAGCAATGTTGTACAGAATGGCTCCATAGTATCCGAGACATTGGCTAAGTACCTAGCTGGTGGTGCTGTCAGAAGCATTATGGGCAAAGGAAGCAAATTAAAATCAAGAATTGATTTCTATTCCAGTGAGGTCAAATTGCTACCCTGTTCCTGATGAAAGGGATCCACTATAATCAACCTGCTACTAGGTGACTAGCTGATTTCCCAAAGGAAATTTGCTCCTTTTTTGGGCCCCAGAATGGGGTTCTGCTGATGGGAGATTAGCCCCTCAGTGGTAGTAGTAACCAGGTCAGCTGGATGAGGATACATCCATGTTGGTATGCATATGCATAACCTTTGTCCCTACAACCGTAACCACTTTGTCCCTGGCACAGCGAATGAGAGTTGTCCACAGAGCAAGACATTCTATGTAATGTTAAGATGATCAAGATCTCTGTAGACTATATTATGGAGCAGGAAAAATGATGTGGTCCTGAGACAAGACTGTAAGATGTGCCATTGGTCCTTGAAGACAAGCAGCCTGTTTTTAGTCTTTTTTGCAAATTGAGAGAAAAAAATAATTTTCCAGGTCAATAAGTTACATATCATTTGTTCCAGTAAAATGGCCACATCTGTAACAGTCACTGCAGTGAGAGTCACCACCTGATTAACTTTACAATAATGTGCAGTAATTTTCTAAAATCCATTCCCTTTTGTACAGGCCAAAAATGTGCATATTTCAAGTTTATGGCAGCACTAACACCTGCACTTCTCCTGGGGATGTGGTGTTGATTTTGGTTTACTGTCCTGATAGAGAAGAGAATTTCCTGAGCTTCCAAAACTTGTTCTTTCTACTGTAATGGAACAGCTCAGGGAGCCAATGTAGTGTTTGTACAAGTTTCTGCATATGTCTATTCCAAATATACATTAAGAATCTGGGAAATAACCACATGGCAGGTCTAAAAACTTACTTGGAGCACCGTGATTTAAACTTAGGCCTAAATGCCTCTTATTAGCTCATCACTGTAAGCTCTCACTTTAACTGGTGGACTACACCGGTGTTTTGGGTCACAAGGAATTAGTTAGTATCAATTTAGAGTCAGTCTAGAGAAAACTAAGCCCATCTGCATTCATATGGCCTGACTATCAGGACTCAAAACTAACGTCTCTACATCAACAAGACTTTGCTGTTTATACCAAGACATTCTTGCCCAGGAAGTTAAGGCCATGAATCAGAATATAACTTTGTTGTTAGCTTTATCTGAGAAATGGACTGTTCAATCAATCTCCTTTCCAGGACAACAGATGACTTAGTTTTCCAAATTCAGTTGCTTGTCAGACAACTGTTTTCTCATTAAGACTCTTCCAGAACTCACGTTCCTGGTGCCCACTGGTCCTGTTATATCACAGACTTTGGCCAGTTCTGGACAGATCCCTGTGTCGCAAGAGCCACTTCAAATTACTCAAATCCAGGTCCTAAAACTCTGTATATCTACCCTTGGTCTTTCCCTTTTGAAATACTACTAAGATGCTGTCAAGATGGTGTTTACCCTTACTATATAAGTAATAAACTTGGCCTTGTTTGATCAGCAGGTTTTTCCAGTGGTCTTTTTTTTGGAAAGTCAATTCCTAAAAGGTTTGGGTATTTTCTTTTCTCCTATGCATGGTTGCATGGTCACTCTAGCAAATAGCAGCAGATCCTTTGGGTGAAGGTTGAGAATGTTTGTAGTATGTATCTGTGGTAGTGCTGCAGGGTTCTTTAATTAGGAAGTTCCAGGTCTGTGAACTGACTTAGGTCTGGAAACTAGGTAAGAGGCCATGACTTACCCTTGTAATGATTTACGCCAGGTTTCTGTCTAGTAGATCTTGACTTTTTCCTAATACGTAGATCAAGGCTTCCCATTTCATTACAAAGGACACTGTGTTCCCTTAACTACCAACAAAGATCCTCAGGATCAACACATTCTACATACCAGTCGTCCCTGCCATACGTTATGACCATTGCATGCACCCTATTCTGGCAGTTCCCCACTGTCACCTGGCCCCTGTTACTCCAGTAATCTGTAATTCCCATTGAAATTAGGGAGGTCCCTCTTAGTGGCAGCATCTTGCCCCATCATACTTGGCCTACAGAGAACAGCCACCAAAGGGCTTTTTAAGGAGGCTGGTTCTCATAACTAATGTTTTCTCAATGACTCAGAGAGGATTTGGGCCTTTTCAGGGAATGTAGTATGGGGTGAGTGGGTTGCATATCATAAATTCATTCTAAAATTCCTACCTTGCTAAGCCTTTGAATTTATTTCTCTCATAATTACAAGGAAGTTTTAGCTTCAAAACTTCATTGAGTATAGCCACAATTGAGTCCAAATTCCAGTCAAATAACCAAGCAAACTCTTAGTCGGAATTTAGCCACTGGCACTTCACATTAATCACTATACATATCAGTAAGTTCATAGTTATATCATTTCCTCCTTGATCTAACACTCTTAAAATGCCTTCCTTGATATATTTCCCATTTTTTTGCAAGCATAGATTAGCAAAATCTTGTGATTCTTTTTGAAATATTAGCTGTTTTATCCCGGGACAGATTTTGTACTTGTCCCTTTGGAGCATACTTAGATCCAACACTAGCTAAGCATCCAGAGGCAACAAAGAAATGGTTTGGGTGGCTCTAGAGGAGAACAGGCATCCTTTTATTAATACGTGGCAACTGATCTAGGTGAGCTTATTACAGGGTCAACTCAAAAGTTTCAATTCTTTCCTATATTCATCTACATAAGGTCTGCCTTGGTCCCTTGTCCCTTTTTTATTGAGGTGAAATTCATGTAACATAAAATTAAAACTTACTTAAAGTGAACATTTCAGTGGCATTTAGTACATTCACAATCATGTGCAACCACCACCTCACTTCCAAAATTTTTCTATCACCCCAAAAGGAAACCCCATGGCCATTAAGCAGTGACTCCCCATTCTCTAATTCCCTCAGCCTTTGGCAACCCCAACCTGTTTTCTGTCTCTATGGATTTGCCTATTTTGGATATTGTACATAAATGGAGTTATACAATATGTGACCTTTTGTATCTGGCTTATTTCCCCTAGCATAATTTTTCAAGATTCATTACATCATAGCATGCATCAGTACTTCATACCTTTTATGGCTGAATAATATTTGATCATACGTATATACCACAATTTTTTACCCATTCATATGTTGATGAATATTGGGTCGTTTCCACCTTTTGGCTCTCATGAATAATGTTGATATGAACATTTGTGTACAAGTGTTTATTTGAGTACCTGTTTTCAATTCTTTTGAGAGTGAAATTGCTAGATCATATGATAATTCTATGTTTAACATTTTGAGGAACCATTAAACTTTTTCCATAGTGGCTACATCATTTTCCATTTTCACCAGCAACATGTGAGGATTTCTATTTCTTTTTTTTTTTAATTTTTGTCTAGAGCAATTTAATTTTGCTATAACATAGTGAAGGTAAATTATCGAATACATAAATTATTGAAAATGTATTTTTCCTGTTCCTTAGCCACGTGACATTAGCCCCAATCAGGCAGCTCATAACTATAGATGGATTATCAGTAATTTCCTCCTACCTCTAGAAAAATAGGGCTTAAACGAAAGTTATCTATTGGAGAAAATTAACGTATATAAAAAGATGATGTTAATGTTATTGATGTGCCTGTGTTCTGTTTGAATTTCTCCTTTTAATTTTGTGTCCACAGAACTTCCTGAACAATTTCCAGACAGCCAAAGAGTATCTGAGTGCTGCCACTGAGGATTCCAATTTGTCCATATCCTTGCTAACATTTGTTATTTTTCATTTTTGATTATAGCTTTCCTAGTGGGTGTGAAGTGGTATCTCATTGTGGTTTTGGTTTGCATTTCCCTGGTGATTAATGATGTTGAGCATCTTTTCATGTGCCTGTTGGCCACTTGTACATTTTTGTTGGAGAAATGTTGATTCCAGTCCTTTACCCATTTTAAAATTGGATTTTTGTTCTTTTCATGAGTTATAGGAGAGTTCTTTACATATTTTGGATACTATGCCTTTATCAGATATGTGATGTGCAAATATATTTTCCCATTCTGTGGGTCATCTTTTTTTTTTTTTTTTCGAGACAGAGTCTTGCTCTGTTGCCCAGGCTAGAGTGAGTGCCGTGGCGTCAGCCTAGCTCACAGCAACCTCAAACTCCTGGGCTCAAGCAATCCTCCTGCCTCAGCCTTCCAAGTAGCAGGGACTACAGGCATGTGCCACCATGCCTGGCTAATTTTTTCTCTCTATATTTTTAGTTGTCCAGATAATTTCTTTCTATTTTTAGAGACGAGGTCTCGCTCTTGCTCAGGCTGGTCTCAAAATCCTGAGCTCAAACGATCCTCCTGCCTCAGCCTCCCAGAATGCTAGGATTACAGGCGTGAGCCACCGCACCCGGCCCATCTTTTTATTTTTTGGACAGTGTCTTTTGATGCACAAAAGTTTAAAAATTTTTATGAAGTCCAATTTATCTATTTTTTTCTTGCTTGTGCTTTTGATGTCATAACTAAGACTCCACTGTCAAAGCCAAGGTCATGAAGATTGATCTATGGTTTTCTTCTAAGATTCTTATGTTTAATTCATTAAATCCTGTTGAGTTAGCTGTTGTAAATGGTATGAGATAGAGGTTCAACTTTATTCTTTTTGCACCTGGATATCCAACTGTCCCAGCATTTGTTGAAAAGACAGCCCTTTTCCCATTGAGAGGTCTTACCATCGTTGTCAAAAATAAGTGGGTTATAGATGTGTGGGTTTATTTCTAGATTCTAAATTCTATTTCATGGTGCAATATATATATCCCTATGCTACCACCACATTGTTTTGATTACTATATCTTTGTAGCAAGTTTTGAAATCGGGAAGTGTGAGTCTTCCAATTTGGTTCTTCTTTTTTGATATTGTTTTGGCTATTTGAGCCTCTTTGCAATTTTACATGAATCTGAGGATTGGCTTTTCTATTTCTGAAGAAAAGGACATTGAAATTTTGACAGCAACTGCATTTCATCTGTATATTACTTTGGGTAGTTTTGCCATCTTAACTATATGAAATCTCCCAATTTCTGAACACAGGATGTTTTTCCATCTATTTAGATCTTTAATTTCTTCCAGCAGTGTTTTGTAGTTTTCAGTGTACAAGTCTTTCACCTCCTTGGTAAAGTTTTTTTTTAGGTATTTTATTTTTTTGTCTGCGTTTGTAAATGGAATTGTTTTCTTAATATCCCTTTTGGATTGTTCATTGCTGGCATATAGAATTATGACTGATTTTTTAATGTTATTATTTTTAATTGACAAATCCTATTTGTATACATTTATGGGATACAATGTTATGTTTTGATATATGTACACAATGTGGGATGATTAAATCAAGCTAATCAACATATCCATCACTTCACTTACCTATCATTTTTTATGGCGAGACATTTGAAATTTACTCTCTTAGTTAATTTGAGATACACAGTACATTTTTATTGACTATACTCACCCTGATGTACAATACATCTCAAAACTTATTGCTCCTGTCTACCTGAAACTTCGTACCCTTTGACTAACAACTCCCCATCCCTTTCTTCCTGCCCTTTCCCCAGCCTCCGGTAACCGTCATTCTACTATCTATTTCTATGAGTTTGACTTTTTTAGATTTCACATGTAAGTGAGATTCTATAGTACTTGTCTTTCTGGGCCTGGCTTATTTCACTTAGCAAACGTTCATCCATGTCATCACAAATAACAGAATTCTCTTCTTTTTAAAAGGCTGATTAGTATTCCATTGTGCAAATATATCACATTTTCTTTATCCATTCCATCTGTTGATGGGCACTTAGATTCCTTCCACATCTTGGCCATTGTGAATAATGCTGCAATAAACATGAGTGCAAATATCCCTTTAACATATTGATTTCAATTCCTTTGAATATATACCCAAAAGTGGGATTGCTGAATCACATGGCAAGTTTTAATTTCAGTTTTTTTTTTTGAGGAGTCTCCATACACTTTTCCATAATGGCTATACTAATTTACATTCCCACAAACAATGTACAAGAGTTCTCTTTTCTCCACATTTTCATTAACATTTTAATCTTTTCAATAAAAGCCATTCTAAAAGATATAAGGTGATATTTTATTGTGGTTTTAATTTGCATTTCCCTCATGATTAGTGATGTTGAGCATTTTTTCATGTACCCATCGTCCATTTGTATAATATATCTTCTTTTGAGAAATGTCTATTCAGGTCCTTTGCAGATTTTTAAATTGGCTTATTTGTTTTCTTACTATTGAGTTGTTTGAGTTCCTTATATGTTTTGGATATCAACCCCTCATATATATGGTTTGCAAATATTTTCCTCCAGTCTGTGTTGTCTCTTCACTTTGTTAATTGTTTCCTTTGCTATGCAGTAGCTTTTTGGTTTGATGCAATCTTATTTGTCTATTTTTGCTTTTGTTGACTGTGTCATCTGGATCATATCAAAAAATCATTGCCCAGACTTATGTCATGGAATTTCCTCCTACGTTTCTACTAGTTTTACAGTTTCAGGTTTTACATTTAAGTCTGTTATCTATTTTGAGTTGATTTTTATAGATGGTGTGCATCAAGGGTCCATTTTCATTTTTCTGTATATGGATATCCAGTTTTCCCAATACCATTTATTGAAGAAACTTTCTTTACCTCACTGATTATTAAAAACCAGTTTACTGTAAATGCATGGGTTTATTTATGGGTTTTCTATACTGTTCCATTAGTTGGTGTGTCTGTTATTATGCCTGTACCATGCTGTTTTGATTGCAATCCCTCTATAATATGTGAATGTGATGCCTCCAGCTTTGTTCTTTTTGCTCAAGATTGTTTTGGCTATTTGTTTTCTTTTGGATTTAATGTAAGGATTATTTTTTCTTTTTCTGTGGAAAAAAACCTTTGGAATTTTGATAGGGACTGCATTGAATCTGTAGATTGCTTTGGGTAGTATGGACATTTTAACAGTATTAATTCTTCTCATCCAGAATACGGAATTTTTTTCTTTATTTTTGTTTTCTTTTTATTTTATCAGTGTTTTATAGTTTTTAGTATACAGACTTTCACGTCCTTTGTTTAATTTATACCTAAGCATTTTTTAATTGTTGCTGTTATAAATGGGATTTTTTTAGTTCTTTTTTTTTTTGGATATTACATTATTAGCATATAGAAACACCGCTGATTTTTAATGTTTATTTTGTATCCTGAAACTTTAGTGAATTAATTTATCAGTCCTAACAGTTTTTTGGTGGAGTCTTTAGCATTTTCTAGGTGTAAGATCATGTTATCAGCAAAGAGAGACAGTTTTACTTCTTCCTTTCCTATTAGGATGCCTTTTACTTTTCTTGCCTAATTGTTCTGGCTAGGACTTCCAGTACTATGTTGAATAGAAGTGGTGAGACTGGGCATCTTTGTCTTGTCCCTGATCTTAGAGGAAAAGCTTTCAACTTTCCACCATTGAGTATGATGTTAGCTATGGGTTTGTCATACATGACCTATGTTGTGTTGAAGTGCATTTCCGCCATACCTTATTTGTTGAGAGTTTTTATCATGAAGGGGTGTTAAATTTTGTCAAATGCTTTTTCTGCATATATTGAGATGACCATATGGATTTTATCCTTAATTTTGTTAATGCAGTGTATCACATTTATGTATTCATATATGTTGAAATATCCTTGCATCCCAGGAATAAATCTTGATTATGATGAATGATTCTTTTAATGTGTTGTTGAATTTGGTTTGCTAATAATTTTTTGAAGATTTTTACATCCATGTTCATCTGGGATATTGGCCTGTACTTCTCTTTTAGTGTTCGTGTCTGTTTTTGATTTCAGGGCCTCATAAAATGGGTTTGGAAGTATTTTTTAGGAAGAATTGAGAATAATTGGTATTAGCTCTTCTTTGAATATTTGATAGAATTCAGCAGTGAAGCTGTCTGTTGCTGGACTTTTCTCTGGTAGGAGACTTTTCATTACTGATTCAATCTCCTCATGCATTATTGGTCTGTTTAAACTTCCTGTATTTTCATGATTCAGTCTTGGTAGGTTGTATGGGTCTAGAAATTTGTCCCTTTCTTCTAGATTATCAAATTTGTTGGTTTATAATTTTTGTAGTAGTTTATTTTGATTCTTTGTTTTTCTGTGGTACCTATTATAATGTCTCCTCTTTCATTTTTTATTTTATTTATTCAATTCTCACTTTTTTCTAGTTATTCTAGCTTAAGATTTGTCAAATTTATTTATCCTTTCAAAAAACCAACTCTTACTTTTTGTTCTCTGGCTCAACTCCCTCTTGACACCAATGGGTCTTAGATTTGGTCTTTTGAGTTAATTTTCTATATCTCATAGGCAATCTTTATTCCTTTTTATTGTTTTTTATTTTTTTCCCTCTGATTATATTTTCAAATAACCTGTCTTTGATCTCACTGATTCTTTTCCCTGCTTAATCCTTTCTGCTGGTTAAGAGTCTTTGATGAATATGTCAGTACAGCAAATGTATTTCTCAGTTCCAAGATTTCTATTTGATTTTTTTCATTATTTCACACTCTTTGTTACATTCCTGTGATAAATTTCTGAATTGCTTCTCCTTTGGCTCATTTAGAGAGCAGAGTTTCCAGGACTGGGGATGGTAGTCCTACCTCCCCCTTTTGTCTTTGGCTGTCCTCAGGGGTATTTCTCCCTTCAGGCACTCATGATGCTTTCCATGGTTTGAGGCAGAGAGGGATCTCCTGTCAGGTTACCCAGTATGGTGGGAAGCTAGTTGTCCACCTCAATCTCACTTTTTCCATTGTAGAAACTGAGTCAGGGGAAATTTTCCATGGACTTGGTACTGGGCAGATTGGGGGAAAGGGCATCATGAATATGAAAGCCCAATTCTCTTACTGTTTGCTTAGAGTTTTTTCACTTCTCTGTCACCCTGGGAACTATCTTCTCCTCATATTTGAGTTTTGGGATATCCTGGCCTGTTTGGCTCATTTTTAAAATTTCTATGTCTTTATTGATAGTCTTTATTTATTCATACATTGTCCTACTTTTCTTTAGTTTTTTGTCCATAGTTTTCTTCAGGTCTTTGAGAATATTTAAGTCAGCTGATATAAAGTCTTCATCTACTCTGGGAGGCCAAGGCGGGAGGATTGCTCAAGGTCAGGAGTTTGAGACCAGCCTGAGCAAGAGTGAGACCCTGTCTCTACTAAAAATAGAAAGAAATGATCTGGACAGCTAAAAATATATATACAAAAAAATTAGTCGGGCATGGTGGCACATACCTGTAGTCCCAGCTACTCGGGAGGCTGAGGCAGAAGGATTGCTTGAGCCCAGGAGTTTGAGGTTGCTGTGAGCTAGGCTGATGCCATGGCACTCTAGCCCGGGCAACAGAGTGAGACTCTGTCTCAAAAAAAAAAAAAAAAAAGAAAAAAAAAAAGAAAAAAAAAAAGTCTTCATCTAGTAAGTCTAATGTCTCTGCTTCCTCAGAGGCAGTTCTGTTAATTTCTTCTGTGAATGGGCCACAATTTCTTAGTTATTTTCACGCTTTGTAATTTTTTTTGTTGAAAATTGGACATTTTGAATATTATAATATAGTGACTGTAAATCAGATTCTTCCCCCTCTTGTTTGTTTCTGCAGGCTGCAGTTATTTGTTTGTTTAGTAAGTTTTCTAAACTATTTTTCTAAAGTATGTATTTTCATCTCACTTTTAGGCTTTGGAAAGAATGGAAGTCAGTAGCGCTAATAACTACAATCCTTAGGACCTATCATGGGGAGATGACTTTCAATTGTCCATTTAATTTTATTCTCACAATAAACATTTTGTGGTGAACATCATCATTCCCATTTTACAGATGAGGAAACTGGGACTCAGATTAGTTAAGTCTCTTGCCCAAGGTCAAATCTAAATAAGATTCCCACCCAGCTTTGTCTGAGTTCAAGGCCAAGGCCAAAGGTGCTAGGCTACCTTTATTTTTGGAAATTTCTTAATATGAGAGAAGCCCATTTGAGTGTGAGCTGACAGAGTGGGCAGGAGATGGTCAGTGCCAAGGACAGATGACTTCTTGGTCATAGTAGAGTATGTTTCTTATATGCTTGATCTCTTGGTGACTGTGATGAATGCCAGTGGAATCAAGCTCTGAGCAAGAAGGGTCAGTGTGGCCTTGGATGGAAGCCTCTTCATGCTGCCCAGGTAATTGGAAGAGGCAAAAAGATGACCTTTGACTTCACCTATATATATAATTTAATGGCTGTCCCACGCTGGTTCATAAGACATACAAAAGCCAACATTTCCCATTTCTTTTTGGAATGGAGGGAAAGCCAATTCTTCCCAGATTGACCCATAGAAACCCTCACTCCCTAGTTTTCCTCTGCACCCTCTCCTGGGAAAGAGTTTGTTTGTTGGAGCAGCTGAGATGAGCAGAGAACTTTGCAGGAGGCTGTCTTCCCTTGGAGGTTTAATTGCCAGAGACTGGGGACAGAGGTGGTAGAGGAGGGGTCTCTTAGGATTTGTGAGAACAGAAACAACTTTCCTTAGTCACAGCAGAGGGGAGAACAACGGGTGGGAATGAAGGGGGGCAGGGAATAAAGCCAATCAGCAGGTGCTGGCTAGGCCTGGTGAGGGGGCTCCTCCACAGGTGAGAGGCTTGAGCTGGCTCCCCGAGAGAGGCGTCCTCCGGGTCCAGCCTGCTCTTACCCTGCTCTCCTTTTGGATGAGGGATGGATGTTCTCTCTGGGATGATTAAGGCTTTTACTTAACTCCTATTGATTCTGCCACGATTTTAAAATGGAATTTTCCCTTCTAGATCTTTCTGTTGTTCCTTCTCTCAGAACCTATTTTCTTTCCATTTTAGCCAATCTTAGGGCATTTCTTCAAAGCCTTTCACAGGCATCATGGAAGGCATTGGGCATTTCCTGCCTGTGGATGGAAGGTGCCCCAAGCACCTCAGCCAATTCCTATTTTCACCGGGTGGGAGAGAATTCTAGAGTTGCTCTGACCACAAGAGCCTTTCTTTCTCCTGCAAATCTCTCTTCTCTGCCTTTTCTAGGTCCCTCCTGTTTCCATGTCAGGCTCATTTTCTTCAAAGAGATGGGGGTTCACCTGCTGCCCTGCAGTGAGAGAGACCACTTTGCAGACCTAACTTCCTGACCAGTGCGGCTGCCCCTGGGTGTGGGGGAGTCTGTTCACACAGGACAGACAGCTCCAGGATACAGCTCCGGTTGAGACGCTGCCCTCCTGGTTCCCAGCCTTTCCCTGAGTCCTTGGTTCTGTGGTTTCAGGTAATGCTCTTTCTCTTTGTCCCTTGCATTTCCTCCCTCTGTTATCAAATGCTTGACAATGTTTGTTCACCCCACAGCTATTCCTGCCATTTTTTTGTTTACTATTTCTCTTTTTTTTTTTTTTTTTGAGACAGAGTCTCGTTCTGTTGCCCGGGCTAGAGTGAGTGCCGTGGCGTTAGCCTAGCTCACAGCAACCTCAAACTCCTGGGCTCAAGCAATCCTCCTGCCTCAGCCTCCCGAGTCGCTGGGACTACAGGCATGTGCCACCATGCCTGGCTAATTTTTTCTATATATTTTTAGTTGTTTGGCTAATTTCTATTTTTTAGTAGAGACGGGGTCTCACTCTTGCTCAGGCTGGTCTCAAACTCCTGACCTCAAGCAATCCTCCCACCTTGGCCTCCCAGAGTGCTAGGATTATAGGTGTGAGCCACCGCGCCCGGCCTTGTTTACTATTTCTCTTGAGGTACAGAATTCTTGTGTGGTTAGATTTGTCTTCTAAAATATTGTTGTTTTTTTAAAATTCTTTATTCTGTGGGAAGGGAACTAGAGAATAACTGAGGGGTTGTCCCCTCCGACCCAGCTGTTTTAGAGGTGGGGAGACTGGGATCCAGGAGGGGAGTGACTTCTTTAGGAAGGTTTTAGGAAGCTGGCATGATTTGGTCTTCTCAAGTCTAGGGAGGGTTGAACAATGGCTGGATTCCCTGAAACTGGCATGTGTCATTCTGGTCGCCTCAGGGTAGTGGAGTGTTATCTTTCCCTGAGGATATCTGGTTGTCAGATTTTGTCTAAAGTACACTGGTGAAATCCACTCCAGCCACCTACCACACCCACCTACATTTCTAACTCCTAGAAACAAGTTTCTGCTTGCTGTTCCCCTACCTCCCATATAGATTTTTTTCTGTTTTCGTGTTCTCTTATACCCCTTCTTCTTGAAGGAGTACATAGTCAGGGCCCTGCTCTTATCTGGAAAAACTTGCCTCGGTGTGTCTGCTCCCTTCTGTGCAGTTTTCTTTCTCTGTAAGAAACTTCTCCTGTGGGTCTGACTTCTTTCTGCTACAGGGCTCTCCAACAAAATTCCCAGGTGTGCATCTGCAGGAATCTCTCATGTATAGCCTAGGGCTTTGGCAAGGTCTGATCTGAAGGGTTTGGGAAAGTATATGTGTTGTAGCCACCTGGTAAGCCTTTGTCAGGAGAAATTTGCATCTCAAGTGGTAGCAAGAGCTTAGATTATACTAGAGTGGGGCTTCCTTCATTAGCAAAGATTAATTCATCTGACCAATTGATTTAAGGGGTTATTGAAAACCAATCAATGCATCTGATAAGAGTCAGAGTAAACAGTGTCCAAGTTCCCTTTCAACCCAGAAATTCTGATTTCCTACACAAAGTGCTTTCAAAAAATAATTCCTCCCTTTTTACATTCTTCTGGTTATGTCTTTGTCCAAAGCTTAATAAGTGGTGGAGGTTGTAGATATCATAATAACCACCATGATGTATTGGATGCTTACTGTGCCTCAGGCCCTAGAGTAGGGACTTTTACATATAATGTCCTAGTTTATCCCCACAGTGCCATATGAGGAAATGTTCCCAACTCAATTATTACCCTAATTGTACAGACGATGAAACTGGGGCTCAGGATGGTTAGAGAAGGCACCAGGGTCACAGGGCCGATGGCTGTCTCCTGCCTGGGCCATCACAGCAGCTTGCCTGTAGTCTCTCCCCTACTCCACTCTCTGTCTCTGGTGAATAGTTTTAGACCCACTCCTTTGACAATGATCAACAACAGCCTCTGTTTGCTGACCCATTTCTGTGCAAACCAAGCATGTGCCTGGTTCTTTTGAACACATTAACTCATTTAATCTTCATAACCACCCTGGGAGGTGATTATTCTTGTCCTCATTTTGCAGATGGAATGAGAGGCTCAGTGAACACTTGCCCAAGGACAGAGAACTAATGATTGGTCAAACCCTAGCTCTTAGCCATGACCCAGTGACACACAGTCCTTCCCTCTTAGCCTGCGTTCAGGTCAGGTCCCCCCCACCCCCCGGCTCCCCTGTGGCCCTGCACAGCCGAGGGACCCGACTTGCCTCCCCATCACCACTGTGCTACCTGCTCTGCCTCAGGCTCTGCCTGGCAAACCCAATTCTCTCTGCTCGGCCTCCTGTATTTCAGTTCTCCGTCAGGATCTGGCGTAACCCCCTGGGCTCAGGAAGCCTCTCCTGATTCTGCCAAGCAGATGAAAATTTCCTCCCTGGAACCCTTAAGGGCAGGGAGGTTGTGCCCATGGCATCTCTCCTGAGTGCTACGTGCACTCAGGTGTGAATACACGGGGCACACAGAGACATGCACTCAAGGCCTTTGTGCCCCATGAACAAGACATATGGTTGGGGAAATTAGACATCCATTCTTGAAAATTTAAACAGCACTGCAAAGTAAATAACTTCAATTTAACAATAACAGGCAGCGTCTTTTCACTTTTTAAAGGAATATAATGAAACTATGGGCTTTCTGTCCAGAACTATGCACATAAACACCACATTTTCATATAATTTCAGGGTTCACAGACCCCCATATTAGGAACTTTTGATGTTCTATATGTCAACCAGGTAATACTTGGTCAATCAGCAACTTAGTGAGTCTGGACACCAAGTTCTGTACAAAAGAGGAGAGAAGATCAGTGAGGAAGAAGGGCTTGGTGAGGAACGAAGTTGGGAGTTTTGGGGGCAGGAGGATAGGGTCCCAAGAATGTGCCTCCTGGCATGGAGACCCATCTGCTTGTTCACTCTATCCCCACACTTAGCACAGTGCCTGGCATGTAACAGATGCTCGGCAAGTAACTGCTGGATGAATGGAGGACCAGGGAAGTCGTTCCAGGCAGACGGGATGATGTGAATGCCACCACAGAGTCTTGCTGGCAGAGGCATTCTGAGGGATGATGGGTGGACTTTGGTGTATTAACATGAAGAGGAAGGCTGGGACTGAATGGGCAGGCCTGGAATGTCTGCACCTGCTGAGTTTGGCCTTGCAGGCTCCAAGGACCCCTGGGCTGCCTGGAGTAGGCCAGGCTCTTGAACGTGGACATTTTATGCATAGGACAGTCCAGTGGGGAGCAAGTTGGGAAGAGTCAGGGAATGGCTCTGTCCAGATTGGAGGCAGCAGCCTGTGGGGCCCAGGGGCCAGGAGCAGCTATGAGAAGGGAACAGGAATCGCACAGGAGAGCAACAGGGGTTTGAATGCAGTCAGTCTGCTCCACAGCCCTTCCCAGGATGGGAAGAGCCAGAGGCTTGGCTCTCACAGCACCTGCAGTGTCCGGTTGGGAACAGGAGTGCTCCGTCCCTCCACCTGGCTGCCGGCTTCACTCAGGTACCCTTCCCTCCCTGCCCCTGTCCCAGGTGTGTGCCCTTCCTGAGCCTTCTCTCTCAGCGTCTTCATTCACCCTGCTTATGAGGTCTGCTCTCTCTGCCTCTGTCTCACTGTGTCTTTGTTTTACTATTTTCTGTATCTTCTGGGTAAAAACATTCCCAAAATGTTAATATTTTCCGTCTTTTATTTTTCTCCATTGTCTCATGTCTCTTTCTCTTGTCTCCTTTTCCTTGATGTTTTCCCATTACTCCTTTTATCTCTCCTCTCCTGTCCTATTGTTAATGTTTCTCCTCATTCCTCTCCTTTCAAAATTTTTATTTATTTATTTATTTTATTTTTAGAGATGGGGTTTTGCTCTGCCACTCAGGCTGGAGGGCAGTGGTGTGATCATACCTCACTGTAGCCTAACTCCCGGGCTCAAGTGATCCTCCTGCCTCAGCCTCCCAAAGTGTTGGGATTATAGGCATGAGCCACCGCACCTGGCCTCCTCTCCTTCCCAACCCCTTGCCCTCCTTCCCTCATGCCTCACTTGCACCTGTCCTGTTGCTTGGTGTCGCCGTCGTTCCCTAGGATGGGATTCTTGACGTGCTCCCAGGCGCTGTGACTGTGGTGTGTGTGCCTGGGTAGCTTTGGCAACGTAGGGATCCCCCACCTCACACCCCAGAGGTGACATTGAGAACAGTATCCAATCAATGTTACTTTTCTGTAAAAAAATATGTATTTATTGCTTTTACTTTTTTGAAAATATTTCCTAATTGTTACCTGTTTTATGTGTTTAAAAATGTGATAAAAAGAAAGCTTAAAGAGAAAAGATCTCCCAGATATATCATGACAATCTTTACTTGAAATCAAGGAATACGTGAACAGGTTGTTGTTAAAACCTCAAACATTATAGATCAAGCTAGAGTCTCTCTTTGACTAGATCCTCAACTAATCTTAATCTTCTCTCCAGAGGTGACCATTGTTATCATACTCTGTGTCCTTTCACTTTATATATGTACTTATTTCTTTTGTCTTGTCTGCCTGCACTTGATATGACCAAACTCTACTCAGGGGTAAAAAGTTGTATCTCTTTTAATTCGAATTTCTCTATTTACTAGTGAGATGAAGTAATCTTTCTCTATGTTTATTTGGATTTTCTTTTCTGAGAATTACTGCTCATCACATATTTTATACATGTTTTATGCCTTATATAAGACCATTCCTACTCCAAGGTCATAAACACATTCTCCTGTTTCTCCATTTAGTTCTTTAATCTGCCAGAAATTTATTTTTGTGTGTGGTATGAGGTAGGAATTTTTTCTTTAAAAACAAGTAGGCAATTGTCTCAAACCATTTATTGAACAACATTTCTTTTCTCAGAGTTTGAATTCCGTTGTTTAAATTCCATTGCAAATTTTCTGGACTTATTCTGTTCTATTGGTCTGTTTGCTTATTGCTTTACCAATGCCAGACTCTTTTAATGAATGTACCTTTATATGGTATTTTGATAACTGATAACTCCAGGACTTTTTTGGCTATTTGTTTACAAATATTTATGATGCACCTACAATGTGCCGTGCATGCTGTGGGTTCTCACCTGTCAATTTCCATGCAAATCCCACTGGGATCACTTCAACATTACATGTACTTGCGTTTATGAGGTTATTGTCTCACAAAGATGGAAATTCTAAAGGCACAAAATCATATGCCACAGATTCTTTTTACCCCAGATCTCAGCAATCTGATTCTTCTGATTCTTTCCCTTGAGGCAGTATTACTAGTTTCTCGTGTTTTTTTCCAGAAATTTTGTTTATGGACTTGTGTATATATACATACACACACTTCTTTTTTTACAAATATATATGTAAAATGTAATAGTATATATTATCACATAAGATATATAATTAGTATAATTATATGATTATGTAACTTAAAACATAATTTATATAATATATAATTGTGATATACAATTATATAGTACATGATACAACATGTTATATATGTATGCATGTATGTGTATGTATACATATGCACACATACATATATATGTATATATGCAACTATACCATACACATTGCTCTGTACCTTGTCTTTTTCAATGAACAATATAGTTTGGAGAGAATTCTATATCAACATATAAAAAGCAAATCATATAAAGCAAAGCATATAAAAAACAACAAAGATGTTGTTTCTTATTTGCATTATTCCATTGTTCATTCAGCCTTTCGTCCATTGATAAACATTTAGGTTTTCTGCAATCTTTTTTCTACTATAAATAAATCTACACCAGATCATCTTGTCTGTAAGTCATTTCATATATGTGCCAAGGTATCCGTGAAATGAATTCCTCTAAGCAGAACTGCACAAAGGTATTTCTTTGTCCTCTGAATGCTCCTTTTTCTTTTTTTTTTATTCTTATTTCAGCATATTGTGGGGGTACAAAAGTTTAGGTTACGTATATTGCCCTTGTCCCCCTCACCCCCCCCAGTCAGAGCTTCAAGCATGTCCATCCCCTAGACAGTGCACATCGCACTCATTGTGTATGTATACACCCATCCCCTCCCCCACCCACTCCTGCCCGACACCCGATCAATGTTATTCCTAAC
>CM052436.1:133249306-133263611 GCA_028533085.1 Varecia variegata | reverse complement strand
GAGTACATGTGGTGCTTATTTTTCCATTCTTGGGATACTTCACTTAGTAGAATGGGTTCCAACTCTTTCCAGGAAAATACAAGAGGTGCTATATCACCATTGTTTCTTATAGCTGAGTAGTACTCCATGGTATACATATACCACATTTTATTAATCCACTCATGTATTGATGGGCACTTGGGTTGTTTCCACATCTTCGCAATTGTGAAGTGTGCTGCCATAAACATTCGGGTGCAGATATCTTTGTTATAGAATGTCTTTTGTTCTTTTGGGTAGATGCCCAATAATGGGTGAATGCTCCTTTTTCTATAGCATCTTTTTCTTGTTTCATGTTTATAATATCTTCTTTATCTCATTCATATTGATGATAAATTTTTAAAAAAATATTTTTGTTTCCCTGAAGAGGTTTTTTTCCTGTGGTATTGCTTTGTTGGTTTTCCTTCCCTTCTTCATGGATGGAAACTATTTTTTTGGATGCCTGCTTACCCTTGGTTGTCTGTTCATATTAAAGTGTGGGTTACCAAAAAACAAATTGGGTACTCTGACCATGTGGGCGGTGCACATCAGTTGTGGCTTCACTTTGAGTTCGATGACTGGACTTTTTTTTTTTTTAAACTTGCAACATCAGTAATTTTAGATGTTTCCTGAGCCAGTCAGATTACTGGTTGGGGAATAGGAGGGTCAACTAATTTCTTGCCCAAAGGAAATAAATCTAGGTCCCAGAGCTGAGTAGGAGAAGAGGCCAGGCACGCAGCTTTCTTCAATTTCCTCTAGTGTTCACAGCTCCCCCACCTTTGGTGGGCCTCCCCTGGTCCTGGAACTCTCTGTTTCACCTTCCCCGGGACAATCAGTCTCACACTTCACTCCAGGGTGAAGGAGGGGCAGGGCCTGTTGTGTGGAGTAGAGGGGATCTAGGTATCAAGGTGCTTCTTCAGCTCAAGCAATCCCTTTTTTGGTCTCACCCTCACCCCTGCTTATATTGGCACCTCCTACCACCAATTCCTGAGCCCTTAGCCCGTCTGTGGTTACTGTTCTCTTGGGCACTGCCAGCATAGAACACAGCCTTCTTAGTTTGCAAGTCAGTTACAACCCATCCATCTGCTTCTAGTTTCCAAAAACTGTTTTTGTTGTCTTTTCTCTCTTTCTCATTGTGTCTGTGGTAACTCATTCTAGTGGGATTTTTGGAGGGAATGGTGATTGAGTATGTTTAATCAGCCATGTTAGTCCAGAGGTGGAGTTCTTTGTGCATCCTGGTTCTCCAGACCCTGGGTACCAAAAGTAACCTTTAGTAATCTTCAGGCTACTGAGACAGAGGACTATAGGGCTATTCTTAATGCAAATCCATCCTCTCTCCTCTCCCTGCCACAGGGGCAGAACGATTCCTGCAAATACAGTTGATCTGTGTGATTCTTTATTCAATTCCTTCCCCTCTGCTCCTTGGAATAAACTGCGTCCTGAGAGATTCCTTGTAGTGGTCCATGCACCTGCTTCTGCTGCTGCATACTAGCTATTTTGGTTTTGCCCCTCTCTTTGGAGAGCACACTTTGTGGTCTATGCTTATAAGGGTCCTTTGCCCACTTTCTTCTTCACTCCTGGTCAGCCTCTACTGGTTTTGGGGTCTCTTCCAGGTATTTTCTGTGTTCAGTTGTCAGCTACCCCAACTTTTCCAGTGCAGACTGTACTTCTGTTTTTCATCTCCTTACTGCTTTGGGGCAGACTTTTGAGAGAATTCTAACTCTGAACTTCCATTTTTAAACTGTAAATGTCCTGTTAGGATTTTAATTGTGATCGCATGGATTTTCTGTAATTTGGGAGAGAAATTACATCCTAATGTTGAGCCTATGTATCCAAACACATGCATAGCTTTCTTCAAGTTTTCTGTTATGTCTTTTAGTAAAGTTTTATATTTTTTAGCATTAGGGTTCTAACATACTTCACAGTTTTGTTGTAATTGTGACTAACATCTATATACTTTTTCTAATTAGTTGGTATTATTTACGAGAAAGCTGCTGATTTTTGTGTTGATCCTATGTATACTGTGACTTTGCTTTAAAAATTAAATTATATTTCCATGTTTCTTATAGAAAATGTGTAAAGTACAAAAAAATTGGGGGGAGATAACCCTTAATCCCACTACCTAAAAGAAACCACACAGTCAATATCTTGGCATACTTTCTCCCAGTCTTAAGAAATACTTAAGAATATTCAGTATTTTTATTTGCTCAATATCTATTAAAATGTCATAAATACCTTATTGAGTATATATTATTTTACCATGTGAT
Source organism: Varecia variegata (assembly GCA_028533085.1). Taxonomy (NCBI): domain Eukaryota; kingdom Metazoa; phylum Chordata; class Mammalia; order Primates; family Lemuridae; genus Varecia; species Varecia variegata. The sequence goes on along the minus strand of CM052436.1, from coordinate 133,261,329 downwards.
TGTACCATAATTTACTTACTGATTCCTTTAGGTTGGGCATTTGGGTTGCCTACAATTTTTCATTTACTAAGCTTCTAAGAAACACTTTAAGCTTTCATATCTGAAAGGAAATTAATAAACCTCCCTCTGTCTCAGTTTCCCCATTTGTGAAATGGGGATAATGATCACCCCTATCTTTCAGGGTAGTCGTGAGGATTAAATGTGAAGATGCAGCAGTGGGCGCATGTGGTGCTTAGCACACGAGAAATGCACAGGTAACCTCAGCTGTCATCATTCTTAAATGACTAAGCTTTGCTTATGTTATCACATCCAATCTTTACCATCACCCTAAAAGATAATATTGTTATCCCAATTTCGGATAAGGAAAGTGAGATTCGAAAAGGTTAATATGTGCCCAGTTTACATAGCTGATACCTGTCTATGCTGCCTGAGAACTTTTCCTGAAAAAGCAAATCCTTGGTGAGATTGGCCTAGAGCTTCCAGGAGAAGCAACTATGAGGGCTGGAGAACGGACCTGTTCCTAGCTGAGGCAGAAGCAGTTTCCCACATTAGCAATAAATAGCTTAAAATTCACTTCTCAACCATATGCAGACAGTCCTAGAAGTTAAAATAACAACCACCACCACCTGTGTCTTCGTTAGAGAGTTTTCTTCCTTAAAGAGCCTATGCCTTTTATTCTAAACCAAGTACCATTTAAAGAGGATGACTCCCTGGGAAAAGTTGCAACGTCCTCGACGTCACGGCACTAAACGGGAACCTCCTGCTTCCAGGCCGCAGCCCTCTCCGGCACGTCCCGCAGGCACGATGGCCTGGGCGGGAAACCAGACGCTCATCCCCCACTTCATGCTCCTGGGGCTCTTCGCGCACTCGCCGCCGCCCCTCCTCGCCTTCGCCGCGCTCGCGCTCGCGCTCCTGGCGGCGCTCTCGGGCAACGCGCTCCTGCTGCTGCTCATCGGCGCGGACGCGCGGCTGCACAGCCCCATGTACTTCTTCCTCGGCTGGCTGTCGCTCGCCGACCTTGCGCTCGTCTGCACCGTCGCGCCGCGCGTGGCCGCAGACCTCCTCCGCGGCGGGGGCGCCATCTCCTTCGCGGGCTGCGGGCTCCAGATCCTCTTCTTCCTCACGCTGCTGGGGGACGAGTGCTTCCTGCTGGCCTGCATGGCCTACGACCGCTACGTGGCCGTCTGCGACCCGCTGAGGTACGCGGCGGTCATGAGCCGCCGCGTCTGCTGGCTCCTGGTGGCCGCGTCCTGGCTTTTCGGCCTGGCGGACGGGCTGGTGCAGGCCGTTTTCACCCTGCGCTTCCCCTACTGCGGCTCGCAGGAGATCGACCACTTCTTCTGCGAGGTCCCCGCGGTGCTCAAGCTGGCCTGCGCCGACACGTCGCTCTATGAGACCATGATCTACCTATGCTGCGTGCTCATGCTGCTGCTGCCCTTCGCCGTCATCTCCGCTTCCTACCTGCGCATCCTGGGGGCCGTGCTGCGCATGCGCTCCGCCCGTGGCCGGCAGAAGGCCTTCGCCACCTGCTCCTCGCACATGGTCGTGGTCTCGCTCTTCTATGGGGCCACCATGGTCACGTACATGCGGCCGCAGGCCTACCACTCTGCCAGGCAGGACAAGGTGGTCTCGGCCTTCTACACCATGGTCACCCCCGTGCTCAACCCTCTCATCTACAGTCTGAGGAACAAGGAAGTGGCTGGGGCTCTGAGGAAGCTCCTGGGCAGGTGTCCCTGTGGTGGGGGACGGGGCTAGGTCTGTGCTGGCACCTGAAGATGTGGGCTCTGTGCCTGGGAACCTGGATCAGTCAACTGTAGTTTGCCTGGAGGAGAAACAAATGAGCCCTACTGAAAATTTAAAAAGCTGGTTGAGCACAGTTGATCCGATTAACACATCAATTCAATTCATCATGTTCACGCTGAATGTGGGCAATGCACAAGGAAGGCTGGGCCTACAGGGTTACAAAGAGTAACAGAAGCCTTCATCCAGCAGCTGCTGGGAGGGTCACCGGGCGACAGCTCTCAGATGTGTCTGTCTCCAGGAATTGCCCATGTGTGGGGAGAGCTATCTTGCCCAAGGTCGTGCCCTCTTCTTGGGTGTGGAGTGGGAGAGGCTTGAATCCCATGATTGATAAATGAAGGTTATAAAAGCCTGGTTGCCTTGCCACAGTTTGACCCTGAGGGCCACCCCAGTTCCCAGAACTCTCCATAGGGTCATCTGAGACATCATAGGCAGCTTCTCCCTCTGTGCAATTTTGCTTCAACTTTTTCCCCCAACCAAAAGTTTTGATCCTGAGAGCACTTTCTAATAAATCTCCTGCATGCAAAGCCTGTCTCCGTCTGTTTCTGGAAAACCTGACCCACAGAGAAATTCAGTAATGGTGGTAAATTGGAATTTGCTACATATGGTCATATACATGCATTCAATGTATAATGTAGGCACATTACACAAAGGGCTCTGTTGCATTGTTGGTGCCAGGGAGAGGTCAGAAATGGCACTATAGAGACACCTACAAAAAGGCTTAAGGCAGGGTTTGTAAATTCAAATGCCAACAGGTCAAGACAGGAGGTGTCAATGAGGGGCTGTTGGGTGGAGACAGGGGCACATGGGACACTCAGTCCTGGTCTAAAGTTCTGATACTGAGAAGGAGATTAGATAAAAGTGGGCTGTAGGCTGGAGGAGCAACTATGGATGGGTCTCACAGTTGGGGTCCTGATAGGGCAAAGGAGAGGAGAGGGAGGTCTACACAACAGGATGCCAGACGGCCGAGGAAAGTCTCGTATGATGTGCCCAACCTTTTCATGATGTCCCTGAAACAGACTCTCCGATCTTCACCTCTGTGTGAACTCCAGAGACAGCCCTAGGAAACCTACTCTTGGAGTTCAGTACCCTAAGAGCTTTGTGTTCTGAAAACTTTCTGCTGCTGTGGGTTTTATTGTCTTTCATCTCAACCTTGACCAGAATGGGAAGTACTGAGAGGTGAAGGGAGCCGATCAGAAAGGAGTTCTTGCAGTGGAAGGAGTGCTGTTCCTGCACTCTCCTGTGGCCCTCCACGCTGTGGCTCAGAGGGGAGCAGGTGGGTTCTTTAAGGGAAGAAGAAACATATGGGAAGAGTTAGGTGGGACCCACCAAAAACATTTCCACTACTCCTGACTTTCCTGTATTTCCACTCAAGGAAACTAAGAAACAAAGTAACAGGATAAAACTTTGATAGAATCATTCATTCTTAGGACTTGATTTAAATAGGAAGATCTGAAGTGTGATGATAATCTGATAATTTGCTTCTGTATTTGACAGAAGCAAATGATATACGTATGACTATCATATCATACTTATAGGCATTACAATAGTCCCCCCTTATCCAAGGGGGTATGTTCCAAGACCCTCAATGGATGCCTGAAACTGCAGATAGTACTGAACCTGATATATACTATGTTTTTTCCTATACATACATACTTATGATAATATTTCACATTTTCACTTAAAGGAAGCACTTTATGGCCTCTCTTTGGCATGTTCATCACTACTCTTGCACTTTGGGGCCATTAATAAGTAACATAAAGGTTACTTGAACACAAGCACTACAGTACTGTGGCAGTTGAGCTGATAACTGAGACAGCTACCTGGTGACTAACAGGCAGGGAGCATAGTGTGGATACCCTGGACAAAGATAATTTGTGCTACTCAGAACAGCACACAATTTAAAACTTATGAATTTTCCATTTCAATATTTTCAGACCATGTTGACTGCAGGTAACTGCAGAAAGCCAAATGGTGTTAAGGAAGACTACTGTACTTACATCTTCCTAGCTGTCTTTTAGAATGCTAAGTAGGTGCTTCTAAGGGGCTAGGATGATGAGATACAAGAACATGTAACATGGAGGGGGCATATGCCACGGGACCCCTAAGTGTGTTTAGAGTTGCTTTCTAGGGGCTTGGAGAGGGCTGTGATTCAGGCTGACCAGCGCTATACATAGCATAGTTCCAGGTTCATCCTGCACCTGAAAATCTGGGAGATTTTTGCTTAAGCAAAAGTCCACATGGGCTTACCTGTGTTTGTATATCCCTTATCACTCAACACTGCATTTGGAATGATCACCTCTTAGCGTATCAGAAAGTACCCTTAGACACATCGCCAATATAGTCGTATCCCACACAGAAGAGTAGTAAACCTGAGTGGTGCTTCTGCAAGACTGTGACAAGGTTTGTGTTTTGCATGAAAACCACATTTAATTGTAAATGTGTTTAGGTATTTATTAGCCCTGCACCAAAAGTGTTCTTTCCATTGTGGCTTCAGTGACATGGAGTGAAAGTTGGGCAAAGCCAAGTTCCTTCCCTTTGCATCTCTCACTGTCCTGCATGTCTCCAGGCCACAGCCAACCTAGGCAGAAGGGAAGTCAGGGAAGATACTCAGGAAGTGGTGGCATCTCATCTTGATGTTTGGCCCTGGTAGAGAGGGCCTGGCGTTGGGGGTGGGGTGGAGTAGATGAGCATTTTTTAAAAAAGAGAAGGACATCTGACTTTTGGGTTAAGATGGTACAGTGCATTCATGCATCATAAACCTCTCTCCTCAAAACATGTAGAAACAATGGATAATACATGAAAAGAGAAAACCAAGAAGACACAGCTGGTTTCAAATACACAGTAAGAAACTGTGTGGGATAGAGATGGCAGAGAATACCAAAGAGTGAGCAGGGCTGGAACTGTGGGCCTGCAGAGGGCCAGGCCTGGTCACATCCAGAATGGGCAAAGTTTGGTCCCTGCATGGTAAAGGACCCTACAAAGGTTCCATGAAAGACAGGGGACAGGAGCCATGCTCTCAGGGTGGAGCCAGGAGCTGGTGTGGGATTCCACACCTGAACCCCCCCAAAGAAACTAAACACCTACTGCCAAGTGCCACCTGGGGCCCCAGTGCCTGGTGAGCTGCAGGCTTGGGGAGGCTCAGACGGAGCCTCTGACCAGTCATTCAGCTCTGCCCTAGCACCAGTGCCATGAGGGTAGCAACTCTGAATTCTCACTTTAAGGCTTCCTTCAGGATGTGGCACCCAGGGGCCTGGAGAGAAGCAACCACAAACCACTGAGCTGAGCATGGGGGGCAGGTGCACATTTTAGAGGGGGACATTTGTGAGAGGGACAAAAATGATGACAACAAAATGAAAAGTTTAAATCTACCCTTCTAAAGGAGACTGAAAACAAAAAACAATCTAAAACATAAGCCAAATAAACACTCAGAATTATAGGTCACTCAAGATGAAACTGATTTTGTAGAAAAGTAGGACAAAGAATTCAAAATTGTATCTCAAAGGTATATGAAGAGGCAAGTGAAAGTGTATCTCCCACCAAAATAGAATACAACACAGTAAAGCGAAAATAGTCAGAAATGAACCATGAATGATGACCGTGGAAAAGAACCTGTTGCTTCATAGATTAATATTACTATATTAGAGACAGAAATGATTTCAGGAGTTTTGCAGGGCTTTGCCCTGAAGGAATATATGAAGGTATTAGTTCGCATATCAAAAGCTGCCTCGCCTCAGGAGTGCGCCTCAAAGGTCAGCGACAGCTGCTTTCCAAGGTGACGCTGCAGTCTCAAACCTGCGGCTTTCACTGGCTTTGTACGACAAAGCAGGTTTGCATGGAGCCAGGGGATGACAGCTGATCAAAGAGTGGCCACCCGACAGACAGACACCTGTGGCTAAAAGCAGTTAGCCCAAGGGACAGTTCCTGCTTCACTTCTGACTGCCTGTCTCAATCCACAATAACTAGAAAAAGAAATATGGAGCCACTATGTCTCTGTTTAACTTTTCTGCTAAGTGATAGCTTTATCTTAGAACTTTGTCTTTGAAAGATTTTGTAACTGTTTGCTCACGTAGATAGAATTAATTAAGGGATCTCTAGAAGCTTTTTGGGAGACTTTTAACCTAAAATGAACTACCTGTTATTATGTAAATCTGTTACCCCTGGCAACTGATCACTGTACCCATAAATACTGATGTGAAACTTCATTTGTGGTCTCGCAGCTCATGGGAATTTGGGGGGGGTCTCCTGAGTCTCCACCTATAATGTCTATTCTTTATAAAAATGTACTTTCATCTCTGTGTATTCTTTTATTTCTATATTCTATTATTTTCTATTTTCTATTATTTCCTTATCCTTTGCAACGACCCCTGCCTGAGAGACCCGATTTTTTTCTGGGAGCATACCTAACTCCCCGCAAGAACCAATGAAAATATTTGAGATAAAATTGTTGCATTAAATTTAAAAAATGAAATCATCGTGATAAACTCTGGAGCCAGTTGAAGAGAAAATTGATTAATTGAAAGCTGGTACCAAGGCACTTAGAATTAAGCATAAGTAAGCACAGCTTCTAAAAATATGAAAAAACAATTAAGAAACCTGAAATGTAGACTGAGAGGCTTTATTAGCATAATACACATTCTGGCAGAAGGGAATGGAGAAATGACATTTGAAAGGGAACTTCCTGAAAACCAAAGAAAGACCCATGTTCTTAGAATGAAAATGCTCCCTGAAGTCCGAGAAGCATAAAGAAAAATAAAGCCATACTGAGATATACTGTAGTGAGACCACAGACATGAGAGTTAAAGAAACACTCCTGAAAGCTCCCAGAAAAAGAAAGAAAGGTTGACAATAAATGATTGGCAGCTTCTTCAGATTCCTCCTCCTGAGAGGCAAGAGCAAAAGACAGTTGGAGTATCCATGAGAACTGCAGGTAAAATGTTTGCTTGAAGTTTTAATTTAATTACATTGTCACTTACATAAGAAAAAAATAGACATTTTGGACAAAGGAAAGCATAGAGGGTGTTATCCACCCACAGGCTCCACTGAAACAACTATTGAAGGACGTACTCCAGCAACAAGGAAATGGAACATGGAGGGAAAGTTACAAGAAACAAGAGGGGCACAGTTATTGATGAAATGTATCTGAATGTGTACTTAGTTACTGATTTTAAAAACTGCAATAATGGATTTTTTTGTGTGTGTTTAAAGAAAGCATAATACTAAATCCTCAAACAGCAATAGCAACATTTGGCATGGTCAGGAAGAAGACAAAAATGCTGACTGAACTTGAGAGTTGTAGGAGATGCTCTTGGTGCCCACCGCCCCGCCCCCCACAGGCCCTGAGCACTCACTGTTGCAATGTACAACAACAGCTATTACTACAGACACCCATGTCTCTGCCTGAGTGCTTTCTCTGGCTGGGGTGTAGACCCAGCCTCCTGCAGGGAAGGCCAGGGGTGCTGGGGAGTTGGCGCTCCTGAGAGCAGCCTCCGCATTATCACAGTTGGTGGACAAATCCCCCAGCTTCCTTGGCTCTTGGCTGGCTCCTTGGACAACATGGAGGCATGCTCTGCATCCTCCCAGGGGTCTTCACAGAGGGTAAGCGCCACAGAGGTATTGGCCTCTTTCCTTTCTGTATATCTTGCCCCTTTTCCTCCAGGTGACTTATGGGATCACCTTCTAAATACCTGACTTGCCTAGAATCCCAGTCTCAGGTCTGCCAACCTAAGACAAATGGTGATGGTTGCATCTTCGAGGGCTGCTACAACAAATTACCACCTCAGCATGGTCAGGCTCTGGTGAGGTCCCTCTTTTGGGTTATAGATGGCTGCCTTCTTGTTGTACTCTCACATGGTGGAAAGAGGGTGGGAGAACTCTTTGGGGTTTCTTTTATAAGGGCACTAATACCACTTATGAGAACTCTGCTCTCATGACCTAAATCACCTCTCAAAAACCCCACCTCCTAATAAATCACCTTGGGAGTAAGATTTCAACATATGAATTCTGGTGTGTGTGTGGGCACAAACATTTAGTCCATTGTAGGTGGGATGGAGAGGGTAATCTTCTCTTTTATGGATCTTAATAACCTAGTAGATGATTTGAAAAGAATTGGGAGAGAAAAGTAGCAGGAAGGGAAAAACTAAAAATGAAGAAAACATTTAAATTAATTTTGAGAAGAGGGAAGCCTTTTTCAGAGCCAAGGGAGACAGAAAAGCACAGAGAGATGCATATTTTGCATGACTCTGGGCACTTTCGTGGGATACACAGATGAGATCCAGGTTGAGGAGGAAAGAGAAAACTCTGGTGAATCCTGGCATTTTATACCTTGGCTCCCACAGGTTGACCTCATCCTTGACAGGATGCTGCCAAGTTCCCCAAAGTACAGGATCCCAGGATAAGACCACAGGTGACCCTGCCATTCTTCCTTGTCTTATTTGTTCTGTATTCCACCTGTGAATTGGTTCCTCAGATAAACTTGATGGTGAATGAGGCGATCCCTTTTGAGCTGAGTCCTCATCCACTGGAAGTGAGAATGAGCAGAAGATGGGCAGCACAGCTCTGGCATCATCCACACAAATCAGACCTTGGAACACAGAACGGTAATCAAAATGTGTGCTTATTTCCAAAGAAAAGTGGGTGAAGTGTAGGGCACAGTACATCAGGACCATTCTTTTTGAGCAGGAGTTCTGAGTTCATTCCTCTCATCACCCTCTCGAAAGATGGAGGTGGGAACTGTAGGAGATGGCCATAGAGACTGTAGCATAATCCTGACTGAGATAATAGGTCCCATCCCCAGATCGGGGCTTCCCAGACTTTCCCAGGGCAAAGTAACCACCTGGTAGGAACTGATCAGTAATGCAGATTCCAGGACTGTCCTTCCAGAGATGAGAACTCAGCAGGAGTAGACTGAAAGGCAAAGCTTGAAGAAGCATTTGCTGTGATTCTGTTATCAGCCATAGAAACACTCTCCGCCCCTCCTCACAACCCATGGCTTCCTTAGGTAGCTGTTGGCCTCCTCACCCTTAGGGAGATTCTGTGGCTTTTGCAAGGATAACTCTCCCTACCTGAAAATACTTCTCCATCCTTTCTACTAAACTTGGACCCTTCTCTTCATTCATACCTAGAAATTCTAATGTGATTTATGTTTCTTTTTTTTTGATAATTTCTCCTTACCAAATTTAAGCTCATTCTGTAGCCCATTTAAAAGCAAAAACAAAGACCATATGATACTTTCAACAGATGCAGAAAAAGCATTTGACAAAATTCAGCTCCCTTTTATGATAAGAGTGCTTAACAAAATAGGCATAGATGGGACTTACCTAAAAATGATAAAAGCCATATATGACAAACCCACAGCCAACATCATACTGAATGGTAAAAAATTGAAAGCATTCCTGCTTAGAATTGGAACCAGACAAGGTTGCCTCTATGGCCACTTCTATTCAACATAGTACTGGAAGTCCTAGCCAGAGCAATGAGACAAGAGAAGGAAATCAAGGGCATCCAAATAGGGGCAGAAGAGGTCAAACTGTCTCTCTTTGCTGACAATATGATCTTATATCTAGAACCCCAAAGATTCTGCCATGAGACTGCTGGAATTGATAAACAAATTCAGCAAAGTCCCAGGTTACAAAAGCAATGTACAGAAATCAGTAGCATTCCTGTATGCCAACAGTCAAACTGAGAACCAGATCAAAGACTCAATATCCTTCACAATAGCAACACAGAAAATAAAATACCTAGGAATATATTTAACTAGAGAGGCAAAAGACCTCTCCAGGGAGAACTATGAAATACTGAAGAAGGAAATAGCAGAGGACGTAAACAGGTGGAAAACCATACCATGCTCATGAGTCGGCAGAAGCAACATGGTTAAAAATGTCTATACTACCGAAAGTGATCTACACATTCAATGCAATCCCTATTAAAATAGCAACATCATTTTTCGCAGATCTAGAAAAAATAATTCTATGCTTCGTATGGAACCAGAGAAAACCCCCTATAGGAAAAGCAATCTTAAGCAAAAAGAACAAATTGGGAGGCATCAATTTACCAGACTTCAAGGCTACAGTAACTAAAAGAGGATGGTACTGGCACAAGAACAGAGACATAGACCAATGGAATAGAACTGGGAATCCAGATATAAAACCATCCTCATATAACCCTCTAATCTTTGACAAAGCAAACACATACACCAGGGAAAAGAATCCTTATTCAATAAATGGTGTTGGGAAAATTGGATAGCCACATGTAGAAGACTGAAACAGGATCTACACCTCTCACCTCTAGCAAAAATCAACTCATGGTGGATAACAGACTTAAACCTAAGGCATGAAACTATAAGAACTCTGGAAGAAAATGTTGGAAAAACTCTTATAGACATTGGCCTAGGCAAATAATTTATGAAGACCCCAAAGGCAGTCACAGCAACAACAAAATAAATAAATGAATAAATGGGACCTGATAAAATTAAAAGGCTTCTGCGTAGCCAAGGAAACTATCATGAGAGCAAACAGGCAACCTACAGAATGGGAGAAAATATTTGCATGCTACACATCTGATAAAGGGCTGATAATTAGAATCTATACAGAACTCAGGAAAATGAACAAGTTAAAAATCAAACTAACCATATTAAAAAGTGGGCAAAGGAGACCGGGCACGGTGGCTCATGCCTGTAATCCTAGCACTCTGGGAGGCTGCGGCAGGAGGATCTCTCAATGTCAGGAGTTTGAGACCAGCCCGAGCAAGAGTGAGACCTGTCTCTACTAAAAAATAGAAAGAAATTATCTGGACAGCTAAAAATATATAGAAAAAATTAGCTGGGCATGGTGGTGCATGCCTGTAGTCCCAATTACTTGGGAGGCTGAGGCAGAAGGATTGCTTAAGCCCAGAAGTTTGAGGTTGCTGTGAGCTAGGCTGATGCCACAGCACTCTAGCCCGGGCAACAGAATGAGACTCTGTCTCCAAAAAAATAAAATAAAATAAAATAAAATAAAATAAAATAAAATAAAATAAAAAGTGGGTAAAGGACATGAACAGAAACTTTTCAAAAGAAGATAGACTAATGGCCAACAAACATATGAAAAAATGCTCGACATCTCTGATCATCAGGGAAATTCAAATCAAAACCACAGTGAGATATCACTTATCTCCAGTGAGAATGGCTTTTATCAAAAAGTGCCAAAACAATAAATGTTGGCATGGATGTGGAGAGATGGGAACTATCATACACTGCTGGTGGGACTGCAAACTAGTACAACCTCTGTGGAAAGTAATATGGAGATAACTGAAAGAGCTACAAGTAGAACTACCATTTGACCCAGCAATCCCATTACTGGGCATCTACCCAAAGGAAAAAAAGACATTCTATAAAAAAGGCATTTGCACTAGAATGTTTATAGCAGCACAATTCACAATTACAACAATGTGCAAACAACCCAAGTGCTCATCAATACATGAGTGGATTAATATAGTGTGGTATATGTATACCATGGAGTTCTACTCAGCCACAAAAAACAATGGCACCTCTTGTATTATTCTAGATAGAGCTGGAGCCCATTCTACTAAGTGAAGTATCACAAGAATGAAGAAACAAGCACCACATGTACTCACCATCAAACTGGTATTAACTGATCAACACTTAAGTGCACATATAGTAGCAACATTCATTGGGTGTCAGGCAGGTGGGAGGGGGGAGGAGGAAATGGGTATATACACACCTAATGGGTGCAGTGTGCACCGTCTAGGGGATGGACATGCTTGAAGCTCTGACTCAGGTGGGGCAAAAGCAATATATGTAACCTAAACATTTGCACTCCCATAATATGCTGAAAAAAAAAATAAAAAAAATTTAAAGGAGACATAATTTACATATAAAATGAACATATCTTAAATGCAAAGCTTTAATAAATGTTTTGTGAAAATGATTTTTAAGCAAATGTATATACCCATGTGACCATCACCCAAATCAAGAGAAAGAACATTACCATCACCCCTTGTGCCCGTTTTCAGAAAGCCTCCCATTCCCACCCCAGAGGCAACTGCTCTGTCATTGGAAGTAGGAGGGAACCTCAGATGCGTAGTGCAACCATGGCATTATTTGCCCTAATTTGAAAACTTTGCTTTTACCATTGTTGTCATCAAAACTTAATTTTGCCTACTCTTGGGCTACACATAACTGGGATCATATTGTGTATACTGTTTAGCTTTAGTTATCAGTTTTT
>CM052436.1:133212304-133239302 GCA_028533085.1 Varecia variegata | reverse complement strand
AGAAATCATCCCCCGGTATGGTCTACCAGTCTCATTTGACAGTGGCAACGGACCAAGCTTCACTGTGGAGGTCACGCAAACCCTCACCAAGGCACTAGAAATCAAATGGAAACTACATACAGCCTACAGGCCACAGAGCTCAGGGAAAGTAGAGCGCATGAACCGGACCCTCAAGACCACTCTAGCAAAGCTATGTCAGGAAACACAATTACCCTGGGTAGACATGCTAAGCCTGGCGCTGTTCAGAGTCAGGTGCACACCGGGGCCTACAGGATATTCACCCTTTGAAAGCCTATTCGGTAGACCTCGCCCACTCATCAAGCAATTAAGGGGAGACATCAGACAACTAGAGGAATTGAATATAAACACACACCTCCAAGCCTTAGCCAAAACTATGCACCATATCCACCACACCATCCTAGAAAAAACCCCTATGGCCCTGGGTCTCCCTGTCCACCCCCACCAACCTGGGGATCTAGTCTGGGTAAAGAACTGGAAAAGAACACCTCTAGAGCCCACCTGGAAGGGTCCCCATACTGTGATACTAGTTACTCCCACTGCTGTTAAAGTTGCAGGGATCACTCCGTGGATCCACCACTCCTGGGTGAAAAAGGCTGAGACAGACAACGAAACTGATCTCTGGACTGCACATCAGGACCAGCGGAACCCGATGAAGATCCAGCTTAACCATCTGCCAATGAGGACAGCCACACCCAGGACTGAACAGGAGTAAATGGGACCACTGGTACTGGCCCTCATTGGGGTTATAGTGACTTTACTGGGGATTGGACTCTTCTCAGTAGATCGGGAGATTGGACTGGACTGCAGAGGGCATCTCAACTGTGGTATTTTGGCTAATTATAGGATGTCTGCTCCTGCCTCAGTCCCTACCCTCCTCCTGGTTGGGGCACTCGCCCTAACAACTATGGCAGAGAAACCCTGCTCTGAGGCTTGTTATGCTTGCACTTGGATTCCCTCCACTAACAGGATTACTCCAGGCTTCTGGACTGCGGGAGGTTTCACAGTCTGCACCTACATGCCAAAGACATGCTATAGTCAGGCTCAGGTGTGCCACAGCAAGGAAAGAAACACTGGACTGGCACCATTACAGGCCCCTGCATACTAAACATGGTTATAGAATTCGTAAAGACAACTTTAACCCGGAGAGCAACAGCTCACATACTGGCCTTAGGAGGCTATCACCACTGGGGAATGATGCCCTATAGTAGACATATAAGGGCATCAAAGGGGGAATGATAAGGAAAACCTCCATCAGCCACCTGAGACTCCCACCCCTCATGCAAGACCTGCATCGACATAATACTAACCTATTACCTGACACATCAACTAACCTATTTATCTTAGCCACCTGAGAACCCACCCCTCGGACCACCCCAACTTAATAAAAGTGGGAAAAATAGGGTAGACGTGGCTCATAATTTGGTGGCAAGACCACCTCTGAGCCCGCTGGTGAATAAACCTTGATTCTCTGACTCTCCGTATGCTGCTTGGTTTGTCCTCGGGACCACCCACTGTGACACTTGCTGTAATAATGCTACCTGACATATATTTGTTGTGTAAATTGAAGTCCTGCAGGTTTGTCTTGCATCCCCTCAGGCCTGTTAATGGGTTACAAAGGATGTCTCTGAGAAGGGAGGGGGCATGATGAGGCCTGTCTGACCTCCCTCCTCCTGGTAGGCAATTTAGTTTTAGGATATGCCCTTGGCCAAGAGGGGTCCCTTCAGCCAGCCGGTGGGGGGAGCCTTCGGATTTTATTTGAGTTCATACAGGCACATACATCCTTTCGGCTGCTAGGTCTATCCACAGCCTGAGCCTGGGGAGTGTCCCAGGATGCAGCCCCTCCTGAGACCAGATGATGCTGATGACTGGTCCTGACTGGAGAGAATGAGGTCCAGGCCTGGAAAACCAGGGAGAAATGAAAAGGGGAAAGTGGAAAACCTGAATTCCTAGCGCTTCCTGTGAACGCTCTCCGCCAAGACAGAGGTTACAGCTGGCAAGGAATATTAGTAGTTTCCCATGGCGCTTGGCATCTGGAAGCTGCTTGGTACATAATTTCCATCCAATCTCGCCTATAAGTAATCAAATGTCTCAGCCTGCGGAACTACCACCCTTGGTGAAGCCGAAGCCTCAGTTCCAGCTGAGGGCGGCCCAGTTGAAAGCCCTCATCCCTGACGCACTGGGCAGAGCTCGGGGTAGTGCAGATGGTAGGCGACGGCCTCGCCTCTGTCTTGGGTCCCTGCCCGGATGGTTGCCGGTGGAGGGCAGGCTCCTGCTGGACGCGCTGTCAGTGCCCTTCATGGGACTGGCAGCCCCCCTGCACCAGCTTCCTTCCTGCCCCGCTCCGCCTGGGGCCAGGACATCCTCCGTTGCCGCCTCCGGAGGCCCTGAGGGCGCCGGAGGAGACGTGGGTGGGGCTGACTCGGAGCCCACGTGGAGAGTGGAGAGGAGGAGCAGGGCAGCTGCGCAGTCTTGGGCCCTGGGAGGGGACCAGGGCTAGTGTTAATTTCTTGGTCAATAATAACTTGTTACTATGGGGTCTGAAATCTGCCTTTATCCTATTCTTAGTTCCAATATGCATTCGGAGAATTTCTGAGCTTAGCCTGACCCTAACCTTACCCGACCACTCTCCATTGGTCCGTGGGCTGGCCTGTACCGGGAGCAAATGGTTTAATTCACACAAAGTTAACAGGACCTTGTAAGAGCTGGTGTCTCATTCACCTCTTGATTCTTCCTCCCCTCCCTTCAAATGGCTGATATGGTATCTGTTGGCAAATAACCAAAAGTATAAAAATAAAATTAGGGAAAAGGTGAAAAGAAAGGTTTTTATCTCACACTCTATTTCCAAAATTTTGAGTGCATTTAAGATCCAAAATCTGTGTTAACAGTGAAACTGTACAAGGAAAGCAAAGAGAGGATTTTTTTCCCCCATTTTGTTTTGAAATAATTTCAGACTGAAAATTTGCTAGAATAGTACAAGGAATGTACATGCTTTACCCAGATTTACAATTTTAAAACTATTTTGGAGCACTTGCTCCATCATACTACCCGTCTCTGTCTCCTTCTCACTCTCATGTATGTACATATTTAATTTTCCCCTGAACTATTCATTGGAAAGTAGGTTGCGAACCTCATACCCCTTCATCCCTAAACCGCTTAACACTTTGAAAAAGGAAAGTCCCTTACATAATCACAGTTCAGTTAGCACGGGAAGAAAGTTAGCATTGCCACAGTGCATTTTTATAATGTATGGTTCATGTTCCAGTTTCATTAACTGTCCCAATAATGTTCTCTTTAGCACCACTCACCCTCCACCCCAGAACAGGGCCATGTATTGCATGTAGCTGTCATAGTTATTTAGCCATCTGTTAAACTGGAACACTTCCTTAGACTTTGTCTTTCATGATGTTCACCTCTTTGAAGAATGAAGGCTTATGATTTTAATGGATGGCCACCACTTGGGTTTCTCTGATTCCTGGTGATTAGATTCAGGCAGTGCGTTTTTCTTAGAATAAGGACTGAGCAAGTGATGTGGACTTCTCAGAGAATCCCATTCCAAGCACATTCCTTTTGCTCCTTCACTGTTGTTGATGTTAACTTTGACCACTTGGCTAAGGTATTTTCTGGTTTCTCCACTATATGCTTACTTCTTCCTTTTGTAATTACTATAAGTAGTTATGTAGAGATATTTTGAGGCCATGTAAACGTCTTATATTTGTTTGAGCCCTCCACCTTCCCCTCCATTTCTAGCACCCACCCATTCTTTCTTGAACTAGTTTTACAATGATGCTTAACAAATGGTGATTTTTCTAAGCCCATTTTTTCTGTATTTATTAGTGTCTATCAAAATTAAGGCTGTTGAGGCAGAAATAATTTGATAGAGGCTTATTGGAAGCCAAATGTGAGGATCGACCTGGGAAGATACACCAACAGAATTGGGGGGTTTCACAGTCTGTCACAAGGTGAAAGATTTTTATAAGAAATTTTAAAAAGGCAGGGGGAGGTCAGGCATGGTGGCTCACACCTGCAATCGCAGCACTTGAAAGGCAGAGGTGGGAGGCAGGAGGATCGCTTGAGGCCAGGAGTTCAAGATTAGCCTGAGAAACATAGCCAGACCCTGACTCTACAAAAAATAGAAAAAATTAGCCAGGTGGTGGTACACACCTGTAGTCCCAGCTACTCAGGAGGCTGAGGTGGGAGGATCACCTGAGCCCAGGAATTTGAGGCTGCAGTGAGCTATGATTGTACCACTGCACTCCAGCCTGCATGACAGAGTGAGACCCTGTCTCTAAAAAAAAAAAAAAAGAAGAAGAAGGGAGGGGTACTCCTTATTCATACTGGAATTGTCCTCTTTTCTTTGGAAAGTACAATACAGAAGTTACAATTAATCTTGTCACAGATTACATAAAAAAAATCTATGTTCAGGATAATCAGTAGACCTTCACGTACAGCTAATCTTAAAATAAATCACCATCCTGTTTAGTCTCTGTGGGTTACACAGTGATCAATACATCAATTTAAGGAATTTACAGTAAGATTCTTTACTCAGGGGCAGAATGACATCCTTGAGTCACAAGACATCCCCAAGGCAGATTAATTTTATAGCCTGTTTACTGTCAAATGTGATCAAAAGATTCTCATTAGTCAGTATTCTACCATAAGGAGTAGCTTTCCCTTCTTCCTCATTTATTTACTTACTTATCTGTGATTAGTATGGACTCATAGATTCATATTTTATTCAGGGAGCTATAATCAATTATTACCCTTGTTTATTTTGATGCTCAAGTTTTCCCAGAGTTGGCCAGAGGGAGCCCTTCAGGTTGTGCCTGTCTTTTCAACATACACCATCATTTTTCAAAATCACTTCTTGACTTTCCTGGCACACCGTAATGTTCCAGGCCCCTTTTTTACCTTCTGTGCCCCAGCTAGGGAATCAACTATTTCTCCAAAGAGCTTGGTTCTTTTAGTGGGGGATGGTATTTGGGAAAAGATCTGTGTGCTATATGTGCCCTTTGCTGCTGGGGTGTCCTTCCTTCTACACCCTTTCAGCAGAAGGAGCTAGGAAAACCCCAGCAGTTCTGCCTTGATTTCCTCTTGTGACATTGTGAAATATGTATCTGGTCTCTGACCCCGTTTCCTGGCACACAACTACTAAAATCCCCAGAATCTCTGAAGTGATGTCTTTTTGTATGCTAATGAGTTAACTGGTGGCTCTGGCAGCCCCTAGGTGTCTTCAGGATGTGGGCTGTTCACCTGAAAGACCAAGGCAAGGTTAGAGGGTTGGGATTTTCAGCCCCATCCCAACCTCTGGGAAGGAGAGAGGGGCTGAAGGTCAAGTTGACCACCCATAGCCAATGATTTAATCAGTCATGTCCACATAATGAAGCTTCCATAAAAACCCACAAGGACATGGATCACAGAGTTTCTGCATAGCTGGACACATGGAGGGTCCCAAAGGGTGGCACATCCGGGAAGGGCTTGTGTTACCAAAAACTCAGCACTTGTGCATGAGGCCAACTCAGAAAAATGTGGACAAGTGGTTGAGAAGGAAAGAGAAGTTTATTACTTTGCCAGAAAAGGAGGAAAAATGGTAGACCTTCTCATCTCAAAATCCAAATTTCTTGTCCATAGGCAGAAAAACAGAGCTTTTAATGGAGGGTCTCTCAGTTCTAGGCTATTCTAATCATTCCATCTCTGCCAAAGACAAAGCCCCACCTGGGAGGCTGGCTCCAGCCTGGGAAGTAAGAACAAAAGGCCTTCTCCCTCCTCCTCCCAACGACTGACCTGAGGCAGGGATGCAGGTTTCATTTCTCCAAGAGTGGGGAAGTTTTAAAGAGACAGAAAATTTTTGCCATTTTCTTTTTTCAGGCCATTCCCTCTGTTATGCTTGGAAGCTTGGCGCCCGTTCCCCCATACCTCACCCTATATATCTCTTTATCTGTATCCTTTGGAATATTCTTTATAACAAACCAGTAAATGTAAGTAAGTGTTTCCCTGAGTTCTGTGAGCCACTCTAGCAAATTAATTTAACCCAAGGGGAGCATTGTGAGAACCACAGTTTATAGCTGGTCAGTCAGAAGCATAGGGAAAATACCCTGGGGCTTGCAATTAGCATCAGAAGTGGAGCCAGTCTTGTGGGACTGAGCCCCAACCTGTGGGATCTGACTCTGTGTCCAAGTCGATAGTGTCAGAATTTAATTGGCAGATACCCAGCTGGTGTCCACTGCAGAATTGCTTGTATATTGTGATTGCTTGTATACTGTGTAGGGAGAAACCTCACACACATTTGCTCACAGAAATCTTCTGTGTTGATTGCTGTGTGGAGTGAGAGAATAGGAGAAAACAATGTGTTTTTTCTCTCATGTCTTCATTGAAATTTGTATCTGTATGAGGAGATGTTTTTTAAATCAATCTTGGTGTGGAGAGAAAGCCTTTCTTAGGAGCTATAGACAAATAATTTTGAGCACATAAATATTTAAAACTTATGTATATATAGCTAAAGCATACCACACACAAAGTAAAAGGACATAAAGGGAAATGAAATATTTGCAACATATGTGGAGACTGAGAACTACTGTTTTAAAAATGTTTTAAACATAGAAACAGGCATTCACAGAAAAATAATTTTAAGCTAACCCGAAGGTACTCAACCTCATTTACTTATTTGTTGTTTTAGAGACAGGGTCTCCTTTTGTCACCTAGAAGCTCTCCGAACCCTGTCCTTTTGGGTTTTTATGGAGGGCACTGGAGTGATCACAGCTCACTGCAGCCTCAAATTCCTGGGCTTAAGCAATCATCTTGCTTCAGCTTCCCTAATACTGTCACCATGCCTAGCTATTGTTTTTAAAAGAAGGGGTCTTTTTCTCCACTCCCGCTGCTTCACTTGACTAATCTTTAAAAATAAAAAATAACAAATTAAAATAAAGAAAGGGTCTTGGCCAAGCATGGTTGCTCATACCTGTAATCCTAGCACTCTGGGAGTATGAGGTGGGAGGATTGCTTGAGGCCAGGAGTTTGAGACCAGTCTGAGCAAGAGTGAGACTCCATTTCTACCAAAAATAGAAAAAATTACCCTGGCATAGTAGTGCAAACCTGTAGTTCCAGCTACCTTGGGAAGCTGAGGCAGGATGATTGCTGGAGCGCAGGAGTTTGAGGTTGCAGTGAGCTATGATGATGCCATAGCACTCTAGTTGGGGCAACAGAATGAGACTCTGTCTCAAAAAAAAAGACAGGGTCTTGCTACGTTGCCGAGGCTTGTATCAAACTCCTGGCCTCAAGCTATCCTCCCATCTCAGCCTCCTGAGTCACTGAAATTATACGCATGAGCCACCACTCCAGGCTACAACCTCATTTATAATTTTAAGAAAATTATGAGGTTCCATTTCCTGGCCTGATCGATCATTTTTATTTTACATTTATAGGTGCTGAGAGATTTAAAATACAAACAGACAATGGCTAGACCATACATAAAGGTAGAACTCTGACCCACAAGCTGTAGCAACCTGCTCAGGAAACCTACCTCATTATCTACAATAAACAGCCCAGGAAACAAGTCTGCTATGTCATACTTGTAAAAAGTCATATTGCTATCTTTAGTAATAATCCAGGAAGCTAAACAATAACTTCTGTAACAATCAGCACAACATGTCTAGGACTTGATTAATAACTGAAAGCTTTTAAAATATTTTCCCCTTCTTCAATCTTAGGATCAACCAGAGAAATCTATAAAAAATAAAATAAAAATAAAAATGTCAGGACCGCCCCCCCGCCCCAAGCAAATCCTTATGCAAAAGGGAAGGTAAAGGCCTCAAGCATCTGTGAAGGACTAGCTCTGCGAATCATTTATTAAGGAAATTCCTTGCTGACATCCCTCCCATAAGCTAGGCCCTGCAAATTGTAACTTTAGGTCTGTAGGCTATATGTCTAGCTCCTAAAACTAAAGTATTTTCAATTCCACACTAATAATGAATTACAAGTTTATCTTTACAGGTGCAGAACAGAGACAAGACAGGATCAAACATTCTCCCACCTACCCAAGGATGTCTACTAAATTGATGCTTCCTTCACTCCCTTCTTCTCTTCTAACATTTGCCTTATCTCATGTAAAATGTAGATTTTCTTGGATCTCACAAGAATGTAACCATTCTGTCTCACTATCTCCTCCCACTTTTGTTTCTTTCTGTATGCCCTACTCCCCTTTAAATACTAAAACTTCTAAATTCCCCTAGAAAAACAATGAGATTTGTCTGTGGTTGGTGTTTTTCCTGTGTGCATCCTCAACTTTAGCTTAATAAACCTCCATTTAGATCTTTACCTCAGGCACTTATTTTGAGTTGACAAAGCCAAATATGCATCCCTAGCTGGCTTCTAGTTAGCCAGCTTCTAGCTCCTCCACACCAAGAGCCTCCAATCAGAGCATACCTGAAGCCTCTCTGTTTTCCACTTGAAAGCTTTGCTAGTTCTCTGCCTGCCTTTGAGTCTCTGCCAAAATGCAAGTGATGGTGGCTGACTCCCTTGATTTTCTTGTTTGGTTGGTTTTCATTTGTTTCCACAGTGCTCAACAATTATGTTTTGAATGAACAGTGAATGACCAATGATTGAGTGCCTAAAAGTAGAAGACATCAATTGAGGACAAGGTTCCCAGAATCACTGACCAGGCTCCACTTCCCACCATCCATTAACAACACTCCCAGAGTGTGGAAAGATATTCACTCTGACCCTCAGGGGTGGTCCTATTCTCTCCTACCTTCCTTGGGCAAGGTGAGAGTAGCAGGGGAGAAAATAGTGGCTTTCCTTGACCTCCTAGTGTCTTTGATGGGGCTACAAGTTAAATTGACATAAGATGGATTAACAGGAGAAAAGCCGTATTTAATTACATATGAGTGCATGGGAGTCCCACAAAATATGAAACTTGAAGAGGGCCAGATGATTGAAGGTTATAGCATGCTGAGCTATAGAAAAGAATAGGGGTTTGGGGCTTGGGTGGGGGACAGAGTTATGGGAGGATGAGTGGAGGAAATATATGAAGAATAAAGTTTGGCTTGTTATGTGGATAAATTTCTCAGGTAATAAAAGTTGTCTGCAGCAGCCCTTTTCCCAACACAGACACTTTTACTAATGTAGATTTCCTTTATAGATGCAATTTCTTTTACAAAGCGTAATTTGCAGAGCTACTCATGTGTCTGCAGTTTCTCAGAATAACCAGCTTAAAATATGCCAAACAAGTATATTTCGGGGTGGCATATTTTAGTCTCTGATAGCCCTACTTTGGGGTGGTGTGTCCTGAGCCCCAACAGGGTGAAGACTCCTCTTAGGAAAGTGCAGGTGGACATGTCAGGGGATGTCCCATGGGTGTCTCTTGCCTTCATTTAGCTGGGAATCTGGAGTATTTTTCAGAGCCAGGGTTATGGGGAATGAACTTTGTTCTGAAGCCAATCATTAATTTTGGCTTTCTTCTTGCTGTGGAGCTTCTGTCTATTCCCTGGGCTCATTACGAGCTGAACTGGGTATCCCAAGACATCTGCTCTGTAACTAGAGGCACAAACCTGGGACATGAGCTCATTGTCAGTTTCGTAAGAAACAGAAGACTGTCTTGGATGGTTGCATCCATAAATTCATATTTGGAGCTCTGGGGCGGGGGGCAGTGTGTGTAAGGAGCCTCTCCCAGGCCGCCCCTTGCTCAAGCCTTGCCCTAAGGACTGGACTCACAGAGTGGGGTGGTAAGTGAATTTTGGGGAGCAGCAGGGGATGGTAAGTGCTGAGGGAGTGAGGGAGGACCTGACAGATGAAGGACTGAAGGGGACCAGGATAGGAGGAGTTAGTCTGACTTCAGGTTTCCACTTCAGGCTTTCTGGAGTCAGCCTGGACAAGGAGAGACACCTCCTTGCTGCCAAGCGACAACTGTTGTCAGTATTGGATACCAGGAAGCCAGCGTAAGGAGCGAAGCCTCTTGCCCCTTAAGGTCTGCTGAAAAATCACTGACCTGAGGCATATTGATTAATGTAAGGAAAAAGATACAAATTTATTTAATGTACACGTGGGAACCCTCAGAATGAAGATTCAACTTCCCAGTGGGGTTCAGAAGCTTATATGCCTTTCTGGTAAAATAAAGGGAAAAAAGGGAAAGGGAAAGAGGAATTCTGTTGGGGGGCAATAAAGGGGTACTAGGGAGGACAAACGGATGGGGCACAGAGATTAACTGGTAAATAATTCTCTCTGGAATTTGAAGGAGTTTAAGAGACTGGACATTACCTTCTTAAAGTCTCTCCTTGTGTGGTCACATTCCTGGTTTTACAGGGAGGGAAAGAAAAGTACAATTGTTCTCTAGGTGGGCCTGTAGCTTAAGAAGATAAAGAAACTTTATGCATTCCAGTGTGGTTGAGGACAAAAACATAAAAAAAAAAAAAAAGAAACTTTAGCTTTTTGGGAGGAGTGCTGATTGTGGGCAGGGAGGTCAGAGAGACCTTGAGGCTTCTTCAGTCAGTTCAGCATGTCAAAATGACACGTTTTGGGGTAAAATATTTCTGATTTCCTTCACTGGTAATCTTAGTTTTCTAGGGAAAAATTGCTATTCTTGTTCATCCATTCTCCAGGCTCTGGACAGAATTCCAAAGTCGCCGAACAGACCTGCTGAGCCCTTCCCACACGTGTGCCCACCATGCTGTGGTGTCTGTGGTTGTGCTCCGTGCCTTGGCCAGTGCTGATCTTGGAATCCCCCTCCCCACACTGTGCTCTGGCTCCTTTATTGGCATGTCTCTGTGTCTCACTGTGTCCCAGGTTTTTCTCTACGTGCTTCCACAGTCTTCTGACTGTAGACAGCTTCCTCATGCTACCACCATGAGAATGGACTTATGCATACAGGTTGCTCTGAACCAGTGTGTGTGAACCTATTTCCTCATTGGAATCACTTGGGGAGGTTTTTAAAAACTGTGTATGACAAGGCCCCATCCAGACCCAGTGAACCGCACCGGGGTCAGACCAAGCTATCTTCATTTAAAAAAATTTAATAGATTTGGGGGGGGGTACAAGTTGGATTGTGTTACATGCACACATTGTATAGTGGTGAAATCTAGGTTTTTGGTGTTTCCCTTTACTCACCTGTAACATCATAGCTACTGGTAAGGTTAAGTCACATGTTTCCTGGCACTCTTACTAATTAAGTCCCACATTTCCTGGCACTAATTATTAATTACTTTCTGTGACACAAACTCCATTTTTATGTATTTTATTAAGCAATATAAAGAATTTTGTGCCTTCTCAGAATTCTACTTAAAATACAATTGTCAAGGTGTAAAATCTCAAAATAGGCAAAACATTTTTATTTATTTATTTTCAGCTTTATTGAGGTATAATTAACAAATAAATATCGTATATATTCAAGGTGTACAATGGTATATTTTGATATGGTTATTCATTGTGAAATGATTACCACAAAGCATGGTAATCTCATATAGCCAGAATGTTTGTAGTTTTCCCGTAAGTGTAACATGGGAGAAGGCACAGAGGATACAAAGGCCTCACTCTGTGCAATCAAGGAGTTTTGGGGGCATATTGACTATCATTGACACCAAGGGTGAAACGGGAGTGAGGGGTGAGGAGATGATGGCAGGAACTGGCTTCTATCACAGTGCCCATCACAGGGACTCTGGAGGGACTTGGGAAATAATCTTTTGATCTATGTCTTCTACAAAGATCACCTTGAAAATACTAGACCAAAAATCTCCACTCAATCACTCCATTACACAAGAGACCAGCATTCATTTCCTGAGAGGCTGTGGGATGCCAGGTGCCATGTGGGGGTGCACAGGCAGTGATGAAGGAGAGAGGAGGTCCAGCCCGGGCAGAGTGTAGAGTCTGGTAGTGTAGTGTTCCAGTCAGAGGGGACAGCTGAGCAAAAGGTAAGTGTGAGTTCCAGAGGGGAGAGCAGAGAGCTGGCCAGAGGGAACCCGACCACATCATATTACATAAGCCTGGTATGCCAGAGTGAGGAGTTAGGGTTTTGAACAGAGGGGAGATGTGATCTGCTCTAGGTTTTAATGGGACCTCTCTGGCTGCCATGTAGGGTCCCTAGGGAGGATCCTGTAGTGGTTCAGGTGAGACATCATGGCCCTTTGACCAAGGGGGAAATAAAGGAGGTGGCTAGATGTGGACAGGTTCTGGGTACATTTTGAAGTTTAAACCAACAGGATTTTCTACCTTACAATGGGGCTAACATTAGTTTACAAGATTTTAGAGGGATAAACTGAGAAACTGCATTTAACCTGTTTGGCACTGTTTGAACTCTTTTCATAAAAATGCATATGTATTTCAGAAATCAATGTGTTTCTTTAAAAATTATGATATACAATTGTATGCCATTTAAGGAAGCAATTTTTCAAGTCATTCTCTAGCATTTCTATGTTAATTCTGTGATGAGCACACAGGAGTTGCCCAATATTAACTCCGGAACCTTCCCAGATCCTGTCCTGGCACTGCCGCCCCACCTAGGCCTGCGGGCAGGGCCGCCTGCCCCTCCGGCCCAACCAGGCCTCAGATCCGTGTCCACCTGCCCTGGAGAGGGCGGCCTAGTCCCCTCCGCAGGGCAAGAGGCGCCGGGCGGCCCCAGCCCCGCGCTCCTCTCGGTTGTTTGCAGTCAGGAGTCTCCCCGGGGACGGGGACGGGGGCGGGGGCACCCGACCAGCCCCACCCGTCTCCCCTCCCGCTCTCCAGGCTGGCTAGAGAGGCCAGGGCGCTGGGGGTCCGGGCAGGGACTCGAGCTCTAGCGCGCGGGAGGGACTGACGCCGCTCGCACGTGGAGCCGCTCGCCCCGGTGGCGCCGATCCGCGTGTCCAGCGCCGGGGCAGGGCGCCGGGCAGGCAGGTGTCCTGCAGCAGTAAGCGCCCTCCCGCCCGCACCGGCCGACGCCAGGGCAGGACCCAGCACAGCCTCGAGGCGGTCTCCAGTCACCGTGCTACCCCGGCTCTGCCCGGTGCGTCGGGGACTCGGGCTTCGACCCAGGCCGCCCTCGGCTGGAACTGAGGCCGCGCTTCGCCAAGGGTGGTGGTCCCAGAGGTTGAGAGGGTTATTTATTTATTTATAGGCGAGATTAGATGGAAATTATCTGTCACGTGGCTTCTAGGTGCCAAGTGCCAAGTGCCATGGGAAACTCCCAATGTTCCTTGTCTGATGTCGCCTGTGTCTTGGGGAGAGAGAGCTCGGATCAGGACGGGACATGGTAAGGATTCGGGTTCTCCACTTTCCCATTTTCACTCCCCCCTGTTTTCCAGGTAGATCTCAGGACCACATTTCTTCTGTTTGATTTTCTGCAGTTTTAAGATGATGTGGTTAGGTTTCGTTTTTTGTTTGCTTTTTGTTTTTGTTTTTTTGTGTGTTTTGTTTGTTTGTTTTTCATTTATTCTGTGAGCTTCCTGGATCCCTGGTTTGGTGCCTGACATTAATTTGGGGAGATTCGCAAGTCATTATTGATTCAACTGTTTCTTTTTTTCCTTTCTTTTTCTCCTTCTGGTATTGGCATATATGTTACACCTTTTGTAATTGTCTCACAGTCCTTGGATATTCTGTTCTTTTCCCCCTCCCTCCCATCTTTTTTCTCTTTTCTTTTCAGTTTTAGAAGTTTCTAATTGACACATCCTCAAGCTTAGAGATTCTTTCCTCAGCTGTGTGTCCAGTCTATTAATGACCAGAGGCATTCTTCATTTTCTGATAGTGTTTTTCAACTGTAGCATTTCTTTTTGATTTTTTTCTTAGAATTTCCATCTCTGCATACGTTAGTCATCTGTTCTTGCATATTGTCTACTTTTTCCATTAGAGCCTTTAGCATTGTTATGGTCTGAGACGCGAGAAATGACCACCTAAAGACTGAATTGAGCCAAATCAGGAGTCTTTATTAGCTGGCCAGCGACTACTCTCTGCACTGCCCAAAGGCGGCACAGAGAGCAGCAGTGAGCCTTTGAAACAGAAAGTTTTTATATTGTAAGTTTGTGGGTGGACAATTACTAAGATAGAGCAAGCACGTGTACAAAAAGCCTTGAGTAAGTATTATATCATTTTCTTATCTTTGGAGTAACAGGATCTGGGCGATTTGGGCTCTGGGCCATATCTTGTTCACGCAAAACATGAGTGTTGTAATAGCTTCACGCAAAACGTGGGGGCTGTAATCATTTTACGCAGAACATGGGTGTTGTAGTCACTTAGGAATTTCTGTGTTGGGGGTAGCAAGCAGGAGCAAGCAGGTTTACAGAAGCAGAATGGCAGATTAATGATTTTTTCGGCACGAAACTCAGACTGTAACAAGCATGTTATTCACAGTTGTTTTAAATTCCTGGTATGATAATTTCCACACCCCTGCCGCATCTGAGTCTAGTCCTGATGCTTGATTGTCTCTTCAAACTGTGTTTTTTTGCCTTTCGCGATGCCTTGTTATGTTTTCTGTTGAAAGCCAGACATGATGTACTAGGCAAAAGGGGCTTACTGCTGTGGTGTTGAGGCATGGGGGAGGGGAGGTGGTCCACAGCCCTGTGACCAGGTCTCAGTCTTAGTGAGCCTGTGCCCTGGGTTAGGACATTTACCTGCCCTTAGGTGGGCCGGGATGGCTGGAGGAGGCTATAGTTGGGTATTTCCCTTCCCCCAGGTCAGTTAGGCTTTTGAAGACATTCCCCTTGAAGAGCAGAATGTGCTGGTGTACTTTAAAATGGCTACTGGAGGTGAGATCAGATGAGATCATTAAAGTATGGGAGCCCCTTTCACTGAGACCCCCTGGAGGTTTGACCTCGCAGGCCTGTCCACACTGAGCCTCCAGCAGTTCGTAATTACAGTTCACATTTTCCCACCCTGGCACTGGTTCCTGTAAGGCTGGTGGCAGGTACCCCTCCCTTCCCTAATGAAAAAAGAAGAGGCCCCTCCTATTCCTCAATACCCACCCCAAAACTGAAACAAAGAAATTCCTTACTCCTTGCGCCAACATCTCCTGGCCGAAGAAGCTCCCATCCCCCAGCCCTAAGAACATATATAAACCCACTCAGACTTCTGGGCAGAGCGGCTTCTCTGGTTCCACTCGTGGGACTGTGAGGCTCGCCCGGGTCCCTCTCTCTAGGGACTTGTTACCCCCACCCGGGAGCGCTCCAATAAAGCCTCTTTACTTATCCCTTTCAACTCTGCTCGTCTTTCTTTCTCGGGCACCGGCTACTCCAAAAAACCTTACAGTTCCCACCGAGGTTTCCGATAAGTTGTGATTCTTTGTATCTGCCTGTGTGTCTCTCATATTTTGGGGACAGTGGTTTTCAGTCTGTTCAGCTTTTTACTTGTTAGGACCAAGTGATGACTTCCAAGATCCTTCCATGCCAGGCCAGAAACTCTCTAGTCATGATGTCCTGCAAGACATCAGCACCAACGGGATGGACTTCTTGAGGGCTGGGGGTGGGGGGCAGGCCCTGGGACAATGGGAATACCAGGTGGGGCTTCCCTTCCCCCAGGCTGGAGCTTTAGCAGGTTTTGTTGGCCCAGGGGTGTGTGTGTATGTGGTTGAGGGTGGGGAGGAGTAGGCAAGAGGGTCATTATATATTTTTGGCAAGTTTAAAGAACTAGGCCTCATGTGCCCTTGTGTGTTTCCTTTTTACATACCACAATCCTGAAGGAGTTCGTTGCCATGGGGGGTGTTGACTCTTGTCACCCCTTTTATAGTCGTATCCCAAGCATCCAGCCCAGTGCCTAGTAGGGAGGAGGAAATCTCAATGTTTGCTGAATAGATGTCAGATCCAGATGCTAGATTCTCCTTTTGTGTCTTTAAGTTAAGAGCCCTGCTTTGGTGCAGTGGCCTCCCTGAGTGCAGTTAAAGTTGTCTGCAACCCTTAAATGCTTTACCTGGGTCCCAACCAAGGGCTGTTCAGTTTAATTGGTCTGGGGTAGGGCTAAGGCAACTCTTAAAAGATACCCACACGAGTCTTTGCTGTTGTTGGTTTTGATACAGAGTCTCACTCTGTCGCCCGGGCTAGAGTGGTATGGCGTCAGCCTAGCTCACAGCAACCTCCAACTCCTGGGCTCAAGCCATCCTCCTGCCTCAGCCTCCCAAGCAGCTGGGACTACAGGCGTACGCCACCATGCCCGGCTAATTTTTTCTATTTTTAATAGAGACAGGGGTCTCACTCTTGCTGAGGCTGGTCTCAAACTCCTGACCTCCCACCTCGGCCACCCAGAGTGCTAGGATTACAGGTGTGAGCTGCCATACCTGCCCCCCATGTGATTCTGATAGGCAGCTTAAGTCTGGAGACATTGCTTGCACTTGCCTCCTTCCCGCACCCCTCCTTCTCTTAAATCCCAGGGCAGAGAGAGTTAATTGCGACCTACCCACTAGTTCAGCTGGGGAAGCAACAGAGTTCTGTACAGCCCTCTTTCCCCAGCACACTGTGAACAAACTCTAGAAAGGCCCTGACTGGCTCTCTGGGCCTTCAACAGTGGGTCTCTGCTACTTGGCTATACTTATAAGTCACCTAGATTGCTTGTTGATGGAGAAGATTTGGGGTCTACTTCTAGAAGTTCTGATGTAGTACATCAGACAATGGACTCAGGAAGTCTCTTTCCCAAAAAGTTTCTGGGGAGACAGTGGCACAGGGGACCCCCCCCCCCATATTTTAGAGAGCTTTTTGCCTTGGGAGGAGGCTGCCTCTTACTTAGCGCCTGTCAGAGTGAAAATATAGAGGCATTTCTGAAATTAAAATGTTTTATTTGGGAAGAAAGAATTACAATTCCCGGCATACATGGAGACTGGTGAGGGGATCTTTGGTTTGTCCATAGAACAAAGAGAAGGTTAGAGGTTTTATATAAAAAAGAGATATGTACTATTTCACAAGAAAGTCCACTGGTACTAGTAAAGTTTTGGGGAGCTGGCAGGCTCTGATTGTTGAGTGACAGTGCTGGGTAAAACTAGTTTGAGTCGCAGCTATTGGATAACTGATTCCAGGTCACAGCAGGCAGTTTCAGCAGCCAGGCTCGCAGAGACTCACATCCTTGGAGCAATGCTTTGTGCCTGGAGTGCTTTTCCCTCAGCCTCTCTACTCTGTTTGCGTTGGGTATAACAAGAATGACCCAGTTCATATAATCCACTTTCACACATCTCACTCTCAACCCTCACCCAGAAGCCTCAGTTCCTCCTGTGGCTGTGTTGACATCACTTATCTCCCAACTGATTTCTGCTGCCACTGAGGCTCTTCCCAAGGCAGAGCCCAAGACAACATTTCTCTGAAACATGGGGGGGGTGCCCTGTGCCACTGTCTCCCCAGAAACTTTTTGGGAGCACCTAGAGAAAGGAAAAGGAAACTCCAGAGGGAAAAGCCATTCATCACACATTACTTGTAGTAAAAGCTAAGGAAAGTGCAAAACGCAACTTGCTTCTCTTGTGACCTCTCCCCACCCCCGTGCCGGCTTCCTGTCCTTGGCCTCAAGCCCTCCCATCTCCTTCCCAAAGCCTCTGTTCAGGGACCTCCATCCACCCTGGTGCCTAAGGCCCTCTCCCCCCTCCGTGTAACTGCGCCTGTCTTTCTCTGACAGCACAGTCCATGCTGCTGGCGACCTGGGTTTCCCCTGCCTTTATCTCAACTTCTGCTTACTGAACGCAGGGCCCTGTTGCCCTTGCTGACCAGCAGGAGTGTGGGCATTTTTCCCAATTCTTTTTCTTGGGGCAGAAAAACCATCAGTGGAGGGGAGGGGCGGTACTGTCCCTGGAGTTTGACAGCTTTCACCTCAGGCCTATTGTCTGGCCCTGGGAGCTCCTCTGAGATTTTCTGATCCTTTTTCTAAAACTCTCCATGAAGGTTTTTTGTGTTGTTGTTGTTATTTTGTTATTTTGTTTGTTTGTTTTTTAAAGAGCACTTAGCTCTAATCCTCCAGGACTGCAGGAGTCCTTGTAGCTCAAAGAGCAGCAGCTGGCCCGGCCTCTTCAGCGGTGGTGGGGTTAAGGGTAAGGCTACTGTGGAAGGGAGGGCTGGGTTTGGAAGTTGGGGAGCCTGGAGTTTTGTTACAGCTGGGAAACTGGTGCAAATGGAGAGCTGATGAGAAATGGGCACCCAGACTCTTAGGTCCTAAGAAGGGGGGATGTGAAGGAAGAATTAATCTGCTCCAGAAAAGGGATTGGCGGATCAGGTGCCACTCATTGGGTCTCTGCTGGAAGGTACCCAAGATCCACACTCCCAGAGAATGCCTGGGATCATGGTCCCATATCCAGACCTCTGTCAAGCACGGCTGCCCTTTGGCCTTGCTTGTTCCTCATATACACTCTTACACTTCCCCAGCCCCCCGGTACTGCTGGGAAATATACTAGGGCTCCAAACCCTCCCAGGCAGCGGTGACGACCACCAGCCCATAGTTCCCCTGCCCCGCAGCAGCCTGATTCTCCAGGCTTCTAACCTGCAGGGTCCAGGGCTTCCCCGACCCCTGCCAGGCTACCTGAATGAGTGTTGGGGTGGGGCTGGGGCTCTGCCTTTCTGACAAGGTCCTGGGGGATTTGGATGCACTCTAAAGAGTGAACACCAGGTTTGAGTGTTGCCTGCCACGGAGGTCTTCCCAAACTGCTCTCTCTGCTACTTGGCATGCCCTGGAACCTCACCTACTGGCTTGGGACTGTTTCTAGCCGTCTCTCTGTGGCTGGGAACTCCTTGAGAGCAGCATTCCTCTTTGGTTCCCAGTGCCTGGTACGCAGTGGGCCCTGGGTCAGTGCTCTCTTTCCCTGCACACATGGACAGCAAATGTCTGATAAAGTTTCTCATCAGGGCGTGTTTGGGGTAGGGGCAGTGGGCTGGGGGAGGTGCACAGGCCACTGTATCTGTGACTGGTTGACTCACACAGTGGCTCAGGGCCTATCTGGAGTGGGGTCTCCAGTGGCCCCATCCAATTCCACGGTGTGGAGGAGATGTGAGTGACAGCTGCTGGGGTGGGGCAGGGCCCCTTTCTAGAACAGGAAGAGATTCCTAGTGGAAGTGGTTCAAATTGGAGATGAATGTGATAGGCTTTATCACAAGGTTCCACGTGGCTGTAAACCCACCTAAACATCTGTAGGGTGGCAGGATGGTGGCAAACAGTGCCCAGAGTTAGATTTGAGCACAAGCTCAACTTGAGCAGAGTGACATGCCCTTTGCTGTTCCCCCAACAAAAGGACCAAGCTCTCCAGTGAGAATCTGGGGCACAGTCAGCATCGTGCATCCTGAATGGTTTCAGGATGAAGTGACTGCGGCCATTCCACTCTATTCTACTGAGGCTTATGGTGGGGGTGGGCAGCAGGCTGGAGATTGGAGGGATACCTCAGGCGCTAAGGGCTAGCTCCTCAAAGGGACATAGCCTCAGGCAGACTGGGTGACCAGGTGGGAGCTAGAGCTGCAGCCCAGGTGCAAAT
Organism: Varecia variegata; assembly: GCA_028533085.1. Taxonomy (NCBI): domain Eukaryota; kingdom Metazoa; phylum Chordata; class Mammalia; order Primates; family Lemuridae; genus Varecia; species Varecia variegata. The sequence goes on along the minus strand of CM052436.1, from coordinate 133,219,906 downwards.
GATGGTGTCTTGGGCTAGGTGATTGGAAGTGGTCTACTGGATTTATTTGGAAGCTAAAGCTGACAGAACTTGCTGACAGTTAGGGACTGCTGAGGAGTTAAGGATGACATCAAGTCACACGTTACTTTGTGTGCCCTGAGCTGTGGGAAAAATGAAGTGAATGGCTTCTTTCACTTAGTAATGTGCATTTAAGCTTTCTTCATGCCTTTTGAAGCTTGTTAGATTATTTTGCTGCTGAATAATATACCATTATGTGGATGTACCAAAGTTTGTTCATTCACCTTTTAAAGGAAATCTCGGTTGCCTCCAGTTTTTGGTGATTGTGAATAAAGCTGCTGTAAGCATTCACATTCAGATTTTTATGTGGATCTCAGTTTTCAACTCATTTGAGTAAATACCTAGGAGCTTAATTGCTGGATCATATGGTAAGACTATTTTTAGCTGGTAAGAAACTGCCAGAATGTCTTTCAAAGTGACTGTCATTTGCTCCTCACCCTTGTCAGCATTTGGTGTTTGTCTTTATTTTGGATTTTAGCCATTTTAACAGGTATATAGTGAAATCTTGTTTTAAATTGCAATTATCTAGTGACATGTAATGCTGAGTGTCTTTTCATATGTTTGTTTGTCATCTATACAGCTTCTTTGGTGAGATGTCTCCTCAATCTTTTGCTCATTTAAAAAATTTTTAATTTCAAAATATTAATTAAGGGGGGTACAAGTGTTTTTGTTACATAGATATCTTGCATAATGCTTAAGTCAGGGCTCTTGGTGTGCCTGTCACCAGAATAGTGCTCATTGCACCCAATAGGTAAGCTTTTATCTCACACCTATCCTCCTACCCTCTCCTCTTCTTGGTTCCACATGTCCTTTGTATTGCTTTGTGCCTGTGTGTACCCAGTTAATACCTCTCACTTATTAGTGAGAACATGTGGTGTTTGGTTTTCCACTCCTGAGATACATCACTTAGGATGATGACATTATTTCATTCCTTCTTATGGCTGAGTAGTATTCCATGGTATATATTATATATACCACATTTTCTTTATCTACTCATGAGTTGAAGGGCACTTAGATTGATTCCACATATTTACAATTGTGAATTGTGCTGCAATAAACATTTGAGTGCAGTTGTCTTTTTGATTAAATGGCTTCATTTCCTTTGGGTAGATACTCAGCAGTGGGATTGCTGTATGAGGAATGGTAGGTCTACTTTTAGTTCTTTGAGGAATCTCCATACTGTTTTCCACAGAGGTTGTACCAATTTGTAGTCCTACCAACAGTGTATGAGCATTCCTTTCTCTTTGCATCCACACCATCATCTGTTGTTTTTTGACTTTTTAATAATGGCCATTCTGATAGGGGTAAGGTGGTGTCTCATTATAGTTTTAATTTGCATTTCGCTGATGATTAGTGATGTTGAGCATTTTTTCATATGTTTGTTGACCATTTGTATATCTTTAGAAAAACTTCTGTTCATGTTATTTTCCCACTCTTTGATGGAGTTGTTTGGTTTTTTCTTGCTGATTTGTTTGACTTCTATGTAGACTCTGGATATCAGTCCTTTGTTAGGTGTATAGTTTGTGAATATTTTCTCCCATTCTTTAGGTTGTCTATTCAAATAATTCAAAGGATTATTTCCTTGCTGTGCAGAAACTTTTTAATTTAATTGTCCCATTTACTTATTTTTGTTGTTGCTGTATTTGCCTTTGGGGTCTTAGTCAGAAATGCTTTGCCTGTGGCAATGTCAAAAAAAGTTTTTCCTATATTTTCTTCTAGTATTTTTATGGTTATGCCTTATATTTAAGTCTTTTATTCATCTTGAATTACTTTTTTTATATGGTGAGAGATAGGGATCCTGTTTCATTCTTCTGCATGTGGCTATCAGGTTTTCCTGGCACCATTTATTGAATAGGGCTTCCTTTCCCTAGCGTATGTTGTTGTCTAATTTGTCACAGATCAGTTGGTTGTAGGTAAATGGTTTTATTTCTGGGCTCTATATTCTGTTCTATTGGTCTATGTCTCTACTTTTATAGCAGTACCATGCTGTTTTGTTTGCTATAGCCTTGTAGTATAATTTGAAGTCAGGTAATGTGATGCCTACAGATTTGTTCTTTTTACTTAAGATTGCTTTGGTTATTCAGGCTCTTTTTGCTTCCAAATAAAGCTTAGCGTTTTCTTCTAGATCTGTAAAATATGATGCTGGTATTTTGATGGGGATTGCATTGAATCTTTAAATCACTTTGGGTAGTATGGACATTTTAAAGATGTTGATTCTACCAATCCAAGAGCAGGGGATGTTTTTCCACTTTTGTGTCATCTTTGATTTCTTTTATCAGTGTTGTGTAGTTCTTGTTGAGATCTTTAACCTCCTTTGTTAAGTATATTCCTAGTTATTTTATATTCTCTGTAGCTGTTGTGAATGGTATTGAGTCCTTGATTTGACTCTCCATTTGACTGTTATTGGTATATAGAAATGCTACTGATCGTGTACATTGATTTTGTAACCTGGGACTTTGCTGAATTTATCCATTCTAGGAGTGTTTTGGTGGAGTCTTTAGGGTTTTCTAGATATAAGATCATATCAAACAGGGATAGTGTAGTTTGACCTCCTCTTTCCTGATTTGGATGCCCTTTATTTCCTTCTCTTGCCTGACCACTCTGGCTAGGACTTCCAGTACTATATTGAATAGAAGTGGTGACAGTGTGCACCCTTGCCTTGTTCTGGTTCTTACAGGGAATGCTTCGTTTTACTCATTTTTTAATTAGATTGTTTATTTCCTTACTGTTGAGTTTTAAGAGTTCTTTGTGTATTTTGGATATAAACACTTTATCAGACAAGTATTTGGCAAATATTTTCTCCCAGTCTATGCTATAGCTTGCCATTTTCTTAACAATGTCTTTTGCAGAGCAAAAGCTTTAAATTTTAATGAAGTCCAACATAGCAATTTTTTCTTCATGTGTCATGTTTTGGGCATTGTAGCTAAAATCTCATTGTCAAACCCCAAATCATCTAGCTTTTCCCCTATGTTGTCTTCTAAAAGTTTTAAAGTTTTGCATGTTACAATCCATTTGAGTTCATTTTGTGAGAGGTGTAAGGGCAGTGTCTAGATTCATTTTTTTCCTTTTGCTTTTCTTCCTTCCTTCCTTTCTCTCTTTTCTTTCTTTTGTTTTGTTTTCTTTTTCTTTCTTTCTTTCTTTCTCTCTTTTTTTGCATGTGGATGTCCAGATGTTCCAGCACCGTATGTTGAAAAGACTATACTTTGTTGAATTGCCTTTAATTCCTCATCAAATGTCAGTCAACTATATTTTTGTGAGCTTATTTCTGGGCTCTCTATTCTTTTCCATTGATGTACTTGTCTTTTCTTTTACCAATACCACACTGTCCTGATTACTGTAGCTTTATAGCAAGTCTTGAAGTTAGGTAGTATCAGCCTTCCAACTTTGTTATTCTTCAATATTGTGTTGGCTATTTTGGGTCTCTTGCCTTTTCATATAAACTTTACAATCAGTATGTTAATATTCACAAAATAACTTCCTGGGATTTTGATTGGTATTACATTGAACACATAGATTGAGTTAGGAAGAATTGACATCTTAACAATATTGAGTCTTCCTAACTATGAACATGGAATATCTCTTCATTTATTTAGAACTTCTTTGATTTCTTTTATCAAAATTCTGTACATTTCTGCATATAGATCATGGACACATTGTGTTTATTTATTCCTAAATATGTTATTTTCTTGGTGCTAATATATTAATAAATGGTGTTGTGTTTTTAATTTCAAATCTCAGTTGTTTATTGCTGGCAAATAGGAACACAATTGAGTTTTGTATATTAACCTTGTCTCCTGTATGTTTTACTTTGGGATCTTTAGGATGGAGAGCACTCTTTCAATGACAGGAGAAACACAAGATGGAAATAAAGATTTTATTACTTACAGGTTCTAGGGGGGGTACACGATGTGGCCTGGCATGCCTGGAGGCCACACACTGAGGTCAGGGAGCACAGGCAGGGAGAAAGAGCTGAGAGCATGACCACTAGCAATATATACTGGGGAAAAGGGTGGGGATCACTTGAAGTTCATGGGCAAATGCCTGGATGGTCCACTTAAAGGAAGTGGTAAGAAAGTGGGGATTCCAGTCTTCTAAGTGGGAGAGATGCCTCCATGTTTTCATCTCTGGCCACCAGCTTAGGCCATTAGGGTGTGGTGTTCTACTTCTTTTTTTTTTTTCTATTTTTTCCCCCTCCCCCCATTCCCCGGTGTTCTACTTCTAATGCCTAAGTAGGAGCATTTGTTGTGTCATTCCCAGTACAGTTGACCCTTTAATGTCTAGGCATGAGACCTTGTGCCTAGAGATAGGTATTGTTTGAATAGCAGAGGCATTAAAGGCTACTGGAGAAATCTGGGTCAAGTACCTAGTAAGGCATTTCATGGGCATAAACAGACAAGCAATCTGAGTGTACCCACTATGACTTGAAATCCCATGTGCACCATCCACCCCACTGTGTAGGATCAGCAGGGCCAGTCAGGTGGGCTGTATCTGGCTGTCTCCTAGGGAAGTGAACACCAGCAGGCAGATATAAGGCAGATATCTGCGTTGACCACACTGAGGAATTGGAAGGAGGCATAGAACTGAAAACTGTGTCAAGGATGACTGAATCCTACTTCTGGTGTGGGAAAGTTAAACTTATATTTGAAATGGATCCTGAGGCAGCATAAAATTATAAGAATTCATTACATTGTAACCTTGCTATAATTATTTATTAGACCCAGGAGTTTTTAGTCAGTACTTTGGGATTTTCTACATAGACAATCATATCATCTGTGCACAAAGACAGTTTTATTCCCCCCTCCCCAATCTATATAGCTTTAATTTCCTTTTTTTAAAAAAAAGTCTTCTTGCGTTAGCTAGGACTTCAGTACAATGTTGAATAGGAGGTAGGAAGGACGTTTAGTTTCTCACCATTAAGTGTGACATTAACTGTGGTTCTTTGGTACCTGTTCTACCAAGTTGAGGACATTCTGCTTTGTCCTAGTTTGCTAAGAGTCTGTATTATAAATTGGTGTTGAATCTTTCTCAAATGCTTTTCTGCATCTGTTTATATAATTATATGATTTTTCTTCTTTAGCCTATTGATGGCATGGATTACATTGATAGATTTTTTTTTTAATGTGAACCAGTCTTGCATACCTGGAATAAATCTTACTTGGTTATGGCATATAATTCTTTTTATACATTGTCGAATTCAATTGTTAATTTTTTGCTGAGGGTTATTCCATCTAATGTTCATGAAAAATACTGGTCTGCAGTTTTCCTTTCTTGTAATATCTTTACCTGGTTGTGGTATTAGACTCGCTTCATAGAATGAGTTAGAGAGTATTATCTTTACTTATATTTTCTGGAACAGATTGTAGAGCATTGGTATAATTTATTGCTTAAGTGTTTGATAGAAGTCACCAATGAAACCATTTGGACCTGGGGCTTTCTGTTTTGGAAGGTTGTTAATTATTGATTTGACTTCCTCAATACATATGGGCCTATTCATGTTATCTATAATATTTTCTTAGTGTGAGTTTTGATAGATGGTATCTTTTAAGGAATTAGTCCATTTCATCTAAGTTATCAAATTTATGAGCAAAGTTGTTGAACATATTCTTTTATCATACATTCAATGTCTATGGGATCAGTAGTAATTTCATATCTTTCATTTCTGAAAGATGTAATTTGCATCTTCTCTCTTTTTTCTTGGTTAGCCTGGCTACAATTTTATCAGTTTTATTAATACTGATCATTTCAAAAAACTAGCTTTGGGTTTTATTGATTTTTCTGTATTTACCTTCCTGTTTTCAATTTCATTGATTTCTGCTCTAATTTTTATTATTTCTTCTGCTTGCTCTAGATTTGTAATATGGTTCTTTCCCTAGTTTTCTAAGATGAAACTTAGATTATTGATTTTATTGTTTTTATTTAGTAAAACAATTTCATTGTCAAGATTATTGATTTTTAGATCTTTGTTCCTTTCTAAAATTTGCATTCAATGTTATCCATTTTCCTTTAGCACTGCTTTCACTGCACCCATACATTTTAATAACTTCTATTTTCATATTCATTCATCTCAAAAAAATTGTAATTAATCTCTTTTTTTTTGGCTAGTTTTTTTTGAGGGAGGATCTCACTCAGTTGCACAGGCCAGGTGCAATGGCTGGAACACAGCTCACTGTAGCCTGAAACTCCTGGGCCCAGGTGATCCTCCTGCTTCAGCATCCCTAGTAGTTGAGATGAGATGGTACACCAGGCATGTACCACCAGGCCTGGCTTAATTAATCCTGAGACTTCTTTGACTCATGTATTATTATTTAAAAGTGTTTAATTTAATCTCCAAATATTTGGAGGACTTCCAGCCATCTTTTTGTTACTGATTTCTAGTTTATATCCACTGTGGTCTGAAAGCGTACTTCGTACAAATTTCTTTTAAATTTGTTGAGGTATTTTTCATGGCCCAGAATATGGTTTATGTTGTGTAGGTTCCATGTGAATTTGAAAAGAATGTGTATTCTGCTGTCATTGGGAATATTCTATAATTGCCAATTAGGTCCAGTTGATTGATGGTACTGTTGAGTTCAACTATGTTCTTATTGATTTTCTGACAATTGGATCTGCCTATTTCTGTCTGATAGAGGTGTGTTGAATTCTCCAACTATAATAGTGGATTTATCTATTTCTCCTTGCATTCCTATCAGTTTTGCCTCGTGTGTTTTGACATTCTCTTGTTAGGGGCATACACATTAAGAATTGCCATGCTTTCCTGGAAATCGACCTCTTTATTATGTCATGCTCCTATTTGTCCCTGATAATTTTTCTTGTTCTGAAATCTGCCATGTCTGAAATTAATATGGCTATTCTAGGTTTCCCTTGATTTGTGTTAGCATAATATATTTTTCTTCATCCCTTTACTCTTTACCTATCTGTGATTTTATATTACATTTTTTTTTTTGAGACAGTGACTCACTCTGTTGCCCAGGCTAGAGTGCCGTGGTGTCAGCCTAACTCACAGCAACCTCAAACTCCCGAGTTCTAGCAATCCTCCTGCCTCAGCCTCCCAAGTAGCTGGGACTACAGGCATGCGCCACCATGCCCGGCTAATTTTTTTTTCTATATATATTTTTCGTTGTCCATATAATTTCTTTGTATTTTTAGTAGAGACGGGATCTCGCTCTTGCTCAGGCTAGTCTTGAACTCCTGAGCTCAAACGATCCACTCGCCTCAGCCTCCCAGAGTGCTAGGATTACAGGCGTGAGCCACCACGCCCGGCTATATTACGTTTAAAGTGGATTTCCTGTAGGTTACATGTTGTTCAGTCTTGTTATCTACTCTATGAGTCTCTGCCTTTTAATTGGTGTATTTAGACCATTCACATTGAAAGTGGTTATTGATATAGTTGTATTAATATCTACCATATTTGTAACTGTTTTCTATTCATTGCACTTGTTTTTTGTTTCTTAAAAATCTTCCTTTCTTTCTGTCTTCTCTGTTTTTTTTTTTTTTATTATAGCTTATTATGGGGGTACAACCGTTCTGGTTAAGTATATTGCCCAT
>CM052436.1:133173633-133211804 GCA_028533085.1 Varecia variegata | reverse complement strand
CAGTTTGATTCTTTATACTCCCAGAGTTCTTTCACTGTGGCCTTCCCATCTGGATCAATCGTTAGATCTCTCCTTCTAGCTTTAGTCTGGATAGAGGCATGCTGTGCATGCTGGTCTTAGGTTGTGTAGTGGCCTAGATGTGTTACTTCCTTTGCCACTAGGGGGAGCCTGTTGGGTATTATTTAGGATTTCAGTACCTCAGCTAGGTGGCTGTTTCTGATGGGTCCAGCCCCGGAGAATTAATTTGACCTAATACCGGTTTGACGAGTTAAGTCACTGGGTTGTGCTGGTTGCAACTGAAAGCTTCTTTTTCTTGACTCTTCCTCTCTGGAGATGGGTTCTGCCTCTCTCTGCGTGAAAGACAGTGGCTAGAGGCGAGGGGGCGGAGCCCTCACTCTCCCAGCGCCCCCGCTGGTGCAACTCCAGCGGGCACACACCAGGCCCGCTCCTATGACTGCGTGGTTCACATACCCCTGTGTCACGACTGGGCAAGCCTCAGTGTTCACGCAGAGGCGGAGCTCCCAGTGGGGGTCCACAGACTAGGGAAGGAAGCCTCCTAGGGAGCCGTCCGGCACTCAATCACTCCGGCACCCAATCGCTCTGCAGCAGCAAGGCTGTGGACCCCAAGATGGCGACTGCCCGTCCACAGATCGCCGGCGCTCGGGGTGAATGATCAGGGTCTGGCAGGCCCAGGAGCCCACAGTAGCTCCCCAGCAAAAGAGCGGCCGAGGGACAGACTTAATTCAGAGTCTGCCCCTGTATTTTGCCTTAGTGCAGTTCTGACCCTCCCGCTGCCAAGCGGTGACCCGGCACAAATATCCTGCAGTCCAAGCTTTTCCCCTCTAACGTCTCCTGTCCGCAGAGTTCACGCAAGGCCAGAGCTCTTAGCGTGGGTCCGCAGTCAAGGGGAGGGAGCCGCCCAAGGAGCCGTCCGGCACCCAATCGCTCTGCAGTGGCAAGGCTGAGGACCCCAAGATGGTGACTGCCCATCTGCAGGTCGCTGGCGCTCGGGGTGAATGATCAAGGTCCGGCAGGCGCTGGAGCTGGGGGTCTGGTGAGCCCAGGAGCCCACAGTAGCTCCCTGGGAAGAGAGCGGCCGAGGGAGAGTCTTAATTCGTAGTTTGTCACTGTATTTCGCCTTAGGGCAGTTCCGACCCTCCCCCCCGCCAAGCGGCGACCCGGGGCAAATATCCTGCAGACCAGGCTTTTTCCCTCTAATGTCTCCTGTGCGCAGAGTTCACGCAAGGCCAGAGCTCTTAGCGTGGGTCCACAGTCAAGGGGAGGGATCCGCCCAAGGAGCCGTCCGGCACCCAATCGCTCCGCCACCCAATCACTCCGCAGTGGCAAGGCTGTGGACCCCAAGATGGCGACTGCCAGTCCGCAGATCGCCGGCGTTCGGGGTGAATAATCAGGGTCCAGCAGGCGCTGGAGCCGGGGGTCTGGCGAGCCCAGGAGCCCACAGTAGCTCCCTGGCAAGAGAGCAGCCGAGGGAGAGTCTTAATTCGGAGTCTGACACTGTATTTCGCCTTAGGGCAGTTCTGACCCTCCCCCCGCCAAGCAGCGACCCGGTGCAAATATCCTGCAGTCAAAACTTTTTACCGCTAATGTCTCCTTCCACAGAGCCCCACGTTTCTCAGGGCAATTCTGCACCGTCTTCAGGCAGATCCCTAATTGCATGGGTGTGGAGAACAGTGGGGAAACAAGCCGCTTTCCTGTGGGGCTGAACCCACCTCACTCACTGGTGAGGCGGGTACAGCCCTCCCGCACACCACTGTCTATTGTCGTCCCGCACTCTCCAGATTCTCGCTAATTCCCGTTCACCTCAGATTTTTCTTGTTCTCTATGTCCCACATTGATTCTCCGAGGATTCACACTGTTGTTCTTACGGGAGAGCAATCCTCTAGCGTTGCGGCAGACCGAGATCCAAACCTTCCACTCTGGGAGCACGGATCCAGGAGGTCATCACCTCTCCGCCATCTTCCAGACCCCCTATTTTTGAAAATATTTTTTTAAAAAAAGGTTTTTAAGAATCAGAATTGTTATATTTGGGACATTTTCTTAGATGTTAGAAACTGGAAGCTTAATTCTGGAAATATATATTGACAACAGTTTCCATGTGGAAAAAAAATATTTTTTAGAAACAAATTTTGGCTTCAGTGAACACACTCTGATCCTAGTATCTGCCGTGCCCATGATCTGCAAGAGAAAAAGCAAACATTCGCTATTCTTTGACACATGTATTGAAACATGCTGCTGTGTGTGCAAAGGAACCCACTTTTATGCTTGCATATTTTGCATTGAATGTCTATTTAATTTGCATAATTACACTTGGAGTCCTCATAATTTTTCATTTTATGTAATTGTTTGCGTTGACCGTAAGTATGAATAAAAGAAATAAATGTGTGAAATCAGTAAGTGGCCAGAAGAGGACCTCATTTCCTTGGTGAGGGGCTGGGGAGGGCAGGCACAGGGCCTTGGGCATGGCACTTGTGGTGAGAGGCAATTCCCCACCCTCCATGGAGAGGAGACTGGGAGTGCTTGCCACTCCCTAAGCTGCCCCTAAAAATCACATGTCACTTCTGGGGTGACTGGAAGAAGGGAAGCTTGGCATCTTGTTTGATAGGCTTGAAGATCTGCCCAGAGGAAGAAAAAACTGGGTGAAAAATCCCTTGGAAAGAGCCTACCCAACCCCCACTCAACCCACACATGAGTGCCCCAAGGCTCAGAACACTTGGAAGCTAGACCTACTGAGCACCTTGGCTGCATCCTTTGCAAGCATGCTGTCTGTGGAGTGAGAGGAATGTGGGAGAGTCCTGGCAGGAATGGATGGGGCAGAGGTGAGGGGTTCAGTCAAGCAGGAGGAACAGAGAAATGGGGAGGGCTCGGGAGGTCATGGCTGCATCATTTTTCTTATTTTTCTTTCTTTGCTCAGTGCAGAAGGAGCACAAGAGCCTGTCAGAGGGAATGAAGAGGTTTCCTACAGGCACAACAGCCCTGCCCCACTGCCGGCTCCCAGGCCTCCATGGGGTCAGAATTGTATATAAGGTCAGAGTCTGCAAACTGGACAGATCGTTTAGTGATTAGAGTTATGTGAACACTATGGACTCTGCCCAAGATGCTACTGGGGGACAAGAACGAGGTGTCTAGGGAGATTTGAAAAATATAAGACACATGAAAACACATCATGTCCCTGTCCCCTAGTGTTAAGACTGCTCAATCAAGTGGTTTCAATTGTATATTTTAAAAGTTTTTTTTGATTGTTTCCATTGACAAGAGTCAGAAGGAAAAGAAGCATGGGCTCACTTTTTAAATTACAAAAGCAATACCTGCTCCCTGTAAAAAGTTATGTGCACCATAAAAATTTATGGTGCCATAGTACTCCATACTATGAATTAACTAAATTTTATTTATCTGTTCTCTTAGTAGCAAGTAGGTGATTTTCAACCTCTGCTTTCATACTGATGCAGTGAATATTCTTTTACATCTTTAGGTACTAATGCAAATGTTTCTGTAGAAGAGATTCCTGTAGACATTACCAAATTGGACCTCAAAGTGGGTACATCAATTTATAAGCCCACCAAAAATGTGCAGGAGTGCCCAATCTGGGGGGATCTTTGATGTTCCCTGTGGAGCCAGGGGTATCCTGAGCCCCACTGGCTGAGGAGGCTTCTTCCACTCTGCCTGCCTTTGTGAGTTATCCACCGTCAGGTTGGCTCCAGTGGTGGGCGCCTCAACCCAACCCGTTGCCGTTGTATTTTTGTACACTGGGTTGGGATCCACACACAAGTGCTGCCTTTACCCTTTCCCAGTTTGGGAGCTGGCTGCATGCGAAATGTGATCAATGGGGAGAAGGACATACACCGTGTGCTACTATATTTTAGACACTTGCCATGGGGTATTTGCGGGAAGGAGATGTAGGTTTGTACTCTGCAGGCTCCAGCCTTCTGGTGGCCCCCTGCATGGCCTTTGTGGTTCACAAAAATGTGTAGATGAATGTCTAAGGTCCCTTCCACCTTTAAGACTGGGCTTCCGCAGTATTTTGCACAGGTTATTTTTTAAAAATAATTTACGGTTGCCTTTTACATCAGCTATATGTTTTCCTTTCTTATTTAATACATAAAAATGGTCCCAAAGGAATAATGACTATATATGGTCAAGGAACATATTTTTAATGTTATTGCAAAAACATTTGTGGGTAGGACCCCAAAATATTTTCACTCTAATGCAAATGATTCTAGGAAATAAAACTTTTACCTTCTGAATATCATGTATTCATAAGGCTACAACTTTCTCCCAACAGATGACTGAACATATTTTCACAAGCTTACAAATGAACTTATTTGATTTCTTAGAGAAATCACAATGGATGGCAAATGCCCTGTGTGGAATTGCATAAACAGTGGTGTCTGGAGTTGGTGTCTCAGGAGAGCTGACCATGGGTATCTCTTTTTGTTAGGGACTGAATGTTTGTTTCTCTCCAAAATTCTTAAGTTGAAATCCTGACCCCCAATGTACTGGTATTAGGAGATGGGACTTTTGGGGAGGTGATTAGGTCATGAGGGTGGAGCCCTTATGATGGGACTAGTGCCCCTTTGCAAATGGACACTGGAGAACTGGCCCACTGTCTGCCATGGGAGGACACCGGGACAAATCAGCAGTTTGCAACCCAGAACAGAAACCTCCCCAGACCCCACCATGCTGACACCCTGATCTTGGACTTCTAGCTTCCAGAACTGTGAGAAAGAAATTTCTGTTGTTTATAAGCCATGCAGACCATGGTATTTTATAGTAGTCCAAGCTAAGACCCTTCCCACCTCTGCCCTCAGGGATGTTACATCTGTGGATTGAAATCCACCACAGTGGAAGTATTTTCACCATGGAAATCAGCAAAGCCTCCAGACTTTTTTTTCAGAAAGCCAGTTATTGAACATTTACCAGATACCACTACATTTCTCTCTATTTATATTACTATATTTTTTAATGAACGATTTGAAAATAAAGTACAAACATCATATCCCTTTACCCCTTAATACTGAAGTGTGTATTTTCTTAAAAGAACAGCATTCTCCTACATCAAAATCAGATTAAGATTAATCCAATATTACTATCTAATCCACATACCTCTTTCAAAATGTCTTTTTTCTCCCAATAATATTTTTTTATAGGTCCAGGATCCCTCCCACAGTCACCTATTGCATTTAGTTGTCCTGTCTCTTTGATGTCCTTTAATCTGAAAGAATTCCTTAGTCTTGCCTTGTCTTTCATGACCCTGACATTTTTGAAGAGTACTAGCCAGTTTGTCTGGTGTTTCCTCATGATTTATGCATTTTGGGGGCAGGAATACCTCAAGTGATGCTGTTTTGAGGTATTCCTGCCCCCCAAATATGTACATTATGATGCAAAAGAGCTTTCTCTTCTTCCCCATGTATTTCTTTATTCATTTATTTATGTATATCAGTGGGGATATATACACACTCATGGATTCCTATTTTACTTAAGGGGTTACAACCTATACTGACATTAAGTATTTTGATGTTCAGATTTGGCCAATGGAGGCAGCTTTCCTGTCCAGTTGAAGTCCCCATCATTCTTTGAGCACTTTCTTATTTTCTAGTACAAGATGTTTTTAGACCCACCTTGTATTTTCCCTGCTCTAGGCCTGGGGTCAACCATTTCTCCAAAGAGCCTTAGTTCCTTTAAGTGGAAAATAGTTCTAAAAACCAAGTTCTGGGTGCTGGGTGTACTCACTGGTTACCGGGGTGTTATTATTTCTAAGCCCTCAAAGAAGCCAAAGCTAGGAACCGTACGTGTGGGTGCACTCACATCTATCTGTCATCTGTCTATCAGGTGTAGGTGTGCTCCGTTTGCACACAGTGAAGCCTACACATTCACAGTCACATCTCTAATTCCGGTCCATCTCAGAGTTATTCTAGCATTTTCTCCTTTCCCCTTTCTGTATTTTCTGTGTTTCCCTTCTCTGATGGAAAGACCTGACTTTCAGCACACTTGGTGAATTTTCTTATTCGCTCAAGCCCCTCCTGTGTGTAGCCAAACCCCTGGGCCCACAGGCCAAAAGCTCAGCCCCAGTGGCGCCCCTGCACCACCCGGCTCCCATCCCTGGTGCTGGAGGCGCTGATGGAAATAGTCCCCATGAAGAGGAAAAGGAAAGGAAAGAAGGAGAAAGACTCACAGATTTTGTATTTATTCAGTGTATTATAATCCATTTTTGGCATTATGCATTTTTATGTTCAAATTGTTCCATAATTGGTCAGTGAAGCCCTTTCAACCTGGCTCCTGTGTCCTATTGCTAGGTCCCTACGACTTTCTGAGCACATTTTTACTTCACAGCACAAGATGTTCAAGGCTCATGTTGAAATTTCTTTGCCCCAAGCTTGGAATCAGATATTTCTCCAACTTCATTTTAGTGGGAAATGGTATTTAAAACTAGGATCTGAGCTGCAGGTGAACTCATTGCTTATGAGGTGTCCTTGCTCCTAGGCCTTTTTAGAGCTAGCACATATATATGAAAAATATAAAACTATACCAATTAGCTGATCCCTCTAATCCACTGCCCTCTTTCTCCTATGCCAGTTTCTTTCCCATGGCCCACGGTGGGCACACTGGCTCCCGGCAAGATTAGTATATTTTTACTCATTTGCTCAATCCTACAATACACACAAATGAGCCTTGGAATTGCCTCTTTTCTTTAAAGAAAATCATACACGTACATATATACATAGGCAAAGATCCCTCTCGATGCCCATCTCCCCCGCTGCGCTTTGCTGAGGCTTCAGCGACATTTGGGTCGGTGCGCTTGCTCACTTCAGAGGCAGCAGGAGAGCAAAGCCCTGGCCCGGGTATCCCGGGAGCCGCCCAGGGTCGCCAGAGCACCTCACCACAGGTCCAGGGCGTGGGCTGAGGGGTCATAGGGCTGTAACCACGTGTCATTGTCGTCCTCTTCGGGGACGCGTGTCCCTCTAGCTGGCAACGGGCAGATGGCCAAGGGATCCGGGTGTTCGCTGCCGTCGTGGGCTCTGGGTCTGAAATAGGCACAGAGCGCGTCTGGGAAGGTGTCGGTGAAGGTGAACATGTGGGAGCCGTCGGACACATTGAAGAAGGACAGCTTTCCCGCATCGCAGTCCAGGAGGACGCCCACGCGCCGGGGGGGCACGCGCAGGGTGAGCGCGACGCGGTGCGGGTCCAGCACGAAGTACTCGCAGCCGTTCCACAGCCCCATCACCCAGTAGCCGCAGGCGGGGCTCAGGCGCGCTGGCCCCGCGCGCGGCACCGCGGCCAGGCAGGCGCCCAGGAACCAGCGGCTGCGGCGGCCCACGTGCACCTCCCAGTAATGGCGGCCGGTGGAGAAGCGCTCGCGGCTCAGCACGCACGTCTGCTCTGAGAACCTCTGCGGGTCGCTGGGCGCGGGGCCCTGCGCCACCCCGCGGGAGTACACGCTCATGCCATCTTCGGAGACCTCCAGGCAGGGGTGCGCCGAGGCATGATCCAGAGTCACGTCCACTGCAGAGACACAGGGTTAGTGCCTGCCCAGGGCAGTTCTGGGCCCTGTTTGTCCCCTTCCCCTGAGAGGCAAACCGCTAGTTTCTCCTGGTGGATCAATGGGCAAAATCGTCACCGCCATCCCCACCCTTGCTACCCGCCTCCCCAGGACTGAAGTGGCATGCAAGTCACTCCTGAGCATTTGACAGTGGCAGGAGGAATCTTATCCTTTCCTGAACTGGAAGGTCCCTGAATTCCACACCGGTGCCACTGAGACCAGAGATAAAGGAGGTAAGTTCATTGGTGGAGCCACGTCCTGATCAGGGGAAGGGCTGGTTCTACTCCCTGCTGGCCCACCACCCTGTGTGACCTTGATATCATCAGATGAGCTCTAGGTTTTACAGTAATTTTTGGATTTTAAAAGGGCCTTTGAGATCATCTAGTCCAGTGCCCTGCACTCTACCCCATCCCCCAAAACACCCCATGTGACAGATGGGAACTTAGAGGATCCTTTCTGTCAGAGGTCTGAGCGGTTCCTTACAGACTCTGCATTCTCTCCTGCAAACAGGGCCAAGAGCAGCCTTCCTGCCAGATGGAAACAAATCTAGTAACACCCAGGAAGCTATGTGTTTGGGAGCACGTGTATGTGTGTGCACACAAGCATGTATGCCTGTGTATGTGTGCACATGCAGGCACGTGTCATGTGTGCAAGTGTGCATGTGTGTCTGTGTGTGCAGGCCCCAAATTTCACTCCTGGAAAGACCCTTCCTCTAATCTTAGTTCTTTCCACCTCCCTTCTTTTTAAGATCCAGTCAATGCAAGCCACAAATCAGTTTCTCAGCTTCAGTTACCTGCATATTTCTGGGCTGCTCTCCACTCTGAAACCAAACAGAGACAGAAAAGAGGCTCAGAAATTCGAGTCAGTAACTCTGGAGCCTTGAGAGAGGCTCAAGATGCATGAGGGATGCCTGCAAATCAAATTACCCCATTCCCACGGTGACAGCTGGTTTGAATCCAGACTAGGTCCACCATGGTATTTTCCTGACTATTTGGGATGGTGTAGAGGGCTGGTGTCAGTGGTAGGTTATACCAGAGCTATATGCACACTGATTTCGTGTTGGGAAAAGCAGGAGAAGGGAGCCTCTGGGAAGGGAGAATATATTTCAGCATCCTAGATGCCCTGAGGGATGGAAACGAAGCCTCAGCCCCTCATTGGCCAGGTTCAGTCCCCAGGAGCCCCAGCGGAGCACAGCTCATGTCCCAAGATGCCCTCTAGATAACCTGTCTTCCCTTAACAGGCCTCCTTTCTTACTGTGAGCCATTCTGAGTGGATTTCTGTTTTGTTTTATTTTGTTCTGTTTTGCAACAAAGAGATAACCAAGTCACAAAATAGCAAAAGCAATACAAAACATTCTCAGAGCTAGGCAAATTGATAGCAGGGATTTTTCAACCCTGGTTTTTGCATCAGGATAACCAGTGGAACTTTGAAAAAATACACCTCTTGTGTAGAATAACTCAATTCTAATAAGATATTGATTCTCCTCAGATTTGTAAGTTCAAAGCCATCCCATGCAAAACTTTTGGATTTAAGGAGCTTCATAAATCTACTCTAAAATTTATATTTTAAAAAGGTCTACTAACTTTAAAAAGGAAGTGGAAATGGGGAAGGAGAACTTATACTTTCAGATACTATAAAATGGAATATGCACCGAAGGTGGTTGCCCACATCAATGGGGGATCAGGGGTGGTGCAATAAATGGCTTTGGAAAGACTGACTCGCTGTATGGAGAAAAATCACTGGATTCTCACCCAATACCACATAAAATGGCAAGTCCTAGATGGATCAAAAACCTACATATATAAAGTTAATAGAAAAAAGTGTAAGAGAGTATGTTTGTAACCTATGTGTGAGGAAGTTCTTCAACAAAACTTTAAAAACGTAAACCATAAGGTAAAAATTTGATGAATTAGATTTTATAAAAACCAGTGATTTCTTTTCAATAAAGGGAACCATGGACAAAGCTAATAGCAGATGACAGACTAGAGGGAATAATGTTATGTGTATGTATTCCTATTAATTGATAAGAAAAGACAGCAATCCCAGAAGAAAATGGGCAAAGGCTATAAACTGGCAATTTTCGAAAGAGGTAGTCTCCAAAGTCAACCAGCATATAAAGAGATGAGGCATTACTATCTCTACTGACTGGCAAACTTAGAAAGCTGGCTCACACAGACGTGGGCACGCAGAGCCTCCATGCAGGGCGACAGCAGGATTATGGCGCTGCCTTCGGGGATCCCTCTCTCCCACTTAGCGCATAGACCTCCCATGGGCCAGCAATCCCTGTCCTGTGTAAATGTCCCACAGAAATCTCACAAAGGGCAATAAAGTGACACATTTGGGGCTATTCACTCAATGTTGTTTGTGGTAGTGTGGAGTTAGAGGCAGCCTGTACTCCAGGAGGGTGGCTGACTAAAACGGAGCACTCTGCGGCTAGGAGGAGCAGACCAAATGCACACAGGTAGCAGAGATGGATATTTAAACACAGTGATACATGAGAAAAGCAAGGAACAGCACAGGACTACAAATGTCATTTACATGAACTATAATACAGGTGCACAAAATACATATTCACATTTTGCAAGGATACATACAACATATACACATTACACTGCTTTATGGATGGAAGGGAGGGAGGTATGGGGAGAAATATTTACATGTACAGTAACATACCCACCCGCACCCACTGTCAGAGTCTTTGAGGGTGGCCACCAGGAGTCTAGGCGACTCTGATGTGCAACCAGGATTGAAACCAGTGGTTTGCAGGGTGCTTAGGCCTCAAGACTATATAAAAGTAAAACTCGACTATAACCTCTACCCAGTGACATAGATTAACACATGCTGTGTGAGGCTGTCCAATGAAACCAGAATGAAATGTGGTTGGTTAATGAGAATGAGCTGGATTGGGGTGCTGGGACATATGAGGAACAAAGAGAAAGAGCGGGCTTCACTCACCAGCCTGGCCTTCAGCCCTTCTCCAGTCTGACGCAGCCAAGGGAAAATCAGGAATTAGAACAACAGGGCCCTGAGCTTCCCTGCTCACTCATCACAGCTTGCACCCAGCCCTGTCTCCTCCCTTCTCTCCTGCCACCCACACAGCTAGCAGGGGGCCACCCTGGGCAACATACCTGGTTGGGAGATGAGAAGATACATGGATAACCAGATGCAAAAATGTGGGTGAGAAGAGATAATTCTAAGAGGGGTCACTTACCAAGCTCTGTTTGAAGCTTCTCTGTAAACAGAGCACAGGGAGAAAACATCAGCCTTCAGTTGATTAACCACCTTTTCCAGGCAGTTAGGCCACCAGGAAGAGATTCCTCAGTTTTAACCCACTGCTAAACCCAACTTGTCCTCGCTTCTTCATGGCCCTAGAAAAGGAGGCCCATCTGCAGGATTCTTATGCCTCATCCTATCTGCTCAAAGGCAGAAATATGCACAGGGCCTCGAAGCGGACACAGGCCTTAATACTGAGGTGCTTCTTCCCAGGGTTCAGCTGGTTCATTCACCCTGAAATCACAAGCTCTTCCTGAGGAGCTCCTGAATAAGTCCAGGCACTGAGCACAGCCTATGTGAGCCTCACGGTCACTTAGTGGGTACATTATTTAAAGGACTGGAAGGATATCATACCCAATTACTTCCTCTGACTAGATACCAAGGACTGAAATGTCACACTCTATTAAAGGTAAATGCTCCTAGGAAAGGCAACATTATATATATATTCAGACTACGTGTTAATGACTTAGGGCTGTTTTTTTAATTCCCCCGGAAGGACAAGATACACTGTGAGACAAGATTCCTCAACCTCACAGTTTTGTCTGATTGCTCCATCCCCTACACCATGGCGGCCTTTCCCTCCATCTTCCTTCCTTTGGGTTCACTCTCCTCCTCTGTACAGACACAAGCCCCTGCCCATTTCAACTGGCTGAGTCCCACTGGGGAGAAAAGTGCATGTGAAAAGTTACTCCCACTTGGTGCAAATTATAGGTGCCACCCTTCCTAGTGGCTTTTGTATTAAAAAGAGAAGGATTTCCTAGGAAGATGAACCAGAGAGAGTAAACGTTTAATTGTTTAATTGTGGAATTTTAACTGATTCAGCTAATTTGCAAGGGAGGAGCTGGCAGGGTCTATCCATCAGGCAGACCTTGTTGGCGGCTGCGCAAAGGCAGGCAGCCATCATTTCAGCCCGTGGAAGCAGAGACCCGGGAGGGGTGGGGGTGCTCAGAAGAATTATACAGTTGCCATCTGTCTCCGTCCAAAGGGAGCCTAAAACCACTGAACTTGTCCTCCCGCCCCGTGCGCAGGCCTACAAGACAGCACTGTTTTGCGGCACCCAGAACTTACCCAACTCTGCTGTGAGTTTCGCTGGAGAAACAAAACAGACAAAAAACAAAGAAAAGAGTCAAATGTCTCAGGTTGGGGACTGAGTCAGATAGGACAGATGGATTAACACGAAGGCCTCACTTCCCCGAAGTGCTCAGACTCCAGGGGCCCAGGCTGGGCTGCACAGGGCGTCTCCGGGCAGGGGCAGGGGGAGCGCACTCCGGCCACGGTCGCTGCCCCGCTCCCACGGCCCCAGGGCGGAGCTCCCGTCTTGCTGACCAGCGCCCGGCCTTCCGCTAGTCCGGGAGGTGAGCGCGGAACGCCCTCCCCGCGGCTTACCTTGTTTCTTTGCAGCTTGCTGCTTTAGCTTTTCTGAAAGCAAGAAGGAAGGGGAGAAAGAAGACTGAGTCGGCGCCCTCTCTGCCTGTCTCCAGGTCCCACCCCGGCAGGGCGCTTCCTCAGGCGCCCCGGGTGCAGCTCCTGCCAGATGCCCCCCTTTTCCTCCTAGGCAAAGCCGACTTTGGGAGGGACCCCGGCGACCCCTACCTTGGGACCTCCGCCGCTTCTGAAGGAAGTACAGCGCCAGCGTGCCCAGGACGGCCAGGAGCAGCGGCAGTGCCGCCAGCGTCCCGAGGAAAGCTCTGTTCCAGGGGGACGCTCCAGGTAAAAATACGTCTGGAAAACGCCCCACAGAGAGTTGTCTCTATTTAGGTACCACTAAACACTCAGACACAAGATGACCCTGGACCCCGCGTGCCGGAAAACCTTCCGAGTGACCTCTGGTCGCCGGCTACACCTTCGGGCGCACTCGAGCGCGGGCGGGCGGGCGCCGTGGTGGCCCCTAGGACTCGCCTCGCGGGAGGGGACGGTGCCGCGGGCGGGACCAGAGGGCCGGCGCTGGTGGCACCCCACCCGGCTTGGAAGCTCTGAGACCACAGCCCCCACCACCCTCCACTCCCTCCCACTCTTGCCCTGCGACCCAAGGACGCGAGAATCCGCGTTGCTTTGTTTGTGCCCCGGTGAGCCACTCTTCACCCGGCTGCGGCTGCGCGATCCACAAGTCATCTCGCTTCTTCGCAAACATTTGGCTTCTGCATCTGTTCTCACCACACTTTTGGAAGAATTGACAACAAAGCCACGTGCGTGCTGACCTGCAGCTTCCCTTCCCCGCCAAGGGCAGCGCCTGGACCGTGGCCAGAAGGTGAAGAGAGACGGCAAAAATGCACAGTAACCCTTATGGCAATTTAATACTCTATTGGGTCTGTGAACCTAATTATTAAAAAATGGTTCTTTTACCTCAGAGATCTTTTTAAAAATATATTTTTTTTTCGTTTTTTATTGTGGTAAAGTGTACATAACGTAAACTTGCCATCTTTAAGTGCATGCCACTTAAAGTCATTCTTCTGTACGCCATTTTTAAGTGTACAGTTCAGTGGCATTAAGTCCATTCACCAATATCCACCTCCAGAACTTTCTCATCTTCCTAAACTGAAACTCTGTACCCATCATACAATAATTCTCCAATCCCTGCTCTGCCCAGCCCCTGGCAACCACTCTCCATCTCTATGAATTTGACTACTTTAGGTGCCTCATATAAGCAGAATCATACACTATTTTTCCTTTTGTGTCTGGTTTATAATTCAAGTCAGTGGTATTTTGGCTTTTAATTTTATTTTTCTACCAGTGCATTTTTATTGTATCATACTGGATCACAATGGATTGCTCTTTCACCACTCGTCAATTGTGAAACACTGACTCAAGTTTGAGAACAAGGGCTTCAGGGCCTGATGTCCCTCTGACCTGCCACCCTCACCCTTGCCCCTCTGGCCTTGCTGCTCTGCTAACAGCCAGATGTGGTCCCCTCTCCAGGAATGCCCTTCCTGCAGGTATCCATGGTACTCATGCCCTCTGTAAAGGGGTCCACGCATACAAATATATACAAATCTAAACATTTATATATAAATTCATTTTATATACATTTAATAATAAATATAAATAATATAAATTTAAATTTATATAAATAACTAAAAAGAAACTATTGTATTTTGCCTGGTACAAAATGAGAAAAAGACTCCCTCTTCTTTCCTTTTCTTAGTTCATTTACTTTAGAAGACTTGTAAGCTCTTTCTGTATGTATGCCGGCTTTACAACTCAAGAATGTTTTTCTTAAGGGCTATTTCTCCGAAATGTAAACATCAAGGAGAAAATACCGCATGGAGATCCAAGTCTCAGAGGAGTTTAGCTCAGGTGCCTGGCTCCAAGCTGTAACTACATGCTTGCCATAGAGTCATCACATGCTTTGTTTTTCCTTTGGATAAAGGCAGTTAGCAACACAGATGGCTGCCCCAATTACTAGGGGGATTTAGAATAAATTGTGTGCTGCCAAGTCCTACTTGAAGACAAGTTATTGTTCATCTTGAGAACATGTACTCAGTGGGTTGTATCTGCCTGACTATATCAAAGGGTGACATTTCTTTCTGTTATAATTATATAACTATCGATTTGGACTGATGTGAAAAATGGTCCATAGGTTGGGTTTGTCCTCAAAACTTAAAACAATTAGAGCCATGAATACTAAACCCTTTGTTGGATGCCTCATGGTAAGAGTTTGATAATACATAATGACCTCACCTTCATCTTGTTGCCTAAACATCTACTTCCCTGACCCCACTGTATTCTCCACTGGAATGAGAACCTGAGGGCAGGGACTTGGGGCACACGTGGGTGCTAAATAAATATTGTTTGAGGGATGGAATTAGGAACGTGGGCTCTCATGATGACTTCTAAAGCGTAGAATTCTTGAGTTTTAATGCATGACCTTTGGCACAGAAATGTTGGCTCTCCGAGGCCTCCCCTGCTTCCTGTTGGGTTGTCGGTTTTATTCTTAGCATGTTCCTATATCCAAGTTGCTGCCTTTTCAGCTGTCAAGGCCAGCCCAGCCCACACGCAGCCAGGTCCAGTACCACTGTGTCTTTATGGACTGCCTCTGGGCTAATGCACATGGAGAAAGTGATGACTGGAAAGATGAGTGTGACTTGGCAACCACTGACCTGCTATCTGGACCACCAACTCTTTCTTCTGGCTCAGGAGGAGATTCTGGATGGAGAAGGACACGTTGCTGTGGGCTCCCCCTCGGACAACCACAGATGTTTCCAGATTGAACAAGCCCTGGGTGTCCTGGATGATGGCTTCGGACTCTGGAGGCAGGCACTGTCCCTGATGGTCTCGCCACTGAGCCTTGGGCTTGGGGTACCAGCCACTGGAGCTGCACCTCAGCTGAATGCCTCCTTCCTTGAAGCCCTCAAAGGAGATGTGAGGGTCTGAGCCCAGCCCTGGGAGAGGCGGGAGGAGTGGGAAAAATCAGGCTTCTGGAAAATTGTGCATGAAGTTCACCATTTGTAGTTACCATAAAGCATCACGAACTGCTCATAACGTATGTGTGGGCTCGTAGTCCCCCATCTAGGGATTATAAATGACAGTCTAAATCAGGTGTCATGTGGGGACAGTACTACCCCTGAGGGACATTTGGAAATATGAGGGGGTCATTTGGTGGGGAAGGGCTACTGGGATTTAGTCATATTATGCAAGGGACAATCCCCCTAGAATGAAGAATAGTCTCACCCCAAATTCTAATACATTAGAATTGTGAATCTTCTATCTCTTTTGAATCCCACCAGATTTCCGTGCCTGTGTTATAGGCACTCCTTTATCTCCCCATCCTCATGGAGTTAGCTTTATATGTTGAATATGCAAAACATTAATATGGTTTAAGCATCAATGCTGTGTAAGAATATGTACCAGGAAGGAGTGCCCCAGGCCTTTCTCTATCCTTCCCCTTCCATCACACCCCACCTTAGTTAACCAATTTCATTAGTTTCTAGTTATCCTTCCTGTGTTCCTTATGCAATGTTTATCCTTCTTTCTTACACACACAAATATATATTATTGAACCTCTTTTGCATCTTGCTTTTATCTCTTAACCATGCATCCTAGAAATCACTCCACATCCCTTCGTAGAGCATCTCCCATTCTTTCCGCTGTGCAGTACCTACCACTCCATTAGGTAGGTGGATCATACTCAGCTCTCATGCTTGGACATTTAGGTGGCTTCCACTATTTTTCAATTATAAATAATGCTACAGAAATTAAATTTATAATATGCCTTTTTCACATTGGAGGTGTTGGGGATGTACCTTCAGGGCAAATTCCTGGAGGTGAGCTTGCTGTGTCAGAGGGAGACGCCCAGCTAGTCCTCATAGGCATTGCCAAATCCCCTGCCCTGGAGCTTCCCAACTTTGACCTCCTCTAACACCAAATGTACAAGAGGGCTTGCTCGCCATAGCGCCACCGAGGGGTGTGGAAGAACTTTTGAATGGTCAGTCTAATAGGTAAAGAATTGCATTTCGATGTAGCTTTAATTCGCCTTTCTCTCATTATAAGTAAAAATAATCAACTTTTTATATGTTTGAGCATCATTTGTGTATTTTCTTGTGAACTGTTTCTTTCGTTCATTTGCTAATGGACTTATCCCTTTCAGTTTGTAATAGTTTTTAAAAAATTACATATTTTCCCTTTCTCTGAGATTCTCTGTCTCCTCTTGAGCAGAGCGGCTGTGTCTCCTGCCCGGCTGGGGATGGCTAGCCCCGCACCTGCTACCTCCAACTCCCAGACAGCTTCACCAGAGAAGTCGCTGGAAAGGAAGTGGCACCCGAACAGGCCCTCGTCAGAGGGCACGACGTTGTGAAGCTGCAGGACCACGCTGCCATCCTTGATGTCGTCCTTGATGAATTTGGTCCTGTTCTGGAACTGGGCCATCTGTGGGCCGGGGAGGTCCTGCTGCTCACGGTACAGGTGGACCACGTCGGAGTCGCGGCTCCGGAACCAGCGAATCTCCATGTGCTCAGCGTCCAGGAAGGGCAACAGGTGGCACCGGAACTCCACCTCCTCCCCGACAAGGGCCAGGATGGGTTCCCCAGGGCCTACCACCTTGACCTCCTCTAGGATGAGAAGTCAGAACAGCCAAAAGCAACTCTCAGCAAATAAAAAAATTTTATCCAATCTCTTTGCAACTTAGGAATCTGTAGTAAACCATTCAAACAAGGAAGGTGAGACACTCTAAGGACAAACATCCAGATTTCTTGAACAAGTAATTGTCATGGAAAAATTGAGGGTGCACGATTAAAATGGAGGTGCCTTCCTTTGTTCACACTATTTGAGTCCCCTTGTTGCCCACAGGGTGAATATCCAATAACCTTTCTACACATTTCCTGTTCCAGCTGTCTCTCCACACACACTGATGTCTGGCTATTTCCCTGGGTACACCCTCCCTCAGTTTACCCTCCCTCTGTCATCTTCCTGGAGAATGTGCATGCTGCAGGGCTCTGCTTAAACAGTGCCTTCCCTCCAGGGCTCTCCTTGGCTTAGCAGGGCAAAGTCCGTTCTCTTGCAGCCCTGGTCACATAACTGGGCAGCCATCTATGTCACATCCATCCCTCTCCCTTGACTACGAACTGCTTGGGGACCCTGGTATAATAGGTCCCTGGGGACCTATGTGCCGTCACCCTGGTATCACTGGTTTCCAGCCCAGGTGATGAGGGAATCATTATTGCTTTATAGTTTACATCCTCTGTTGGCTGCTTCTTCATGAGAGATGGTAGGACCCAGTGAGGTCTTTGCTGCCCTCTAAAAGCTATTCAGGGGGTGGAATTAAAAATATGTGCCAACTGGTTCAGCACAAACACAGAACAGTGATTCTCCTGGCATCCTCCCACTGTGCTCACTGCTGCACCTGCGGACCCTGGGGTGGTGGGGAAGTGTGTAGAGGGGCTGGGGGTGGGCAGGTTGAGGAGAAGCACTCTAGAGTTGCCTGGTGCTCAGGGGCAGTAGCTGTTTAACACCCAGACTGGAAGCCTTCTTGTGTTGATATTTCAGCATCTGGCATGGCTCGCACTATGTTATAAGACCTCAGTCCTGGGGAGCACCTGGCAGGAGGGGTAGGCAGAGCTGAGGCGCTCATGTCCTGGCTGTCTGGGCTGCAGATCAGGCACGCTACCTGAGTACCGCTCCTCAGGCCAGAGGAGGAGGAGGAGGAGGTGTGTGAGGAAGATGAGACTGCTGCGCAGAGACACTGGCTTCAAGGAGTCCAGGGAGACTGGGAACTCTGACATCTCTCGTTAGCAGTAGGGCCACCTGGACAGGAACAAAGAGATGCTGGAGTGGCGCAGGGAGTTGGAGCTCAGTCCACCAGGCCTGACATCTCTTGCTGCTCCATTATTTTTTGTGTGATTCTTGAATTCCTTACTAGCTTTAGTGCCTGGCTTCTTTTAAACCATGGCTGGATGTGACAGCTGCTTCTAATTTTACTAGACAACAACATTAATGGCATCACTGGCCTTGCAAGGGGACAGGGCTGAAGGGTCCCAGAGGAAGCAGCTTCTGACGTGTTTATTGTGTAGAGCCAGGAATAGAGCCATACAGTGTGTGAGGGTTCAGCACCCCCCTCCTCTGCATTTAGTGACTTTCCCCAAACAAAGGGAAATCTCTGAAGGATCTCAGATGCATTCTCCCAGCCTCAGCGCTATCTACTCAACCTTGCTCCCACTTCCCTTTGGCCTGGAACATCAGGTCCACAAAACAGAGGAACAAACATGCTCCTTCGGAAGCGGAGTGCATGCTGTGTGGCTGCCTGCCACCTCCAAAAACATCCTGGGACACTTTCCTCCAGCCCTGAGACCTCAGGTGGTGTCTCCTAAAGGTCAGCTGGTAACTCTCCCTGTGTCTATAACACCTTCCAGGCCACAGTGATGGAGTCATCCCATCTGGCCACCCCTTCCCCACCTGTGGTACAGGAGACCCAGCCCCAGCTCTGACAAGGGCCGTCTCCTCTCCTCTCTGATGTCCCTTTGAGCCCTGGGGTAACAACTTACAGTCAGAGAGTGGGGTGTGGCCTTTGAATCTTTGGGCACATACAAACCTCTCCATTTTAGGCAGATTTCATAACTGGCTGAGCCTCAACCTCTTTGCTTGAAAAATGGAAGAAACCACAGGTGGCTGGGTACTCCTCCCTCTCCCTCCACCTTCCAAACATCCACTCTCTGACTTTTTCCTGAGACTGCATCCCTCACCTTTCATCCCATCACAATGTCCCCAGAGGGGGAGCCATGGTGGGCTTCTCTCTCCTGCCCCCTCTGTCTCCCCTTCTGCCCCCACTGGGCTTTCCTTCTGAAGATCTTGGCATGGCGCATGTTCCTTGTGTCCTGTGGCTGCAGACCCCTGGTCACACTGTCAGCAATACCACTGGCAAGGTGTGGATGAAGGATTTTAAAAGCTTCAGGGCTCTGCGGCAGCAGAGGAAGGGTCAGAGGGATGCGTGTGGGTGAGGTAAGGAGCAGGGGAGGGCCCCGGCTGACAGCGGAGGGAGGGCAGTGGTCTAGGAGGCATGTGAGCAGGTGCTAGTGGTCCTGTCCTCCTGGAGCCCACATTGAGGGGATGGCCGGGGAGCAGGTTGGGGCAGCCCCTTGTGTTTGAGGACGGGCCCCAGAGCAGGCAGGTTGGGTCTCCCTGGAGAGGGCCTGGCCATGTTGCTGGCTGGTAGTTATTGGAGTCATTATTCACATAATTCCCAGCATGGGCAGAGGCCTCAGGCAAGGGTAAAGCCCTGGCTGGGCTGTCTGGCCTTTCACCCTTAGTGGCTCTGATGCGAACCTGTCTGTGACAGGCTGAGAGGCCGGCATGAGAGTGTTCTGGAGCAGGAGCCACCCTGGCTGTGTGCTTTCTCAGACTCCCCTCGTCCCTTCTCTTCTCTTTTGTGCCTCAGTCTTTTCTTCTGGACTCCAGACCCAGGTTAGCACCCTGCGAGGGCACAGCCAGGAGGGCATGTCAGCATCCAGCTAGTGCCTTCCAAAAGGAAAGGGCTCACACCGTGTTTGTGTATTCATTTGGATGGGCCGGATTCTGAGGAATTAGTCAAGATTGCCTTAGGGGTCCTCCCGCGACAGGTCATGAGACAGGTGCCACTGCCGGGGCAGGGGCGGCCTCGCAGGAGGAGCCCTTGTTTCTATTTCCCTGGGTGGGGGAGGCTTCCACCTCCCAGGGGGCAGGGGCAATGTGTTCCAGAACTGTGGAAGTGCTAGAGGGACCACAGTTCTCTGTGGTGGTACATCCATGGGAGTCCCATTACTGAGCCGAGGGTGGGAGAGGGTGCGCGCGCACACTCACAACTACACACGCACACGCACGCACGCACGCGCGCCTACAGTCATAAAGCCCAACGTGAATTGAGCATTTCCTATCTACCAAGCACTTACCTACACCAGAAGTATTAGCATTATTACTACTAATAGATCGAAAATACAGATAAGGAAATTGAGGCACAGGAGCTGAGTGATTTGCCTCTGCACACACAGCTGGCAGGTGGTCTGTGGGGTTTCCCCCAAGCTGTCTGCTTCTGGAGCCTTGCTCTGTGCTTCTCAGACTCAGTCCTCCCCGGCCGTGCTGTGTGTCGGGTCTGGGTACACCCTTCAGTCACTCCTGTTACCCCAAACCAGTGCTGTGGACTGGCCACCACACAAATGCACTGAAGAAGCGGTTGGGTCACAGGGTGCTGGCCCCTAACCAACCACCTAACCAACAAATGAGTAGAAAACTTAAAATCCCACTACCAGAGAAAAACAACCTAAAACTGGAGTCCCCGTAAGACTTTGTCAAAAGCATCTCCTTAGCCAGGAGACACATGTGTTTGGTCCCTTTGCTCTCAATGTTTGAGGTCATCACCTTGAAAGTCAGAGAGGCTGGTCTGGCCACCTCCTGCGGCAACGTCAGTGACTTTGAAGCAGCACTCCCTGTCTGGTGCCTGGAGTCTGCCCTTTCCCACCCCACTCTCCAGTCCCAGACTATGACCCTTACTGAAGTGCAAGCGCCCCTTGAAGGATGCACTTTCCAATCGCAGCTCTTCCCACCACAGAGTAAATGGATTTCAGAGTTTGTTCCTGGTGAGGAGGTTTTGCTACAGGAAGGAACAGGAGATGGGACGTGTTGGATATTTGGGGAAGACAGAGAACCCAGGGAGGGGAAGGATGACCCAAAAGGGGCCTCTGGCTGGAGCTGAGCTCTGCTGGTGGCTATATTCCCACCCCCCACCGCACCCCGTCCCTGCCCTCCCAGGAGCCTCCGGCTGCTCCCTGCGGAAGACACAGGGAGGAATGGGGGGCTGTGCAGGCAGACGCCGAGAAATGCCACCACCCTCACCCAGAGAAAGCCCATTTCTCCCACTCTCCTTCTCTTTCTGCTTTTCCTTTCCTCCTTGGTGGCTCCCTGCCCCTAGTCCAACCCCTTTCCTGTTCTTCTCTCCCTCACCTCCAATTCCTAAAAAACACCTGATGCTCTCTTTATTTCCAGTCCCTCAGCACTTGAGCCTCTCTCTAAAGATGATTGTTTTTTTGTGTTGCCCCCTTCCCTCCAGCAGACATCAGCTGTTAGATGACAGCCTGCATTGGTTTGATTTCTATATGCCAATGAGAGAATTTCTACCTCTCACCGATGAACTGCCTCAGGAAGGAACCTCAATGAAGCTTGAAATCCTTTTTATCTGAGAGGGCAAAGGGACGCCTCAGGATCCCATCCCCTCGGGTGGGGCCTGCCTGAATGGTTTTCCTCTTGGCCACTCTCGAAATACCCCATGCTGCAGCCAGGCTCAGCCAATAGGATGGTGCCAGCCACTGCATGCTCTCCCAAGGCCTCCCACTATCACTTTCTGCTTTCCATTTCTGAAAGTAGAGGTGTAGACAGCTGTTGAGAATGAGCCATGTACCTGGCAGGTAGCACCAAAGGATCCGAAATGGCAGATGATCTCTCCTCCCCTGCAAAAGGTGACAATTGCTGTAAAGTGTCTTGGTCTCAGATGCAAAGGCCCCTAAACACAGACTGGAAGCTGAGCTCAGGAGGCCAGCTCATGCATGAAGGAATGCACCCATCTTCCACCTTAAGACATATGCTGTGTGCTCTGCCGTTTGCTATAAGAATCAAGATGGCTAGAACAAAACAAGGAAGTCGTCACGTCCTGTCTCTGTGAGGGAAATCATGCATTGAATTCCCAGGGAAAATGTCCCTCCAGGGTCTCAGAAGGAGGGGAAAGGTATTTGAGAGCTTTGTAGAGCCTGTGAGTGGCAGCAACTCAGAGCAGGGAGAAAAGGCGCCAGTCAGCTGCCCAAGCTGTCTGGGCAGGTGGAGCTGGGGCTCTTTGGAGGCAGGGTGGCTCTGTCCAGCTGACAGAGAATGGACTACAACCTCCACTAACCACAGGGTGAGGAAGGGGCAGGTTCCTGCTTCTTAACCTGCCACTGACCTCAGGGAAGGTCAGTAAGGAAGGGAGCCTGGGACCTTTGTCATTAGTAAAATCTGCAAGACCTGTTCACATACAGCTTGGAAATACAGTGGGGTGTTGTATTAGCATTTCTCTAGTGGAGCAGCCAGCACTACCCCACTCCACTCCATTTGCCATGGGCCATGGTACAAATTCAGCATTATGGGCTGGGGCACTAGCCACCTGACGGCAGCCCACACTGACATCTTCCACAGGGGACAGGTCTGCGCTGAGGCACAGCTCAGCTCAGGCATATGCAGGACACCCCAGGGACTCCCAGAAGTGTCCCATGTTTGGAGAGGGGCCTGTGCAGGTGCTAGGGCTCTACATGTGTAGGTGGAGGCAGGAGCCAGTGAGCTTTGGAGCATTGACTTGAAGGGGACTGTCCACACTCAGGCTGGCAAGACTGGGCACTTGGGCTTATTCATGTGAAAAGATGTTCTTAGAAGAGTAAGAGGGGATGGATGGTGAGCTCAAATTGTGGATGCAGTTCCCTGGGCCTTGGGAGACAGAGGAGGGCTCAGGGAAAGTCATTTCTGACAGTGCTGCCCAAAGAGATCAGCACTGGCGTTCCCACCTCAAGTGAAACAGTGGACACTGATTAAAGAGCAGGATCAGGGAAGCGATGGGGGTGGGGGGAGGACAGATATTTTGAGTGCAGGGAGGTGATTAGCATGTGTGGGTAGGAAAAGGCTAGGGGCCAGCCAGGAAAGCTTAGGGAACTCACTTGTGGACAGGAAGGCCCAGAAGGAATAGGTGGGACCATGCTGCCGAGGACCTGCATGCCACACAGGGAAGTAGAAGAGAAGAAAATTGCACTTGTAGGGAGGAGCCATTTGGAAACATTAATCTTAAGCATTTCATTGCCCATATCTTGGGTTCCTCTGTGCTCCCCAGGGAGAGTTGAGATTGTCACAGCAGGAATGGAAAGAAAGAGAAATGGGCAGAGTCCACTTCTGTGACTCCAAAACACGGCCCTGGTGGGATGTGGGAGGGGGCCGCCACCTGCCACTGCCTGCGCATCAGGGTCCATCACCCAGCAAGGACTAGGGCCTCGCTGTGCCCCATCTTACCAGCTGCATATGGGCCCCTCCCATCCCAATGCCTCAGTAAATGCATAAAGGCCCATATCCAAAAAGAGGTAAGTGCTGGACTCCTGGCAGGCTGTAAGTGGGATGGGAATGGATGGACTTTACCTGCCTTTGGGCAGCGGAGAGCCCACCCCATTACACAGTCTGTTTGGTCTGTACTAGCCTGACCACAAAGTCATCTGAGGGAATTCTGGAGGGAATGGTGGTGGGAGAACCCCCTCCCCAACACAAAGGCCATTCCCTGCACAGCATGGGCTACCAGAGGAAACAGAATGCAAAGTCATGCTAAACTCAGACGTAGATGAATTAATCCTTCTCTTCTGGTGATTTCTCATCAACCCCCCTAACCAGCCCAACACATGGCCCCTGAGCCTCCTCATTACATCTTCTCCTTAGTTGTTCTCCAGGGAGCTCAGACTCACATTCCTCTACCTGTGAGCTGGTATGGTGCCCACCGTTGTGCTTTTGTCACATAGATGGGGAAACACACCTGCACTGAGAAAGAGGAGAAGCTCACTGACCACCCTCTGAGCTACAGGTGCTCACATTTAGCTGGCTCTGGGGATGTGAGGGGCTGCAGGAGCCCCCCCCCCCCAACTCCAATGCTCAACAAGCCTGATGTCTCTGGGGTCAAGTCATTCCTGACAGTGCTGCCCAAAGAGATTGGCATTGGGCGTTCCCACCTCAGAAGCGTTCCTCTGCAGTGAAGAGGCAGTCATCATCCTCTCTTCACACAGAGCAGTGGGTGCCACAGGGAACTCTGGCTCCATGTCTCATGCCGCGCAGAATGAGAATTGGTTATAAAGAAGCCGTGAGCTGAATGCAGCCCGTGTGAAACAGTGCTCACATTGAGTCCTGTCCATTTGGAGGAGGGAAGTCAGTCAGTGCACCAGAGGTTGAATTACATAAACAGGTTGTAATAAAAAAATGATCAGGCCATTTCTTACAGATGGTGTGCCATACCTATGCGCAGTCAAGCCTGTGCTTCCTTCCCAGCGTGAGGAGGGCTCCACTGTAGCAGTCATACATTCTCTTGGCTTGTTAGGTGAACTAATAGCACCTGTTTACCCTGTTAGGGGAGAACTATTTTAAGAAAAATTATTTAAAATTTCTAGATGAGACAAAAAGATGGGCAATGTGGCCTTTTAATGTCATATGGGGAGAAGGACTCAATAAAGGGTTAATCATTTATAGGAGTGTACTTTTTTTGACTACTGTTTACTATTACTTAAAGGTCCCTGACTTAGTGAACTTGCATTTTAACTTGTCCACTTTTGTCCAGTGGAGTCACAAATAATCTCTGTATGGTGGGAAAAATAGCCCTAAAGGTGATGGCTTATTGCCTGTGGATCATTAACCAGTTTTGTACAAGAATAAGCCAGCAATATCATTCTAACATTCCTATATTAAGCTGCCTCAAAAGATCCAATTCCTCAAATGCTTTTTGAACTAGTCTTTACCCTTTCAGTGGTTCCCTTATAAATTAATCGGCTAAATAAAAATTTTGACACATGTTCATTTTATATATGAATGAGTCATATTGTAAATTTTTTTGAAATAATACTTTGACAAGTCATTATCTTAGAAACAGCTTTTCTTAAAA
This sequence comes from Varecia variegata, assembly GCA_028533085.1. Taxonomy (NCBI): domain Eukaryota; kingdom Metazoa; phylum Chordata; class Mammalia; order Primates; family Lemuridae; genus Varecia; species Varecia variegata. The sequence continues at coordinate 133,186,875 of CM052436.1, read as the reverse complement.
GGCCTCTAGCCTTGGCTGTAAATGAATGCTACCTGACAGGACCCATCGGCCTGGCCTCGCCAGCACTCTGTACTAATCATTGACTTGATGGGTCCCAATCTATCCTTATCAGGGTGAAATGGGATTATCTGGAAAATGTTGCCAGAAAAATTGGACTTCAAATAGTGTTTTCCTTCTCCCAAGTACCAAAGATCCTTTGTAAGAGACCATTCTTTCTTCTCCTTTGTCCCTTTATGATTGGGGTTTCTAAAAGTCTAATTAAGATATTATAGACTTTTAAAAAAGAACATTCACAGCCTGAGCTGGTAACCCAACTGCTAAAACATTAGGCATAGGACCTGATAAAGATCCAAGTCCCCAGGTAAAATTGAGCAGATACGCTCCCTTCACAGATCCCAAGAGGGAAAATGGTGGCTCCTTCCCAATTTGAGACTAAGAATCAAGATTTGGTAACTGCCTGAGGAAAACAACAAAAGAGAACATTGTTTGGAATTGCTCTTCTCTGTTAATTACTAAAATGTTTTCCCAAAGCTGGGCTATGGGAGAGAAAGGGTGGAACTGGCTGGGAGGGGAGGAAGTAGATTTGGGTATCCTTCCAAGGCCCTTTCCTCTGTACATGGCCACTGTCCTCAACGACAACAGATGGTGTAATGGGTCCACTTCCTGGAGCAGCCTATAAGAGGAAAAACTGAAGAAGGAAGGAAGTGATAAGAAGGAGAAGTGAGTGCCTCCACAGAATGTAGGAGACAACGAGACCTTAGATGTCACCGTCCAAAGCCCTCTGTTGCACAATCCAGACTTTAAGTAACAGAGTGTAAGTCACTCCACTAGCCTAATAGGAGAATCAGAGCTTCTAGGACAGCATGCTGCCTGGGGAGGGGCACACCCCACATCCTGGGTGTGGTTCTGAAGACCTGCCCCGGGTGTGGGCCAAGGGCTAGTCAGGGCTAGTGTCCCTGTTCAGACTTGGTTCTGAAGCTTGGAAAAGATGTTCTATATCTTCCCATTGCCCTGGGCACTGTTTCCATCTTGTCCCATTTTGGCTTCTGATATGCAGAAATCCAGTGTTTTTAAAAATGCTGAGTGAATGTGTTCTGTGTATTTGTTCAATGATTTCCTTAGAACGGAGAAGCATTACTGGGTAACAGGGAACACGCATTTTAGATTTTGATGACTATCATCCAAAAATGTTGTGCCTATTAGTACTTCTAGCAGCAGAGTATGAGGGTACCCATATCTGTATACCCTTGATAAAAACTGAATGTCATAAACCTTCTGAATTTTGCAAAGTTTATTTTAGTGTCACTTTTTCTGATCCTTAGTGAAGTTGTATATCTTTTCATATTCATGGTCTATTTGTATTTCATATTCTGTGAGTTGTGTGTTCTACCTTTCATGTTTATGTTTATATTGAACTGTTTGCCTTTTCATATCAACTTGTAGGCACTCTTTAAATATTCTGGATATCTATCCTTTGTCTGTAATAATTAAGGCAGATATTTTGCCCATTGCTTGTGTTTTAATTTTATTTATGGCATCTTTCATTTAGAGAGATATAAAATGTTAGCATAGATAAATATGCCAATAATTTATTTTATAGCTTCTGGAGTCTATTTTATGCTTAGAATATAAATATGGTTAAACATGATAAATATATGGTATATATATTTCTAGTATCTTCTTCTAACCTGAACCTTGCAAGTCAGGAGAGAGTGAAATGATATATTCAAAATACTGAAAGAAAAAACAAAATAACCCTGCCATTCAAGAATACCATACCCAGTAAAATTTTTAAAAATGAGGGAGAGATAAAGTCTTTCCCAGACAAATACTGAAAGAGTTCATCATCACTAGACCATTATAAGAAATGCTTAAGGGAATTCTTCAAATTGTGTCAAAAACTTGCTAAATAGCAACACGAAAACACATGAAATGATAAATCTCACTGGTGAAGATAAATCTATAGACATATACAAATTAATGTAACACTGTAGTAATGGTGAATAATTTACTTTTAATCCTAACATAAAAGTTAAAATTTAAAAATTTGTTAATAGAGCCACAATGTTAAAAGAAGCAACCTCTGCTTACAAGAACAAAAAGTGTGTGTGCGGGAGAGTAAAAGCATATTTTTGTATATAATTGAAGTTAAATTGTTATCTATTTAAAGTAGAAGGGTATAACTACAAGGCATTTCATGCAAACCTTGAGCTAACCACAAAGAAAAAAACCTATAATAGATACACGAAAGATAAATAGAAACGAATCAAAGAAAATCACTACAAAACATTATCAAACAATAAAGGAAGACACAAGAGAGGAAGAGACAGCAGCTCTTCCTCAAAACAGACAAAAACCAGTTAACAAAAATGGCAAGAAAATAGATTAATAAGCCCTTAATTATTAATCATTGTCTTAAATGTAAACAAATTAAATGCACCAATCAAATGGCTTAGAGTGGCTAAATTGATTAAAGAAACAAGATCCAGGGACATGCTATTTACAAGAGACTCACTTGAGATTTAAAGGCAGACATAAGCAAGGATTGAAGACATGGTAAAAGATTTTTCATACAAATGGCAACCAAATGAAAGCAAAAGTGGCTATACTTGTATCAGAAAAAACATATTTTAAATCAAAAACTGTCTGTAGAGACAAAGAAGATTATTACATTATGATAAAAAGATCAATTCAACAGAAAGATATAACAATTATAAATGTATGTGCACCCAAGGTTAGAGCACCTAAATATATTAAGCAAATATTGACAGATCTGAAGACAGAAATTCACAGCAGTAAAATAATAGTGGGAGACTTCAATATACCAGTTACAATAATAGATTCAGACAGAAAAATCAATAAATAGGTAACTTGAACATTATAGACCAAATGGATCTAACAGATACACAGGTTGTCCCTGGATTCTAGGCAAGATACATTCCTAAGAATGTCTTTAGATCAGATTTATATGTAATTTGGATTCCTGATGAACAGCATATATATGGTAATAATAATAACAATAACAATACTCTAATGGCTCATATGTGGTAATAATAACACAGTGTAATACTATAATAATCATACCCCAGTACTGTATTAAGTTACAGAAACTATTGTGCTCTTTCTTTTAATTCAAACAAACAGAACATAAAAACAAACTCATACAAAAAAGTATAGGTACCATTTTGTTAATTGTTTTCTGGCTGCTTTTTAGATCCTTTCTTCCTCTATTGCTTTCTTCATTTGTGGTTTGATGACTTTCTGTAGTGATGCACTTTGGATCTTTTCTTTTCATCTATTGTGTATTTAGAATAGGATTTGCTGTGTGGTTACCCTGAGGCTTACATAAAAGAACTTATACTAACTGGCTATTTTAAGCTGATAAAAACTTAACTTTTATTGCATACAAAAACTACATTTTTACTTCTTTTCCTCCAATGTTTTATGTTTTTGATGCTGCAATTTACATTTTTAAAATAATTTATGTCCCCCCAAAATTATTGTACCTTTAGTTGTTTTTAATAGTTTTGCCTTTTAACCTTTATACTAGAGTATAAATTATTTATCAACCACTGTTAAAGTATTAAAGTGTTTTGGATTTGACAACGTACTTACTTTTACCAATGAGTTTGACATTTTCATATGTTTTATGTTACTAATTAGTGTCTTATTCCTTCACTTTAAGAATTCCCTTTAGCAATTCTTATGAGGTAAGGTCTAGTGGTGATAAACTTTTAGCTTTTGCTCCTCTGAGAAAGTCTTTATCCCTTCATTTTTGAAAGAGAGCATTGCTTGGCATGCTTGGCTTCATTTTTTTTTTTTTTTAAGGATTTTATATCATCCTTCTGGCCTGTAAGATTTCTGCTGAAAATCAACAGATAATCTCGTGAGAGCTTTCCTATACGTAACAATTTGCTTTCCCTTGCACCTTTCAAGCTCTCTTTTTGTTTTTTAACTTTTGAGAATTTCATTTTGATGTTTCTCAGTCTGGGTCTCTTTGGGATTCCTGCATCTGAATTTCTATTCCCTTCCCCAGGCTTGGGGATTTTTCTGCCATTATTTCTTTGAATATATTTTCTGTCCTATTTTCTCTCTCTTCTCCTTCTGGCACAGCAGTAAGACCTAAGTAATTATGCTTGGTAGTGTCCCATATGTCTCTTAAACTATCCTCACTTTAAAAAATTCTTTTTTCCTTTTGTTCCTCAGATTGGGTTGTTTTCAGTGACCTATCTTTGAGTCCCTTGATCCTTTTTCTGCTTGATCTAATCTGTTACTGAAGCTCTCTATCGAATTTTTTGTTGAGTTACAGTATTCTTCAGCTGTATAATTTCTGTTTGGAGCTTTTTAATACTTTTCATCTCTTTATTGACATTTTCAGTTTATCTTTGTATTGTTCACCTGACTTGGCAAGCATCATTATCTCTATTATTTTAATTCCCTGTTGAGTAAATCACATATGTGTACTTCATTCAGGTTGATTTATCAACATTTATCTTATTCTTTTATTTGGAAAATACTTCTCTATTTCTTCATTTTTCTTAACTCTCTGTGTTGGTGTCAGCACATTAGATAAGACTATTTCTCCAACTCTTGCCAGAATGGCCTTGTGTAGAAGAAGGATCTCACCAATTTGTCCAGCCAGAGGTTTAAGATACCTCTCAAATCTTTGTGTTTGTCCAGACTGCTGTCTCTGTTTTTGGTAGCAACCTGGAGCTTAGGTTGGGCTATGCCTTGTCAGTACTCTGAGACTTTTAAGGTAGGAGCCAGACTCTGCAGAAGTAGCTGTCAATGTTGGTGTGTTCGATATGTGTGCCAGTTCCTTCTATCTTCACATTGAAGCTGAGCATGAGCATTTATCTCCCACTGTCTCTGTACTAAGCCGGGGCAAGGATCTGTGCAAATAACTGTAGTCATGTTCAGGCTGCACCCTCTGATCCTGAAGAGATAGCTGCTGAAAGTGAGCCCTTTTTATGTCCACCTCTTTGTTTTCTGTGGTCTAGAGCAACTAAGGAATGCAAAGCCCCATTGACTCCCAGAGCTAGATCACTAAGGGGACAGTACTTTGGGTGGGTGCTCTGGAATTTGTGGCACTCAATGCATGGACCAACTCATTCTAGGAAGAATGGGTAGACTTGGTTTTATCACTGGGGTGAGACAGAGGCAAGTCTCATGAATGTGCCAAGGTCTGGCTTTGGCTGTTGGAGGACTACTGTTTGTCTCTCCTGTGAGCTCCCCAGTGCAGGTTCTTTAGAAGTGAGACCATTAGATAAGCACTGGAAGTATGTGCTATAATTCTTTTCTGGAGAGAATATTGGATCTGCCCATTTCTGGCTTTTTTTCCTGCTCTTCCTTAAGGGAGTGTAGCCCCTGGAAGTGTTTGTACATCTATTTAAAACCACCTTCACCTCTCTGTTCTGTGATTTAGGAAGGCTCACATATTCCTAGTCCTTTTTGCTCCCAAAGCTAAGAAGTTTAGGATGAGTTCTTCAGGAGGTAGGTGTAAAAGTTGAGGCACTCAATATCTGGCATAAACCTTTCCCAGGAGACACATGAGGCTGCATTTTTAAATTCCCTTCTCTGCACTGCTCCTAGGGCATGAAGACTTTGGGAGTGCATGCATGCTTGTATAAAACTTTTTCTTTTTTCCTGTGGTCTACTCTCTGCTCCCAGAGCTAGGAGGTTTAGGATGCAGTCCCTTGGATGGAAGCTGTAACATTTGGGGCACTCAATGTGTGAACAAACTCCTATCAGTAGGGCTTAACAGACCTGGAGTTATTGGTGGGGTGAGCTGCAAGAGAAGGCTCAGAAAGTGCTGGTCTACTTCTCAGGGTGCCAGTGGGTTAATATTTGTCTTCCCCTTTACCTCCCTGTTGCAAGTCAGTTAGTTAGGAGCCAGGTAGCCAAGTAGCCACTGGAAGAGTATATTCCTTCTAGAGAGAGACAGGGGGCTGTGTTTTTAGCCCCCTCTATGCACTTCTGCAGTGGGATGAAGCCCCAGGAAGTGCTTGTTCATGGGTATAAAACTGCCACTTTTCCCCTGTGGTCTAGAGAGACTCACGTGTGTTTAATCTGCTCTGCTCCCACACTTGGTGAATTAAGAGCCAAAGCATGGCCAGCCTTACAGTTAAGGTGTTGTATATCAATATAAGGTCCAAACTCTGCTCTCCACATGGAGAAGCAGGACATTGAGGATTTCTTTCCCAATTTTATTGCGCAGTTCCTAGGGTGGGGTCCATGCCCAAGTTTGCCTCAGCTTTTCTTACCTACTTCATGTGGCTGTTTTCTCAGTTTCCTGATGGGTAGGAGCCTCTCAACTGGTCTCTGACTTTCTCCCAGAGGGAATGAATTCATGAATAAATGTTTACTTGATGTGTCTGTGAGTGGAGTGAGTCAGGAGCTTCCTGTTTTGCCATTGCTAATGTCACTTTCATCAAGATATTTTTAAGTTTCCCTTTTATTATAATTTCTTCTTGTACTCATTGGTTTTTCAGGAACATGTTGTTTAATTTTCATGTATTTGTAAATTTTCCTAAATTCCTCCTGTTATTTATTTCCAGTTTCATACCATGTGATCAGAAAAGATATCTGATATGTTTTCTTTCTTTTAAAGTTTATTAAAACTAGTTTTGTGGCTTAACATGTGATCTTTCCCAGAAAATGTTCATTGTGCACTTGAGAAGAATGTGTATTGTATTGCCAGTTGATGGAATGTTCTGTATACGTCTGTTAATATCCATTTGGCCTAAGGTGTAGTTTAAGCTGATGTTTCCTTATTGGTTTACCGTTTGGATAATCTGTGATTGCTGAAAGTAGGGTATTTAAGTCTCCTACTATTGTTGTATTACAGTCTCTCTCTCTTCAGTTCTGTTAATATTTGGTATATTTTAAACTCCTTGTAGTAAGCTAGGAATACTTTAATTTGATAGAGTATCTACTAGAAAACATAGCAAACATCAATTTTAGCACTAAACACTAGCAGCATTTGCTTTAAAATCCAAAATAATGCAAGAATGTCTGCTCTCAATGCCATTACCTAACATTGTTTTGCTATTGTTGTTTTTATTTTGTTTTGTTTTTACTTTCCAAAAGGTTAGATTTAGGGGTTGAAAGAAGGCATCACTTGGATGCTAATTTCTAATTTAATCGTCCTGTAGCCAGGGAATGTGAACTGTAAAATTTCTCCGTTTTGAAATTCATTGTAATTTTCTCTATGGTCTAAATTAAAACATAGTCAATGTTTAAAGTTTTTTTATGGGTGTTTAAAAAGAAATTTCTTCTTTTTTTCCAAAGTGGTAGTTTGGAGTCTTTGTAGATATGCCCACCCGCTTGGAAACAGCAAAATAGTGTGTAGAGATTCACATCGTGAATGTTATCCAAGCAGGAACATGGGAGTTCAACAGAAAAAGTGAAAGAAACTGGATACTTTGAAAGCAGTGGTGGGAAACAGGCTGCATTGTGAGTCTGGTGGAAAACTGTGAGTCTTTGGAGAATGAAAAGGAGAGATACTGTCTCCAAGATACACATTACCACTGGGGAGCCAGGCAATCCAGGCCATGGGGAAGTTCCTTGACCCTACGCGGTGCTGGACTAGATTTGGTGAGTAGTGGGGAGTCTATAAGAAGGAGCAGCGTCTGGTCGTGCTTTGCATGTACTCCCAGACCCCAGCAGGGACAGAAGAAAGGCACTGATCCTAACTCAGGGGATCATGTGGAAAACTGCCAGCTAACTCAGGTGGTGGGTCACAGGTTGGGAGAAGCTCCCAACTGAGATTTGTGTTCTGTTGTTAAGTGGGGATGAACCCCCAAAGCCAGAACAGAAAGGTAAGTGGGAAGTAGGTTCTTGCCATGGGAAGAAAGGGTATGGCCTAAGAGCCAAAAGGTTTTCCATTTTGGGCAGTAAATCTTGCTGCCTTGGGCAATTTTGTAATCTGAGCACAGACTGCCTGGGAACCAGCTGGCTGTTTCAGCTTTCTGTTAGCAGCAGCCTGTGAGTGTGGGACCTACTGAGTCAAGGGCATGGGAGCCAGCCAGGCCCCAGGGCTACCTGCTGGGCTGTGGAGCATAGGCTGCCTCTCTCTCTGTATGCAGACTCTTTTGTGTAGCAGAGGTGGTTTCACTCCTCCCTGGAAAACCACCCCAGTGGCCAGAGAACTGCCCTCTGACTCCTGTTGGGCTCTCCTCTTGCACTCACACTTAGGGAGCCAGAATGCAGACTTGCCTGACCCAGCCCCCACCCAGGTGTGCTCTACCACCTGCCTTGGTAGCCAGAACACAGGACAGGGACTCCTGGGAGTTCCTTGGTCCCACCCATCACTTAGGTCATTTGAGTACTTCCCCAGATTAACAACAACTAAGCATAAATCCCACAGCCAACACTACAGCTTCCTCTCTCCTGCAAGCACCAACTACTGGCTGCAAGGTCAACTGGCACAGCCCACTACAACATCTGCCTGATGGGAGAAGACTGCGGTTCTGTTCCAGTGGTTGAGAAGCCCCAGTGTTCATAAAGGGACATGGAGAAGGGGACTTTCCCATCCCCTCACCCACTACTGTGGACATAACTGAACTTCTCCCATGGGAGCTTGGCATGGGTGCACTTGTGGATGACCTCTTTAGGGCATTTCAGGCCAACTGCACCCCCCCGACAAGAGGTGTGCCCTTGGGGCTCAGGCTCACAAGAGGGGTGGAGAGCCGCTCCCTCTCTATACAGCACATAAGCATTTCTGCAGTTGAACAAAGGCATCCGTCTGATGTGACTATCTGGAACACCAGGGCAGGGGCATGTTGGGGAGGCAGATGGCTTTTCTGCCATCCTGGAAGTGGAGCTGAGGCAGCTCCCTCTCTTCCATCTGTGAAGACCTCAGTGCATTTCACCAGGAGCTCCCCCAACCTGTCCATGAGGGCTGGGGCTTTTGCCTGCTATTGGGGTACTGCATATACCATTTGCTACTGCTGCAGCCAGTTTTTACCTGTGGGCACCACTTACTGGCCTGAAGACTGAACTGATCAATCCAGTGAAAAAAGTAGTGGGACAAAAAGTTCTACTGGGGAACAAGATAAGCTTCATGAGCCTTCTGCCATTCGGACCTTGTAGGAGGCAGTGAACCTGCTCACGTTGCTATTACAAGCAGCATCTGAGAAAGCCATGACACAGATGACACAGATTTTTTTATAACCGAGGAACTTATACAGAGTCTCTGCCACTGAAAGCACCCAGAGCTGAAGCTAGGTGATCATAAAGTATACATAAGTCATATGCTCAAAGGGCGGAGGAACACAATTCATTTGAAAATAAATTCAAAAATAATAAAAAGAAACATTCTATCCAGCTGCAAAGGACCAGAGAAATAATTCTGGTAATACAGAAAAAAAGAGCATTATAATACCCCCCAAAGGATCACACTAACTCTCCAGCAATGCATAAAAACCAAAATGAAATCTCTGAAATACCAGATGAAGAATGCAAAATTTTGATTATAAAGATGTTCAATGAGTCCTAAGGGAAAGTTGAAAACCAACAAAAAGAAATCTAAAACACAATTCAGGATATATGTCAAAAGTTTTCTAAAGGTATAGTTACTTTAAAACAAAAACCAAACAGAACTCCTGGAAATGAAAGACTCACTTAGGGATTTATAAAAGTCTTTCCTGGGGAAAGAATCATTTAGGGAAAGTTTTGAAAATAGACCAGACCAAGCAGAACAATGACTTTCAGAGCTTAAAGTCAGGGTTTTCAAATTAACCTAGTCAGACAAAAATAAAGAAAAAAGAATGAAAAGAAATGAGAAAAGTCTACAAGAAACATGGAATTATGTAAAATGTACAAAAATAAAAGCTTGGAAAGTCTACTTGATTGAATAATAAAGGAAACTGTCCCTGATATTTCTAGAGATTTAGACATCCAGATACAAGAAGCTCAACAAACTCCTCGGAGACTTGTTGCAAGGAGGATATCACCAAAGCATATAACCATCAGACTATCTAAAGTCAATGTTAAGGAAAGAATCCTAAAAGCAGTAAGAGAGGAGCATAAAATAACTTGTAAAGGAAAACCCATCAGACTAACAGGAGACTTCTCAGCAGAAACCTTACAAGCCATAAGAGATTGGGATCCCACTTTTAGTCTTCTTAAACAGACTGTCAGACGAGTTATTTTTTGTTGTTTGTTTCAGAGTATCTTGGGAGTACAAATGCTTTGGTTACATGAATTGCTTTTGTACAGTTTGAGTCAAAGTTATAAGTGTGTCCATCATCCAGATAGTGTGCACTGTCCCTGTTAGGTGTGTATTTACCCATTTCTTTCTACTCTTCTTGCTTGATTTCCATTAAGTTTTGTTTTCTTTTTTATTTCAGCATATTATGGGGGTACAAATGTTTAGGTTACGTACATTGCCCTTGCCCCACCCGAGTCTGAGCTTCAAACGTGTCTATTGAGTTTTATGATCATATGTACACATGAGTGTTGATTGATTATTTCTAATTTAATAGTGAGTACATGTGGTGTTTGTATTCCCATTCTTATAATACTTGACTTAGAAGGATGGTCTCCAGTTCCATCCATGTTGTTAAGAAAGGTATTAGCTCACCATTTTTTTAAATGGCTGAGTAGTACCCCATGGTATACATATACCACATTTCATTAATCCACTCATGTATTGATGGGCACTTGGGTTGACTCCACATCTTTGTGATTGAAAATTGTGCTGCTGTCAACTTTCGAGTTCAAGTGTCTTTTTGATAAAAATGACTTTTTTTCATTTGAGTCAATACCCAATAATGGGATTGCTGGATCAAATTGGTAGGTCTGCTTTTAGTTCTTTGAGGTAACCGAAATTTGTGTACCCCCATATTATTCTGAAATAAGAAATAATTAATAAGAGAAATAAGGGGTCTCATTTACACCTAGGTGTTTAGGACCCAGCATAATGCTGGGCACATAATAGATGCTCAATAAATATTTGTTGATTGAAGTACATTTTTAAAAATGTATTAATACTAATGATTATGACTGCTTAACAGATAATAATTTGGGTCTCAATAGACATTTCCTTTTTTATTTTTATTTATTTACTTATTTTTTTAAATTTAAGTCAGACTTTGATTTTATTAACAGACTTTTTAAACATTGCATGCACACAAATGGTTTTTTAAAAAAGTTCACTAACCATTCTCTAAGAATGAAGATTTTCAGAAGCTGAACAGGTAATTTTTTAAAAATGAAAGTTCCTTGGATTTAAATTTCAATTGATGAATGAAAATCTGGTAAATTGAGATCTCTTTTGAACACCTTCGCTGAATCACCCAGGACTAGGTTAGTTACCCTGGGGTATGATCAGTGAATCTTTTCCTTTTCTTACTTTTTGTAACTGCCCCCCCTGCCCCTGTTTTTTGAGACAGGGTCTTGCTCTGTTGCCTGGGCTATATAGTGCAGTGGCATCATCATATCTCACTGTAGCCCTCAAACTCCTGGGCTGAAGTGATCCTCCTGCCTCAGCCTCCCAGGTATCTGGAACTACAGGCGTGGATCACCAGACATTTCCCTTTTTAATATAATGATGTATATAATCAATATCCTGTGACTTTATTAGTGTCTGTTAACCACACCAAAAAAGGTGTTTATAATGTAATGTATAGAAAAATGATAAGTTTGTGTTTGCTCTTTTTAGGACTAAGAAAAACGTTTTGGTTACTGTTTTTTCAGTTAGGGTTTTTTTAAAAATAAAGTTTATTGTGTCTAAAAGAAAAAAGGCTTTCCATGTAAAACACTGTTTTTTAGTGCCCTTGTTTCTCTCATTTAATAAACAATATTTCCTGAAAAAAATAAAAAGAATAGTTTCTTTATTGACACAAAGTTCTATGTATCCATTAAACCAACTTAGTTTGTTGTCTTATTCAGATTCCCTATTTGTTATTTGTTTTTGTCTACCTGATCTGTCTCTTTAATGAAGATTGTTTGACTTTCCTCCAATATTTGTGCTTTTGTTAAATTATCCTAGTATTTAATGTACTTCCATGGTGATGCCTTGTTGTTATGTGGCTACTATGCTTTCTTTTTTTTAATTTCAGCATATTATGGGGGTATAAAAGTTTAGGTTACGTATATTGCCCTTCCCCCTGCCCCAAATCAGAACTTCAAGCGTGCCCATCCCCTAGACGGTGCTCATCGCACTCATTATGTAGGTATACACCCATCCCCTCCCCCACCACATCTGCCCGACACCCAATTAATGTTATTCCTAAATGTGCTCTTAGGTGATGATCAGTGAAACCAATTTGATGGTGAGTACATGTGGTGCTTATTTTTCCATTCTTGGGATACTTCACTTAGTAGAATGGGTTCCAACTCTATCCAGGAGAACATAAGAGATTCTATATCACCATTATTTCTTATAGCTGAGTAATACTCCATGGTGTACATATGCCACGTTTTATTAATCCACTCATGCATTGATGGGCACTTGGGTTGTTTCCACATCTTTGCAATTGTGAATTGTGCTGCTGTAAAAATTTGAGTGCAGACGTCTTTTTTATAGAATGTCTTTTGTTCTTTTGGGTAGATGCCTAATAATGGGATTACTGGATCAAATGGTAGTTCTACTTGTAGCTGTTTAAGGTATCTCCATATTGCTTTCCACAGAGGTTGAGCTAGTTTGCAGTCCCACCAGCAGTGTATGAGTGTTCCTGTCTCTCCGCATCCACGCCAACATGTATTGTTTTGGGACTTTTTGATAAAGGCCATTCTCACTGGAGTTAAGTGATATCTCATTGTGGTTTTGATTTGCATTTCCCTGATGATTAGAGATGTTGAGCATTTTTTCATATGTTTGTTGGCCATTCTTCTCTCTTCCTTTGAAAAATTTCTATTCATGTCCTTTGCCCACTTTTTGATAGGGTTGTTTGATTTTTTCTTGCTGATTTTCCAGAGTTCTAAATAGATTCCAGCTATCAGCCCTTTATTGGATGTGTAGCATGCGAAAATTTTTTCTCATTCTGTAGGTTGTCTGTTTACTCTTGTGACTGTTTCTTTGGCTGTGCAGAAGCTTTTTAATTTAGTCAGGTCCCATTTATTTATTTTTGTTGTTGCTGTGATTGCCTTTGGGGTCTTCTTCATAAATTCTTTGCCTAGGCCAATGTCTATAAGAGTTTTCCCCACATTTTCTTCTAGAATTCTAATAGTTTCACACCTTAGGTTTAAGTCTGTTATCCACTGTGATTTGATTTTCGTGACAGGTGAAAAAGGTGC
>CM052436.1:133152274-133173133 GCA_028533085.1 Varecia variegata | reverse complement strand
CTCCTAGCTGTCTTTCGCTGCGGCCCAGCGCAAACCACGGCAGGCGGAGCCCGCGCGCAGACCTCCAGGGTCCAAAATGCCTCCGCGAATAACTCCTCTCCACAGTGCCCCACGTGTCCCGTGGTGATACTGCACTGACTTCAGGCTGTTCTCTAATTGAGCGGGTGTGGAAGTCAGTGGGGAAGCAAGCTGCTTCCCTGTGGGGCTGAGCCCACCTCACTCACTGGTGAGGCGGGTACTGCTGTCCCACGTTCCGCTTTCTTTTGTCTGTCCCGCACTCTCCAGATTTTCGTGAGTTTAGTTCCCGTTCACCTCTGTTTTTTCTTGCTATTCCGTGTCCCTCGCTGATTCACCGTGAATTCACACCGCTATTCTTGTGGGGGAGCAATCCTCTAGCATCATGGCATACGGAGATCCATTCCTTCCTCTCCGGGAGCACGAAACAAGGAGGTCACTACCACTCCACCATCTTTTCCCTCTCCCTAATTTTTAATTGAATTGTTTTTGTGTGTGTTTGTTTGCTATTGAGTTCCTTATATATTCTGTATATTAATCCCTTGTCAGATGGATAGTATGCAAATATTTTTCCCCATTCTGTAAATTGTATTTTCACTCTCTTGATTGCTTCCTTTTTCTGACAGAAAGATTTTTAGTTTGTAATCCCATTTGTCTATTTTTGATTTTGTTACCTGTGCTTTTGAGTTTTTAATCCAAAAACTCCTTGCCCAGACCAATTATCATGAAGTATTTCCCTTATGTTTTCTTCTAGTAGTTTTATAGTTTTGGTTCTTAGATATAAATCTTTAATCTATTTATTTTTTAATATATAGTAATTTACGGGGGTCTGATTTCATTCTTCTGCAGGTGAATATCCAGTTTTCCCACTACCATTTATGAAGAGACTGTCCTTTCCCCAATGTTTTTGGTGCCTTTGTGGAAAATTAGTTTGCCATAAGTGCATGAATTTTCTGTGTTCTCTACACTGTTCCATTTGTCTATGTGTCTATTTTTATTCCAATACCATGCTGCTTTGTTTACCATAGCTTTGTAGTATATTTTGAAGTCACATAGTGTTATGCCTCCAGCTTTGTTGTTTGTGATCATAATTGCCTTGGCTATGATGGGTCTTTTTTGGTTTTGTATGAATTTTATCACTGTTTTTCTATGAATAATGTCATTGGTATTTCAATACAGACTGCACTGAACCTGTAGATTGCTTTGGGTGGTATGGAAATTTTAATAACATTAATTCTTCAAATCCATGAATACAGAATATATTTCCATTTAATTATGTCCTTTTCGATTTCTTTCATCAATGTTATAGCTTTCATTGTTGACATCTTACACTTTCTTGGTTAAATTTATTCCTAGGTATCTCTCTCTGTTTTGTTTTGTTTTGTTTTTTGTAGTTATAGTAAATGGAATTGCTTTCTCGATTTCTTTTTCAGATAGTTCACTATCAATGTATTGAAATGCTACTGGTATTTGCATGTTGATTTTGTATCATACAACTTTGCCATATTTGTTTATTAATTCTGATAGTTTTTTGTGGAGTCTTTAGGATTTTTTTAATATATAAAAACATGTCTGCAAACAGGGTCATTTGGCTTCCTCTTTTCCTAATTGGATGCCTTTTATTTCTTTTTCTTGTTTTGGCTAGGAATTCCAGTACTACGTTGAATAAAAGTGGTGAAAGTGAACATCCTGGCTTTGGTCCAGATCTTCTAGGTTTAAGACTATCAACTTTTTTCCACTCAGTATGATGTTAGCTGTGGGTTTGTCATATATAGCCTTTATTGTGTTAAGGTGCATTACTTCTATTCCTACTTGAGAGTGTTTATCATGAAGGGATGTTGAATTTTGTTGAATACTTTTTCTTTTTTTTTAATTAATTGAAAGAGAACTAGAGTGGCTTTATTAATATTAGATAAAATAGAGTTTATGATAAAATTGTTCTTAGAGACAAAGAAGAACACGTTTTAACGATGAAAGGATCCACCCTTCAAGGATATAATCTATTAGATAATATTAATAATATGATTTTTGCCCCTATTCTATTAATGTAATATAGCATGTTTATTGATTTGTGTATGTTGAACTACCCTTGTAATCCTGAGATGAATCCCATTTGAGCATGGGCTCCTTCTTTGGAGTAAGGCAGCTTTGTGAACTCCAGGCAGCTCCCTAGACTGGGCTCAGGGCCTGTGAGGACTGCAGAGTTCTCCAACAATAAAGACTGTAGGTGTTCACAGATTTAATGGGGCTACAGTCTGCCTCCTCCTTACCTTTTCCTCACAGGGAGAGTCCCTCCTGGTTTTGATCTGATCCCAAATGGGGTGTCAAAAGCAGGGTTTTTAATTCCCCTTTTTATGCAGCCATCTGAGTCCCAGTGTTCCACAGCAGTGGTCCCCAACCTAATTGGCACCAGGGACTGTTTTCATGGAAGACAATGTTTCCATGGACCAGCAGTAGGTGAAGGGTGGTTTCAGGATGATTCAAGTGCATTACATTTATTGTGTACTTTATTTCTATTGTCACTACATTGTAATATATAATGAAAATAACCATACAACTCACCATAGGTTGGATACCCCTGCTCTACAGGGTCTCTGTCATTCCCCTGTTGTACTCTAGCACTCTCCTTCAGATACTCTAGTAGAAATGTGGTATCTGTTGTTTGGGTCCTTTTTTGAGGGTGAGTGGGAGGGACAACTGTTAGGCACCTCTAGCCAGCCATCTTCTTGTTTATTCTTGTTAGCTTCACTCATTATTTAAACACAAAAAAATAATGATTTTTACATACATTAGTCAATTAAATTTACTCAATTTGTTAATAACTGTGCTCACCATTTTTTATCCCATACCTTCTCTCTGAAAGAAGGTATTTACCTTATGTCTTCTTGCTGAAGCACAACGTGCAATAATTCTTTTATTGAGAATATGTGGGTGATAAACTCTCTTACATTTTATACAGCTGAAAATGTCTTTATTTTATCTTCACTTACAAATGAAAATTTGGCTGAATATAAAATTTATTAATAGCTAATTCTCCCATCCAAGTACTAACCAGGCCCAACTCTGCTTAGCTTGTGAGATCAGATGAGATCAGGCACATTCAGGGTGGGTGGTGATATACAATCTCTTATGTTCTCCTGGATAGAGTTGGAACCCGTTCTACTAAGTGAAGTATCCAAAGAATGGAAAAATAAGCACCACATGTGCTCACCATCAAATTGGTTTCACTGATCATCACCTAAGTGCACATTTGGAAATAACACTAATTGGGTGTCGGGCAGATGTGGGGGGGGGAGGATGAGTGTATACATACATAATGAGCGTGATGCACACCGTCTGGGGGATGGACACACTTGAAGCTCTGACGCGGGTGGGGGGGCAGGGTGGGCATGGGCAATATACATAACCTAAACTTTTGTACCCCCATAATATGCTGAAATAAAAAAAATAGCTAATTCTCTAAGATCCTTTTGTATTTTTTTAAATCATGTTTTAGAGATAATTCCAACTGGGTTACGAAGAAAACTTATTCACTGAGTTTGATGAGTTTTCCAAAAACTTTAATGAAGGTATGTTCACCAATAAGTAATAAAATGTCAGCAGAGCTATCATATACTGGGCAGAGTCAGGCTGATACCAAAAGCAATATATAACATGAAAAGATACAGCACAAAGCAAAACAATGTGGTGAGTATTTAAAACTATCTCAATATGAACTCTTTGCAACCAGCACAGAACTAATTAACTATCAAAGCCAAGCCACACCAAGGTAAGTTTGACTGATGGAAGCCAGGAATCAATAATGCAGAGAAAAATAACTTCCTCAGTGCAAGAGAGTTGAATGGTGTTTTGGAGCATTCCCTGGTTGGTACAAGCAGTATTAGAAAATCTTTTTGTCAAGGAAGAGAAACGAACACATATGGAATGCTTCATTTTTAAATCAGCAGACTGCCCCAGAAATGATAAATGTGTTAGTAAAGTAGCAAGGGGATAACTCTAAAGCATTATTTGTTGTGGACTCAAAGAAATTCAGAACAAAGTTATTTAAAGGTGTCAAATAGCTATGTTCAGGCATTTTAGGCTTAAGGGAAGTAAAATTAAAAGAGGACACTTTTTTCTCAAGGAGAATTTCTTTAAAACCAAACATACTGTTGGCCAGGTATGGTGGCTCACACCTATAATCCCAGCACTTTGGGAGGCCAAGGTGGGAGGATTGCTTGAGGCCAGGAGTTCGAGACCAGCCTGGGCAACATAACGAGACCCCCATCTCTACAAAAAATAAAAAGCATTAGCTGGGTGCATTGGTCTCAGGAGGCTGGAGGCAGGAGGATCCCTTGAACCCAGGAGTTCTAGATTACAGTGAGCTATGATCACACCACTGTACTCCAGCCTGGGTGAGAGAGCGAGAATGAGTCTCTAAAAAATAAACAAACAAACAAAAATCAAGCATATTGCTAAATAGCAACATTATACTTGGTAAGCAATAATTGGCAACAAAATAAGTTTAACTGCTATAATATTCTGCCCAAACCAGTTCCAGATACTGTTTAATAACCAAGAGGCAAACTAATTTTGTCATAACAAGCCTGGACCAATTCTATCAAATACATCCTTGGTTAGATATCCAGTTTCATTTAATATTTTGAAAGCTCATTTGACGACAAGTCGTGTCCCTCATACAGACCACTTCCTTGTGTAACACAAGTAAGTGGCTCAAACTTATCATGTTCTGTTACAAAGAAACCGAAGACCTTATTTACCTGTCATTTCATTGATGGCCATAGCATTCAGTAAATCCTGTCTGTTTGCAAAAAAGCAGCAGCACTGCATCTCACAACTCATCTTCCTGAAGCATTTTCTGCAGCTCTTCTGCACCTTCCTGAAGTCTTGAATGATCATTGCTATCTACCACAAAAATAAGACTCTGGGTGTTCTGGAAGTAATGCCTCCAGAGAGGCCTACTTTTATCTTCACCACCAAAATCCCATATTGTGAAATAAATTTTCTTTCTTTTAAAAAAATAATCAATTTTTAATTTAATTTTTTAAGTTTACAAATAGGAATTGTACATATTCG
Organism: Varecia variegata; assembly: GCA_028533085.1. Taxonomy (NCBI): domain Eukaryota; kingdom Metazoa; phylum Chordata; class Mammalia; order Primates; family Lemuridae; genus Varecia; species Varecia variegata. The sequence continues at coordinate 133,168,042 of CM052436.1, read as the reverse complement.
TAGGGTACAGAGTGATGTTTTGATATATATAACATATGGTGCACAGGGTAATCAGCATACCCATTATGTCAAACATTTATCACTCCTTCGTGTTGGGAATGAACGTTCAATATCCTCCTCCTAGGTATTTGAAACTACATATTATTGTTAACTTTAGTCATCCTACAGTGGTATCACTGGAACTTATACCTCCTATCTAGCTATAATTTTATATCCTTTAGCAAATCTCTCCCTGTTCCCCGCCCATCCCTGCTCCCCTTCCCAGCCTCTAGTATCGTCTGACAAATGTTCTTATATTCTACTGTGTGCATGCTAGAAACCAAAGGTAGCAATGGTGGAGACTGTCTCCCCTAACTTCAGGTAGTACAGAATGGTCGTCTTGCCAGCAGCATCCAATCCAACCCTCCAAACGCGCATCTGCTTCTTGGCCAAGAGGCCAGAGAGAGGCAGCGAGGCCCGGGGTGGGTGGGGAACAGACATTTGCAACGGGCTGGAGCAGCGGGGTTTGGGCATCCCCGGCGTGTCCGCTCAGGCTCTGGCGAACTGAGCAAGAGGGAGGAGAAAGAGCTGAGGAAGAAAGGGGGCGGCCAGGACAGCTCGCTGGCAGGCGCGTCCAGTGAAGGCGGGACGGGAGTCCCCGGCAGCACCTGCTGGGAGGCCACGCGGCTCAGCTCCCACGTCCGGGCTCCGGCTGTACCGCCTGGGCACAGAATCGCCTTCCCAGGATTTTGAAGTTGTCAGGCCTCTGTCTTCTGGAACCTGTGTCACTGATGAGAGGTCTACTATTAGTCGAACTGTCACACTTGTTTTTCTATAATTCGGGATATTTGCAAGGATTTTCTTTCTAAATTATTGCCTTTACCATTCCTTCAATTCCCTTCTTCTGGAGTGCCTGTTAGATGGCTGCTAGACCCTCTCATCTAATCTGCATCTTATCTGCTGTTTTCCTTCTCAGTATTCCTTGATCTCTCTGTTCTGTGTTCTGGGAGCTCTCCTTATTAATCAACACAGCAGTTAATGTACTCTTTGAACTATCCCATCAGTGTTGTTGTTTCTTTTCTTGTGTTGCATTTTTGTTTCAAAAAGAATATATTTTATTTCCAAGATTTTATATAGGTTCTTTTTAGCTAACTTATTCTTGTTTCATTTCTACTTGTTTAATAACTTCTTGTTCTATTTTGGCTTTATAGAAAAGAAAGCACTGTGGCTTCTTTTATCTTTTTTTTTTTTTAATTGCGGTAAAATACACCTAACATAAAATTTACCATCCTAACCATTTAAGTGTACAGTTCAATAGTGTTAAGTATATTCACATGGTTGGGATCCCTTATCTTTCAAAAATATCTTTAATACACTTTTTAAAGTCTTTTTCTCTGGTTCAATAGTGAGCTCATGTTTTATTTTTTTATTTTATTTCTTTCATTTATTTTTTTTGTTTGTTTTATCTAATCTTATCATTAGATATCTGTGCTTTGGAATATTGTTTGGCACACTCATTTTCATTTGGAACTTTCGGTTTTCTGTTTTCTTTCTCTTGCCCCTTTCCCCTTTCCTCTCTCTCTCCCTGCTCCCCCCTGTTTATTCTTGGGCTCACACCACTTTTCTATCAGGTCTTTTGCTGCCTCCCCTCAGCCATCTAGGCTGGCAATCCAGAATCAGCATTTATGATGGATGTTACGAATTAATTCTCTGAAGTAATGCTGGATATTTGGGACCTCTAATTATAGCATTTAGGACTATTTTACCATTCAGAAACTAATCTTATAATGACCAGTCCATACATGGGGAAAACAGGTGCCAGACAAATCAGCCATGGTCTCACTCACTATTTTTCTCTTCTTTTTCTGTTCCAGATATATTTATTTATATTTAACTAAAGATGTTTCTTTACATTTATTTTATATTTAATATATTGTTATCATGTGTTTGGAGGAGACAATACTTTCAGAGCATTATTCCACTTGCCATTTTGATCTAGAAGTGAGAATATAAATAATACTAATGTAAATAAATATGGCAGATAAGAATCCAGCCCCATCTCACTGATAAAACTGCTCATATACCTCCACTAAACTTCCTATCATCTCAACACTATCCCACCATCACCCTAATGAAGTCCACTGAGCTCCACTACTGCATTTCAGTGTGAACTGATCCTATTACTAATGGCACATCATGGTTCTCTGAATGCACTGAATGAAAAGAGGGTTTGAGGCTGTTTAACATTCCATAGCACGAGATTCTGGAGCTCTTTGAGAAGGAGCTGTCTGAGGTAAGAAAAAATGAGGCAAGGAGACAAAACTGTTGGCCAAAAAAGCTGAGAACAACACAATTCCATGTCTTCATTGGACTTCAGCCCGCTCTAGATTGATGCTTCCACTTTTTGAAATGTGTTCAAACACCTCACTCCTCCTTCACGCTGGCTCCCCACATGCTTGCCTCAAAGCCAAACCATTTCCTCTTCCTTTCTCCTGACAGAAGGGATATAACAGTAAACCTTGAAGTTTTTAGATTATAATTACGCGCTTAAGTGCAAAATCACTTCCGTTCCTGTCTGCCACCAAGTGGAGGCACCAAATTAACTCAGCATGAGCTCCATGTGTTCGCTCTCCAGCCCTCCTGAAGTAGCAGCCAGAATACCAAAGGGAGTGTCACTGCCAAGTCATGGCCTCAGAGAGACACAAATGGGATCTTCCTCGTCGCCCCTAATTTTGTGAGAGAAAGAAACAGAAAGAAATTATATCCCTTTTATATAAATCATAGAGGCTTCGTTTCACACATGTGCATACTTGGAAATGCTAATTTGTAATGAGGCATAAGTTGATAGGTTGCAAAAAGGGCCAGAGTGAAGTGAATTATGCCAGAGGCCCTAGAAGGTGGGAGGTACAAACAAGACAAGATGTGATTGGAGAAAAGGGACAAGAAGGATGAACTGAAGGAAGAAAAAGAACCTAGGAAAAATTAGGGACATCAGTTCAGTTGGGGAAGAGAAGTGTTGGAACCTCATGTGTGTGCCACCTACCTAGGGCACACACCTAACTGCTACGGATGGAGTTGGAGCCAGGCGTGCGTCACTGCTGGCTCCAGTTCAGGGAAGCAATATGCCAAGGACAGGGAAGTCAGACTAGCTGTTTCAGGTGAGGCTTCACCCCAGTCTTTGATAAAGAAACCTCAGGTGTGAGGCCCTCAGGCTTTATTCTGCAGTTACAAAACTCAGCCTTCTTGATTCATCCATCTGTAAGGAGTATGAGGAATCAATCCAGCCCAAATCCACAAGAGACGGTCAATGAAAAGCCTAGCACCTGACAATTCACACAGCAGTCAGTAGGGGGCACCCCAGCCTAAGGAAGACCAAATCCAGATCCGAAACTTGCTCGGCAAGCGGAGAACCAGAGAGTTAGTTAATGTGGACAGTGGAGTTAGGTATAAATTTTATTTTCTTTTCATTTTTCTACATTTTCAGGTAATTATACAATGATCACATATTATCTATATGAGTAATAAAAAATTATTTTAAAACTAAGATTAATTCTGCAACTGTCTATCAAATAAATGGTACATATCATACACTATGCATTTGCCATATGGCAAAATATTTTATCATGTCAGTGGAAGGAATATAGGTCTTCTTGCTACTAGTCTTTCAATTTCCCTGTGGGTTTGCAGATTTTCATAATAAAAATTAGGAGAATACTTAGAATATAAAATTGAAAAAAGTTTTGGGAAGTAAAAAAGATATTGACATCCTTTAATTCAAGGACAAATTCTACCTAAATAAGAGAACCAGCCTCCTAGATAACACTATCCTCACCCGAGGGGTACTGATGAGTAAATGTTTAAAAATTCTTATTCTCACAATGTTTGTTTAAACATTCCTTTCTGGTTACATAAAATCCTCTAACATTTCAATGACAAAACACAGTATCCAAGAGTTTGGGTTACTATTGTTGGTTATCAAATTACCTCAGAACTTAATAGCTTAAAATAACCATTTCATTTTGGCCATTATTTGTGGGTCACAGATTCAAGAAGGGCTTGGCTGGGCAATGGTTGCTAGGATGTCCCAGGCAGTTGCCATCAGATGTTGGCTGGGTCTGCAGACACCCAAAGACTTCATGGGACTGGACATCCAAGGCAGCTCCTCACAGGGCCATAGAACATGCTGGCCTCCCCAGCAAGGCAGTCTTAGGACAGTTAGAGTTTTCCATGGCAGCTCCGTGTAGCTCAAGGCCCTAACTGGGAGTGCTTCAGCAGACGTGACAGAAGCTGTATCCCATTATGACCTTGCCTGGAGTTCACACAGCCTCCCTTCCGTTCATTCAGGGGCAAGGCAGCTGTTCCCACTGTGGGTGCTCTTGTTGCCTTCCTCAGGGAAGTCATCGAGGACCCTTGGTGAGGCCTGATCACCGCTCACCTATTCCTGGTCCTGAGGGGTTTTTCCCTTTTTCTTAATAGAAACTTTGAAAAGTAAGCAAAAATTATTTCCAAGGGAGCCTTCTGACAGATTTTGCCACACTACCCGTGCCCAGAGACGGCTGCATCTCACCAATCATCCTCCTCATGGGTGCGCTGAGAGAAGTTTTAGCTGAACACATGGCTGCCAAATGAGGCTCCACTTCCCACTTCAGTCCTGAGCTCAGGAACCAGACTGAATTCTCGCGAGTGCAATGTGAGGGAAGACGATTTGTATGTACACTGGTTTCATCCTCTAAATAAAGAGGCTTGCCTTCCCTTCCCTTTCCCCCATCCTGGAGGCTGGAACCAGGGCACCATTTTGGCTAGGAGCTGGGAGCCCTATGTTGAAGATGGTAGAAGACAAAAGAGACAAGAGAGGAGACTGAGTTCCTGGTCCATCTGTCCTTGTTAATCAGCATTTCTGGGGCTGTGGCCTTTAAGAACTTCTGTTGTCATGTGTGACCCTGCGAAAGCCTAGCCCCCTGGAGCACAGTAGGATGGATTTCTCACACAACCCACTAGGGTTAGGGGCCCACCGGAAGTTTGATTCTGCCCCTCTCCAGGTTCCTAATGCACTACCTGAAATTTTCCCATCATCCTGTCCTCTCCAAATCCTGCCCGCCATTGTCACATGCTTGGTCTTCCAGGCCCAGTGTGTGGCAGAGCTTCCTGTAGTTGCCCACACAATCACTTCCTTCTTCCTTAGCAACAGAAATCTTAATTTAATTCAGATGAAAAATGACTTTCTCCCGCTTCTTTTGCTGACAGTTGGGCCTGTCTGATCAGTCCTGGCCAGGGATTTGTGATTAGGAGCCCCTGTGAGCTTCCAGGAGAGGGGGGGATAGCTGGCATCTACCTTTTCCACTTCTTCCTTCCCCTTTCTTCCTGCCTAAAATGTGTGATGGCTGGAGCTCCTGCAGCCCAGAAGTGACACCTGCCATGAAATCCTCCCAAAAAGGAGGGTGAGGCGAGACATTAAGAAGGCGTCAGGGGCCTAAGGGCGTCAGGAATCACCATGCCAACCCTACACTATCTACTCTCATTCCTGCCAGGCCCTAGGATGCAGGCTTCCTGCTGGCTGCAGCTGGATTTGATTCTGGCACACTGTCTTTCAGACGGAGTATGAAGAGCCAGACTTCAAGGTAGCCAAGGGAGGCAGGAGGGGAAGTGTAACAGCCTCAGAACTGCCAGGTCTCCTCTCTAGCAACCTCCATGACCACCCCCCTATCCTTGGACATTTGTGCAGGGTGCATAAGTGTGGGGGAACCCAGGTGAACACTAGGGAAAGGAAAGCAATGAGGTGAGGATCCCCATAGGATTTTGTTAACGTTGCTTCCACACATACTATTAGTAGTTAATCTTCACAACCAGCCCAGGAGGAGGTTCTGTTAGCCCCACCTCACAGGAAGGGGCTCTGGCAGGACAAATGAGTAGTCCTGAATCAGCCACACAGGTGGTGGCCCCAAAGCAGGAGCCAGCCCTCACACTGACTTCAACCTTCAGGACTGGTTTCCCTGCCTCGGGACGGATGTGGCCTCTGACCTTGGCCCCAAGTATAAACTCCCTGCTACTTGACCAGGCCTAGAAGGTGGGTGGGTGGGAGAACAGATGGAAGTTCAAGGACCCCTCTGGTGGCAAACCGGTGACCTCTATCTACAGAGATTCCATCAGGAAGTCTGAAATCCCACTTTTGTTAAAGACATTTAAAAAAGAGGGCAAGCTTATATATTATATAAATTTATATAAGTCCTATAAACTTATGAGCAAAACAAGTATTTACATATCTTTATGGGTTTTACTAATAAATATTTTATCTATTTATGCATATATGTGAGGAAGAAGTCTGGTAGATACACAACCAAGGTGTAACACACAAGGGAGAGTGTGGAGTATGGATGTTATTGTGTTTTGGTTTCCTAAAATGAACATGTAATAAGAAAAACCAATACATTTTAAAAGGGGTGCTTTGTGTCTAACACTCCAAATGCCCTCCACTCCCACTTCCTGTCCTGCCCTGAGCTTTGCCTCAGTTCCCTCCACAACCCAAAACTCGTAGGGCCGGGGACTTCATCCAAGACATTTGTCTACACTGGGGGCAACTCATCCACAAATGAGATCCCACCAGAGTGACCCAGGTAAGAAAGGACTCAAAGGCCAAGGGACTGCGGATGGAAGGCTGGAGGGAAGGCAGGATGGCTGTCCTGAGCCCTCGGGGCCATGAAGAGAGCAGGAACAAGAGCAAGAAAGAGCAAGGACAGGAGGTAGGGGAGAAAGGGGTCGGGGCACAAGTGGAGGCAGAAGTAGGATGCAGCAGCAGAAGCATCAGGGTGGAAGGCCACCTTTTTGGAATTATGTCTAAATGTCCAAACTCCGTTAGCCGACTTCTAGTGTTTAACGACATGGTGCTTTTCCCTTTGGCATTTCCATTGCTTTGTTATCCCCAGGAGCAACAGGTCTCCTGCAGTGGCAACCATGCACACATGGCCACCACCTGAGGATGCCTTGACAAAGCGAATACCAAGGGACCCCTGAAATGTTCCTCACTTCAGGAGGAATCTAAGAAACCAGACTGTCTTGTGTCTTTCTGGCCCCCACAGGCCTCAAGCCTTGCTCCTCCCCTTCTTCCTCCTCCCTCTCTCCTGGACCTTCCCCCACCTGCCCACCACCCCTGGCAGGAGACCGCCCACTGCCCTTGGGCCTGAGAATCCAAGAGAGGCTGGGGAGGGGACTCGGAGGAAGACAGTAAAAAGGCTAGAATGAAACAGTCCAGTGTCACACGGTGGTAACAGCATGGTTCCATTCCAATCCTGGTGCTGCCCCCACCATCTGTGTGACTTTGGGAAAGTTAACCTCTATGTTAACTGCCGTTTCCTCACCAGTAAAATAGCAGTACTGACCACCCAGGATTGCTCTGAGGATTAAATACATTAGTATTAACCGTGGAGCACTCAGAACAATACACTTGGTTAGCAAATGTTAAATAAATCAAGTCCAGACTCTTGGCTTGTCAGGCATCATGTGGCTCCAAATGGATTATTTAACAACAACAAAAATAAGGTTAAACAATCCATTTAAGAACAACAGGGGAAGGCAAAAGTAACTCCACCCAAATATTCTGACAAATTATCTGACACTGATTAAAATAAAACAAATATCTGACACTGGTTCCCTTATTACAACTTGCAACCCTGAGCCCTGGAGAAGGGGGGCTGGAGCCACGTCCTCAGTGGCCACACAGCCACCAACCTCAACACAGCTTACGGAGACACCTCTGCCACCATCTTGTTTGCCGCTCCCGAGTGGTTTCTGTCAACAAAGTCTTGTAGCCCAGGGTTTTCAAACCCACTGATGAAATCAATTTTTTTTTTTTTTTTTTTTTGAGACAGAGTCTTGCTCTGTCACCTTGACTAGAGTGCTGTGGCGTCAGCCTAGCTCACAGCAACCTCAAACTCCTGGACTCAAGCAATCCTCCTGCCTCAGCCTCCCAAGTAGCTGGGACTACAGGCATGCAAACCATACCCAGCTTATTTTTCTATTTTTAGTAAAGACGGGGTCTCACTCTTGCTCAGACTGGTCTTGAACTCCTGAGCGCAAATCCTCCCGCCTCGGCCTCCCAGAGTGGTAGGATGACAGGCGTGAGCCACTGCATCCAGTCACAGTGCTATTTTTAAACAAAAGAATGCATTAGTAGAACACAGAAACTCTCAGGATGTGATATGGGTAAATGACATTTCAGGCAACATTGGGGGGGGTGTGTTCTGGGTGTTAGCGTGAAAGGCACTCTCACTGGGGTCATAGTCAGGAGTCTAAGTGCCACTGCAGAACCTGCCTTTTATCAGGGGCACCCCCTGGGGCTCCCTGACTGGTCGTGGAAGTGCCTAGTAAATGCTGCCTGTGCCAGCAGAGGGCGCTGGCACAAAGCACCCACTCAGGGATGCCCCGGTTCTCCCCCAGAGCAGGTGGGCTTAGCTAGGGAGACAGGAACAGGAAGCAGGAAGCGGGGTCACCAACCATCCTGCCTGGCTCCAGAGAAGAGTAGCGGAAGGAGTGCAGCCTCGGGGGCCTGGCCTCCCTCAGCTGTCCCTGGGTTTCTCTTCTGCTCTTCTCTTCCCGTCATCTGCTTTCCTTCCTCAGCTTTTCCCCTTCCTCTCACTCAACAGCCCCCTCCCTTAGTCCTTGTTCTCCCTGCTTTTCCTGTCTTCTCCCACCCTTCACCAGGACCCACGCAGTCCAGGACACACACACACACACACACACACACACAAATATTTTTGAGACAATTCAGCCTTTATTTTTCAAAATAATTCTGTAGCTTCCACATTTTTCCATGAAACTGAGGTCAGGCAACAAACAAAAACACACAAATTCCCCTCCAACCTGCCATGTGTAACCTGGCCTGTGAGGACACCAGGATGCCCGAGGGCAGGCGGCGGCCAGGGCCAAGCCTTCCAGGTCTTGGCTGCTCTCCCTCACTATGAGAGGCCATCAGAGCCACAGCCCTCAGGGAGTAGCCTGTGCACCAAACCCCAGGGGAAAAAAGGGGCACACGGAGCTAAATTCCGTCTTCCACCAAGCCGGCACGGCACGGAACCCTCCTAAAGCAACAGGGAGGGGACCAATTTTCAGAAAGAAGGGGTCAAGGGACAGTGTCTCTCTGAGCAAGATGAGGCAGGAGCTGTCCCAGCCTGAGGCCTTCCTTCCACCACCTCTCCCCCAACAGCTGAACATGAACTGAGGAGAGGTCTTGCTTTTCCCCTTCAACTTTCCATCTTAGAACCACAAATTGCTAGGCTGCAGGGAAAGAAGGGCTCGGCAGGGGTCAAGGATAAGGAGACAACGCCACCCTCGCCCTGACAAGAAAGCCCTTTTGGTTAGTCTCATTTTGGCCACAAATATGCCCCCTTCTCCCATAACCCAGGGCCCCAACTGGGAGAAGGGGAGAAAGGGCGCAGGTAGAGGAGAAGGGCTCATGCCCTGGCTGCAAGAGCCAGTCAGGGAGAGGGGCCTGGTCAAGAGAGCTAAAGTTGCCAATCTCCCTGCAGATGCCCTCAGAGAAAGCTCAGGACATGGACATTTCTGGCCCCAACAAGCTCAAGTGTCCCCTACCACACAGTGGTTTCTTGCTTAACACCCTCCAATAGACTCCAAATGGTTCCCCTGGTCTGACTCCCTTGAGAACGAGAGAATAATCCTCACATTATCATCTGTGCACTCGAATGCCACTCAAAAAAAAAAAAAAGATAAATGGGCCCAAGAGGGAAACACAGACAGGACAATGCAGCCCGAAGACTGTGGTCCCGTCTCAGCTCATGATATGGCAAGGAACGGTCCCAGGAGGAGCAGTCAGGTGCTGCTAATTCCAGCTGGGATCATAGCCATCCCAGGTCTGCGGAGGAGCCAGGTGGACACGGCGGCCCCGGAACTGGAAGGTGACGATGCCCCGGTAGCCAGCCCTGGGCACCCCCGACTTGAGGTCATCCATGACACCCAGGGCCTTGGCAAAGGCCTTGAAGCTGTCCCTGCCCGTGTACTGCACCCGCACCTCCCCCAGCTCCTTCCGATCATTGGTCTTCACTTTCTCCACCTGCAGCTGGGGAGCACCATAGACACGGGCGAGGAAATCCCGGTCATAGGCCTCCCGCCACAGGTACGACAGGTCCAGTTGGGAGAAGTGCACGAACTGCTGGTTCAGCTTGATGAACTTGAGGTGCTGGTCAAAGAACTGTCCGTGGCTCACACCCTTGCGGCCAAAGGTCATCGTTCTTGAGATTTCAGGGCGTATACAGGCCCGCCCCTTCCGCTGCTCAGGCCGGCGCATCCAGTCATCCCAGAAGGCCTTGGGCCACTTAGGCTCCAGCTCAGCCCAGAGCTCAGCCAACAGCAGCCAGCCCAGACCTGGGAAAAAGTCCGTGCGGTAGAGCAGCTCAGGCTTGCTCGAGTCCACCATCTGCTCCTTGCCATTGTCATTCCAGGCAGATACACACCAGAGGGAGGGATCAGCCCTCAGCAGTGGATAGGTGGCCTGGAAATACTCGAAGAAGTCCGGAGCCACCTCTAGATCATCCTCCACCACCACAGCTGCTGGGAACTTGAACTCATGGAAGATCTGGCCCAGCGCCCAGCGGTAGTGCCGGGCGATCTTGTAGTAGCCCTGGAACTTGCGGTGGTCAGGTGGTACAGCAATGCTGCTCAGGTCGGGCTGGCGGATGTGCGTGACTGTGCTGCCATAGGAAGCGATGACCTGGGCTGTTTCCTCGTGCCCACAGTCCTGGCTGACGATGATGGGGAAGTGCTCAGCCGAGGGCCGATAATGCAGCAGCTTGTCTAGGCAGCGCCGGACAGTGCTGCGGTCACAGGCGATGACCAGGATAGGGATCACTGCTGGCAGTGGGGTCACAGGCACACGTGGCTGGGCAGGAGGGGCCGCAGTGGGCACCCTCCAACGCTGACTCCATAGAGCATGGTGCTCCCTGATCTGCTGCAACAGCCCCCGCTGGCGCTCCAACTCCACCTCAGCGTCTTGGGCCAGGCGAATTACTTCTCGGGTGAGGCTGGCAGGGTCATCATCAAGAGCACTGTCCGAGGGTGGCCTGTCAGGCGCTGGGCGTGTCCAGAAGAAAAGGAGCAGTAGAGCATTCCAGGCCACAAAGAGGACAGCGCCCCACAGCACAAGCCCTGCAGACTGCTTCTTCAGCATCCTGGCCCCCACAGGGGAGCGCAGGCAAGGGGAGGGCTCAAGGCTGCCCTTGGCTTGCCTGGCTCACTCACCCAGTCCTAGGGATGCTTCTTCTGGGCTACAGGATTAGGAAGCAGCCATGCACCTAAAGAGAGGAGAGAGAAAACCAAACATCACCACAAAAGCATATGGCTCCACACCCCCAGAGGGTTGAGGAACCTGGTGGAGGATATAGAAACAGGTTAAAAAAAAAAAAGAAAGAAAAAAGAAAAAAGAAAAAAAGAGGGAGAAGGAAGGCCAGGAGGTTGACTCCAGAGCACTCTTAAAAGGAGCTGTCTTTCCCCTAATCTAGGCAGTCAACCTGCATGGCAGAATAGGATTAGGACACCATACTCCACCACTCCAAAATGAGCTGATGAGTCCCCAGAAAAGCACATGTGTTTGAGGGGGAGGTAGAGAGTGACATTGGTGGAAGAGAGAGAGCAAAATAACCCCAACTTCCCCTTCCCTGACAGATTTTATTTCTCATCTTCCATCCAGAGCTTAGGGGGAAGACCAGGGGGCATTCCCATTCCTCAAATCAAACTGCCCCAAGATCACTGATTTTAAAAATCAAATATTATACATCAGCACTAAAGCTAGCACCTTACCTATTAAGGAAGCACCAGAGGCATTCCTACAATGTCAAGAGCAAAGCCAAGCTGCCCATGATCTCCAGGGGTATTTAACATTCTGTTGGCTGCATCAGCCAATGCAAATGAACCACAAAAAACAATTAAAAACAGAAACTGAAAAGAAGCAAAAGTATCTCTATTTGCTGATGCTGTGAGAACATGCCTGGAAAACAAATCAATGATAAAAACTAAACCAAACAAAGAACTGAGCAAGGTTAGCAGGATATAAAAATCAACATACAAAAATCAATAGCCTTCATATTCACAAATAGTAACTCATTATAAGAAATAATGGATGAGAAAACCCTATTTACAAAAGCCATGAAATGATAAAATATTTGGAAATAAACTTAACAAGAAACATTCAAAACCTATATGAACAAAACTATAATTCCTGAAAGACACAAAACAATACTTGAACATCACTTATTCTTGGTTAGGACATCTCAGCATCATCAAAAATCCCAATAAAATACTTTTTTTATGGAACTAGACAAACTGACAATAAAGTTTACATGAAAAACTAAACAACACAAGAATATCTAGAAAAATAATGAAAATGAGCTGTGAGGGGGGACTAGTCCTACAAGATATTAAAATACTCACATACTACAAAGCCTCTGTAATTAAAAATGCATGGTACTGGTCCATAAACAAACAGGCCATCCAATGGAACAGAATTTAAACTCACTACACACAGAAATCTCATGTATGATAAAGGTGATAATTAAAATTACTGGGGCAAAGATGGTCTTACAGGTAGTTACAATAACTATATAGCTATGCCATGGTTTGAATATGGTTTGTCCCTCGAAACTCATGTTGAAATTTGATCCCCAATGTGGCAGTGTTGGGAGGTAGGGCCTAGTGAGAGGTGTTTGGGCCATGGAGTGGATCCATCATAAATAGATTAATGCCCTCTCACAGGGGTCAGTGAGTTCCCAAGAGACAGCAGACTGTTACATGCAAGCCCAGTGTCTCCAGCATGACTCTTTAAATGCACCCATTGCCCTTTCCACTTTTTGCCTTGAGTTGAAGCAATACGAGACCCTCACCAGATGGGCTACCTGATCTTGAACTTTCCAGCTACCAGAATCACTGGCCAAATAAACCTCTTTTCTTTATAAATTACCCAGTCTCAGGTATTCTGTTATAGCAACACTAAATACACTAAGAAAGGCTATTTGGAAAAAAATAAAATTAGATCCATACACAAGAATAACTTCCAACTGGATCAGAGATTTAAATATAAAAAATAAAACTACAAAAACGCTAGAGAAAAATATGGGTAAAATCCTCTAGAACCTGGGTATAGGGAAAGGCTTTATAAGTATGACTCAAAATCCAGATGCAATGAAAGGGAAGACTAATATATTTCACAACTTGCAACACTTTTACATGGATAAAAACACCATAAACAAGTAAAAGACAAATGACAAACCACGAGAGAATTTTTGCAACACACATCACAAATAAAAAACCAATATCCTAAGAGACAATGACCTTTCAAAACCAGAGGGGACCCTTGGCTCTGGCGCCTGCCGGACCCTGAACATTCACCCCCAAGGCCGGCGATCTGCGGACGGGCAGTCGCCATCTTGGGGTCCACAGCCTTGCCGCTGCGGAGCTATAGGGTGCCCGGCAGCTCCCTGGGTGGCTCCCTCCCCTAGCCTGTGGACCCTCTCTAGGAGCTCCGCCCTTGTGTGAACACTGAGTGCTTCCCTAGTCCCGACGGTGTGTGGCGCGGACCTTTTGGTCATTGGGGTGGGGCAGAACATTACCAGCAGGATCTGCAGCAGCGGGGGTGCTGGGGGAGCGAGGACACCGTCCCCTTCCCCTAGCCATCGTCTTTCACGCGGAAAGAGGCAGAAACCACCCCTTGAGAGGAAGACCCCCCCAAAAAAAAAAAAGAAGAAAGAGAGAATTTTGCCTGCAACTAGTGCAAATCCGGGCTGCTAACTGAAAATCGACAGCACAGTGACTTAACTTGTCAAACCGGTATTAGGTCAAATCAATCCTCTGGGACTGGACCCATCCGGAGCAGCCCCCCAATTGAAGGAGAAAAGATCTAAACAATACACAATAGGCTCCCCCCAATGACAAAAGAGGCAACACACCTAGACTGCTTCACAGCCTAAGAGCAGAGCACAAGGACTGCTGCTATCCAGACTAAAGCTGTAAGAAGATATTTAAGGATTGATCCACATGGGTAGGGCTCAGCGAAGGAACACGGGAAGTATAAAGAATCAAATGGAAATCTCGTCCCCAAAGAGGAATTCCAGCTCTCTACCAATTGACACAAATCAGAACCAAAAAACCAACATGTCACAGGAAGAATTTCAACTATGGATTATAAACAAGCTGAATAATATACAAGAAAAAATGGATAACCAACACAAAGAAACCACAAAAAAAATCCAGGATTTGGAGGAAAAATACACTAAAGAAATCGAAATATTGAAGAAAAATCAAACTGAACTCCTGGAAATGAAGAGTTTATTCAGGGAGCTACAAAACACAGTGGAAAGCCTCAAGAGCAGGGTAGATCAAACAGAAGAAAGAATCTCAGAGATCAAAGACAACACTTTCCAATTAAATAAGTCAGTCACAGAGATAGAGAAAAGAAATAAGAAAAAAGATCACAGTACACAAGAAATGTGGGATTATGTGAAGAAGCCTAACGTGAGAGTTATTGGCATTCCTGAGGGTGAAGAAGATGATAAGCAAGGGTTAGATAAGCTATTTGAAGATACAATTGAGGAAAATTTCCCAGGCCTTGCTAAAACTCTAGATATACAGATTCAAGAAGCTCAAAGAACCTCTGGGCGATTCATAGCAAATAGGAAGACATCACGTCACGTAGTCATCAGACTGACCAAAATATCCACTAAAGAGGCCCTTCTTTGAGATGTAAGGAGAAAGAAACAAGTAACATACAAAGGAAAGCCCCTCAGAATTGCATCAGATTTCTCAACTGAAACCTTACAAGCAAGAAGAAGGATGGGGGCCCATTCTTTCTCTTCTGAAACAGAATAATGCCCAGGCTAGAATCTTGTACCCAGGAAAGCTAAGTTTTGTATACGAAGGAGAAATTAAGACATTCTCAGATAAACAAGGGCTGAGGGAATTCACCAAGACAAGACCAGCCCTCCAAGAAGTACTCAAAACAGAGTTACACACGGACTAGCATAAGAAAGACACACGAATGTAAGACTCCTCAAGAGCTAAAGATCAAATCCCAGTTACCACAATGGTTCAGGAGAGAAAACATACCAATGAAGTTCTACCCAACAAGATGAACAGAAATCTTTCCCACTTATCAGTTCTCTCAATAAACGTGAATGGCTTGAATTCCCCACTCAAGAGACATAGACTGGCCCAATGGATAAAAAAATACAAACCAAGTATCTGCTGTCTTCAGGAAACTCATCTAACCTGCAAAGATGCATTTAGACTGAAAATAAAAGGGTGGAAATCGATCTTTCAAGCAAACGGTAACCAAAAGAAAGCAGGCGTGACAGTTTTAATTTCCAATAACTTAGTTTTCAAACCAACAATAGTTATGAAAGGTAAAGATGCTTACTATATACTGGTGAAGGGCACAATTCAACAGGACATAACTATACTTAATATATATGCACCCAATTTAGGTGCACCCAGATTCATAAAGCAAACCCTACTTGATCTGAACCAAATGACAGATAACAATACTGTAATACCCGGAGACTTTAACACCCCATTGACAGTACAGGACAGATCCTCCAAACAGAAAATAAACAAAGAAATAATGGACCTAAATAGAACACTAGAACAAATGGGCCTGACTGACATCTACAGGACATTCTACCCCAAAACCACTGAATATACATTCTTCTCATCAGCTCATGGGACATTCTCTAAGATTGACCATATCCTAGGGCATAAAGCATGTCTTAAAAAATTTTAAAAAATAGAAATCATACC